>QJPP01001583.1:116961-310723 GCA_003996215.1 Jaltomata sinuosa | reverse complement strand
AATTCACCAAACAATGCAGCACATACCGGAGGCACATGTCACTTGTGAAATGCCTGTTCCACCGGTATATGCTACTGAAGCCCCTACTTTCGCAACATCCACGGCTGTCAAAGTACCATATGAGGTCGATCAGTACGTAGGATTGGAGAGGGAGGTCCGGTCAAATGAAGATAGGTCGATAGCAGCTCAACTTGAAAGTTTGAAAAGGGCTTTTAAAAGCATGCAAGTCACCAGGGGAACCGAAAGTCTGGACTATGATGACCTATGCATCCACCCAGACATCGATATGCCGGTCGGGTACAAACCACCAAAATTTGATGTATTTGATAGAAAGGGCGATCCCCACGCACACCTAAGAGCCTATTGCGACAAGCTGGTCGGCGTAGGAAGGAACGAGAAATTGAGGATGAAACTGTTCATTCGAAGTCTGTCAGGAGAAGCTCTAACTTGGTACACTCGCCAAGACCCTCGCAAATGGCGTGATTGGCAAGAAATGGCCGAAGATTTCATGAGTCGCTTCAGGTTTAATACCAAAATCACTCCGGACAGATTCTCACTTGCTAATATAAAAAAAAAAGCCATCTGAATCATTTCAAGAATATTCATGGAGATGGAGGACCGAGGATGCTCGGATCCAGCCCCCACTTGACGAAAATGAACTCTCTAAGTACTTTATCCGAGCTCAGGAAGGCGTCTACTTCGACAAAATGATGTCAATGATGGGCCAAAAGTTCGTCGACTTGGTCAAGATGGGAGACTTTATTGAGGAAGGTATTAAGTCTGGGAAAATTCAGTCTATGGTTGCACTGCAAGCCGCAAGCAAGGCCATACAGTCAGGTTCCATTGGTGGTATGAAGAAGAAGAAGGAAGACGTCTCAGCCGTCACACCTTACTACCAGCACGGAGGACCATCCCACCGATACCCTAACAACTCCCAAATTATCGCATATGTTCCAGTATATAGTACCCAGCCACACTATAACCCACCTCGAGCTCCAGCACACCAAAATCCACCAAATCCGTATGCCCCTGTCCAAGCGCCGGTTCACCAAAATAGACCAGCATATGCACCAAGACCACGTCCTAATCTTGAAGCCAGAAATACCCGCACCTACACTCCTATTGCCGAGCCTTTGGCTCAATTGTTTGAAAGGTTGAGGGTAGCAGGTTTGTTGCAGCCGATTGAGGGAAGAATCCCTGATCCGATACCACAAAGCTTCAATGGAAATAAGCGATGTGCATACCACTCGGGAATCCAAGGACATGACACGGAGGAGTGTTTTAGCTTGAAGAACCAGATCGAGTCTCTTATCAGAAAAGGAGTAATTAAATGCACCGATACTCCTCCAAATGTGAACAACAATCCTCTACCAAATCATGAGAATCGAGGAGTCAACATAATTACCCTGGAGGAAGAGTATGACCTAGAAGGGAATATCGTGCCTATCTGGAACACAGAAGAAGTTGCCGCCACATCTCCAGCGCAACCCTTTATCACAGTTCAGTTGAGAGAACCTTTGACTATTCAAACCTACCTGCCGAGAGTTGTGGTAACCACTATAGCCGCTGGAAAGCCTGACTATGACACTAAAGCAGTCCCATGGGACTATCGGACGGGAGCCAAAGGCAAAATGATAGACGCTGCTGTGGCTCACGGAATGACTAGGTCGGGAAGGTATTATACCCCGGAGGATCTAAATCGAGGGGTTCCCGGGAAAGAACAAAATCCAAAGAAGAATGTTACTGATGCAGAAGCCACAGAATTTTGGAAGAAGATGCAGTCTAAAGATTACTCAATCGAGGAACAACTAATGAAGACACCAGCCCACATTTCCATTATGTCCTTACTAATGAGTTCTGAAGCCCATAGGAACGCTTTGGTACAAGTTCTGAGTGGAGTTAGCGTACCAAAAGAAACTACAAGTGACACATTGGCTGCAACAATTGGAAAAATGGTGGAAGTGAACAAAATCTCTTTCCATGATGATGAACTACCAGCAGAAGGGGTTGGCCACAACAAAGCACTTCACATCGCGGTCAAATGTTGTGATAAGATCGTGACTAGAGTTTTGATCGACGGCGGTTCTGGATGCAACATTTGTCCTTTCACCACATTGAGAGATTTAGGTGTGAATATGGGAGAGATAAGGGAAAGTCGTGTGAAGGTGAGAGCTTTTGATGGCGCGCAGAGAAGCGTCATTGGAGAAATTTATCTCACATTGCAAGTAGGTCCAGCTGAATTCCCCATCTTATTTCAAGTGATGGATGTTACGTCCAACTACAACTTGTTACTAGGAAGGCCATGGGTCCATATGGCAAGAGCAGTTCCCTCCACGCTTCATCAGTGTGTGAAGTTTGAGTGGGGTCGCACCGAAGTTACCATTCACGGGGAGCTCAGTCACCCCATCTATTCCGTGAATTCTGTTCCAATCACCGAAGAATTGGATGGAGCCGCTTTCCATGCTCTGGAGATCATGCAAGCCGTAAGAATTGATGAGAAGGTAGAGCCTGTAAAGATGGAGATGTCGAGAGCAGCGAAGATGGTTGCGTCAGAGATGTTGAAATATGGGTATAAACCAAAGACAGGGCTCGGACCTAAGGCTGACGGTATAATTGAACCAATCCAGCTAAAACATCAGAAAGGTACCGCCGGGCTAGGGTATAAGCCTGCTTCAGGAGGAGTCCACAGTGCAAAGTTTGGGGCAGTAGTGTTCGTGCCAGGACAAGTCCTAATCCCAGATGAAGCAGTTGATGAAGACGTCATTGAGGGAATAGGAAATCTATTCGTGGCCATGACCGACGATGGACTGGAGAAAGACATCAAGAAGCTGACCATCCGTGATGCCGAGCCTGGAGAAGTCTTGCAGAACTGGACCATCAGCCCGTCCCTGTTTCGACAGGAGTCCTGGTAGTGTGGAAACGTAGTTTTATTTCAAAATGTTTTTGCATGATCAATTGAGGCTTGAATCATGCCTAAGCCTTTTTTGCTACTTGCCTCTTCTGAAAAGCTAGACTGCTTTTAATAAAAAGTCTTTATTTTTCTTAAAATTTAAAATAACTATTTATTTTTTACTCACCTTTCATACTTTTCAGCGCTAATATTAGTAAAAATCATCGTACAACGGTTATGACATGTAACGAATCCATTGAGCAAAGTACGAGTCATGAGCAGGACTATGAAGAATACGATGAAAGCATGATGCCTGAAAATCTGCCTCAGGAGATCGAACAACTTGAAAGCCAGAAAAGGCCCAACATGGATGAAACCGAGGTTGTCAATTTGGGAAATGAAGAAATAGTGAGAGAAGTACGAGTCAGCATACACTTGGAAGACGAAAGAAAGCGAGAATTGATTGAATTGATCAAGCAGTATGTTGATGTGTTTGCTTGGTCCTACGATGACATGCCAGGATTAAGCACTGATATCGTCTCACACAAGCTGCCGACTGATCCTTCCTGCCCGCCTGTGAAGCAAAAGACTAGGAAGTTCAAGCCTGATTTGAGTTTAAGAATCAAGGAGGAGGTAACTAAGCAGATCCAGGCAAATGTTGTGAGGGTTACTAATTACCCCACATGGTTGGCCAACATCGTGCCAGTGCCAAAAAAGGACGGGAAAATCAGGATATGTGTAAACTATCGGGATCTTAATAAAGCTAGCCCCAAGGATAACTTTCCTCTCCCAAACATTCATATACTCATCGACAATTGTGCAAAGCATGAGTTGCAATCGTTTGTCGATTGCTTTGCAGGATATCACCAAGTCCTGATGAATGAAGATGATGCGGAGAAAACAGCATTTATCACTCCATGGGGAGTATATTGTTATAGAGTGATGCCATTCGGACTCAAAAATGCTGGCGCAACCTATATGAGGGCCATGACTACCCTCTTTCATGATATGATTCACAAGGAGATTGAAGTGTACGTGGATGATGTCGTTATCAAGTCCAAGAAGAGTTTAGACCACCTGCAGGATTTACAGAAGTTCTTTGAGAGGTTGCGAAGATACAATTTGAAATTGAATCCAGCAAAGTGCGCATTTGGAGTTCCTGCCGGAAAGCTACTAGGGTTTATCGTCAGCAGGAAAGGCATAGAGTTGGATCCATCAAAGATCAAAGCGATTCAAGAGTTACCTCCCCCAAGGACCAAGAAGGATGTGATGAGCTTCTTGGGAAGACTCAATTACATCAGTCGTTTCATAGCTCAGTCTACAGTAATCTGTGAACCCATATTCAAGTTACTGAAGAAGGATGCCGCCAGAGAATGGACGGAGGAATGCCAAAAAGCTTTTGACAGAATTAAGGAGTACTTGTCCAACCCACCCGTATTGGTTCCACCAGAGCCCGGAAAGCCATTGCTGCTGTATCTATCCGTCATGGATGGAGCATTTGGATGTGTGTTAGGACAACACGATGACACGGGAAAGAAAGAGCAAGCTATTTACTACTTGAGCAAGAAGTTTACACCATACGAGGCAAGATATACCTTGTTAGAACGAACGTGTTGCGCCTTGACTTGGATTGCGCAAAAGTTGAGGCATTACCTGTCGGTATACACCACGTACTTGATCTCAAGAATGGATCCACTCAAGTACATCTTTCAGAAACCGATGCCTATAGGGAAATTAGCAAAGTGGCAAATTTTGCTGAGTGAGTTCGACATTGTGTACGTGACACAGAAGGCCGTCAAAGGACAAGCTTTGGCCGATCACCTCGCAGAAAATCCGGTGGACAAAGATTATGAACCGCTCATGACCTACTTCCCCGATGAAGAAGTATTTTTTGCAGGAGAGGATATCTCAGAGTCGTATGATGGATGGAGATTGTTCTTCGATGGGGCATCAAATTTCAAAGGAGTCGGAATCGGAGCAGTCTTGGTTTCAAGAACGGGTCAGCACTACCCAATCTCAGCCAAGATTAGATTCCCTTGCACAAACAACATGGCAGAATATGAAGCATGCATTCTCGGACTTAGGATGGCTGTGGACATGAACATCAAAGAGCTTTTGGTAATAGGTGATTCTGACCTATTGGTTCATCAGGTACAAGGAGAATGGGCCACCAAGAATGTCAAGATCCTTCCTTATCTGGAATGTGTAAAGGAGCTGAGCAAAAGGTTTACAAAGATTGAGTTTAAACATGTCCCCCGGGCTCAAAATGAGTTCGCGGATGCTTTGGCTACTCTTTCCTCAATGATCCAACACCCGGATAAGAATTACATCGACCCCATTGAAGTGGAGATACGTGACTAGCACGCATACTGTTTTCACGTAAATGAAGAGTTTGATAGAAAGCCATGGTACCATGATATTAGAAGGTTGCTCGAAGCAGGAGAATATCCGGAAAATGCCGGTAGCAAACAGAAGCGGACTTTAAGGAGAATGGCCAATCATTTCTTCCTTAACGGCGAAATCCTGTATAGGAGAACCCCGGATTTGGGATTACTAAGGTGTGTCGATGCAACAGAAGCGACAAGACTGTTAGAGGAAGTTCACGCAGGGACGTGTGGACCCCACATGAATGGATTCACTTTGGCAAAAAAGATTTTAAGAGCTAGATACTTTTGGATGACTATAGAGAGGGATAGCATCCGATATGTACAAAAGTGTTATCAGTGTCAAGTTCATGGCGACTTCATACGAGTTCCGCCAAACGAGCTCAATGTGATGGGGTCCCCATGGCCATTTGCTGCTTGGGGCATGGATGTAATTGGACCCATAGAGCCTCCCGCATCAAATGGACACCGTTTTATCCTGGTAGCTATCGACTATTTCACAAAATGGGTTGAGGCTTCAACGCACAAGGCAGTGACTAAGAAGGTGGTAGCAGATTTCGTCCGAAATAACATAGTTTGTCGTTTTGGAATTCCGGAATCAATCATAACAGACAACGGAACCAATCTTAATAGTGATCTCATGAGAGAGACTTGTGAAACGTTTAAGATCTCCCACCGGAACTCCACAGCATATCGACCACAAATGAATGGAGCAGTCGAGGCCGCAAACAAGAATATCAAGAGGATCCTGAGAAAAATAATAGATAGTAACAGAGAATGGCATGAGAAGCTGCCATATGCTTTGCTCGGCTATCGCACCACAATCAGAACATCCACTGGTGCAACCCCCTACATGTTGGTCTACGGTTCGGAAGCAGTAATACCTGCTGAAGTGGAAATACCTTCTCTAAGAATCATCCAAGAGGTTGGTCTGGAAGACGCAGAATGGGTTCGTAGCAGGATTGAACAGTTGATGCTCATTGATGAGAAGAGACTGGATGCAGTATGTCACGGCCAACTCTATCAAAACAGAATGATCAGAGCGTTCAACAAAAAAGTCAAGCCTCGACGATTCACACCAGGGCAATTAGTATTGAAGAAAATATTCCCTCACCAGATTGAAGCTAAGGGGAAATTTGCGCCAAACTGGCAAGGTCCTTACATGGTTCACCGAGTGCTCTCAGGCGGAGCAGTAATCCTCGCAGAAATGGATGGCGTCGTGAGCACAAAGCCGATCAATTCAGACGCTATCAAGAAGTACTACATTTGAAGACAGAGGGACTAGTTGTTATTTCCTTGTACTTTTTGCATTTTTCTCTAATGTAACAGAACTACGTATTAGCCTGACTTCCCACGGCGGGATACGTAGGCAACCCATATCGGGTCCGGTTTCCCTTAGAAAAACCAAAAACATCATCTTTCATGTATTCAGAACTACGATTGACCTGACTTCCCTCGGTGGGATACGTAGGCAATCCTCGTCGGATTCGGTCCCTCCATATTTTTCATTTTCCATATTGTACTTGAACTACGTTCTGACCTGATTCCATTTTGGATACGTAGGCAGCCTGAGTCAGGCTCGGTCATTGCACTTCATATTTTTCATTTTCCCAATGTATTTGAACTACGTTCTGACCTGATTCCGTTTGGATACGTAGGCAGCCTGAGTCAGGCTCGGTCAATGCATTACATATTTTCATCCTTCTTCATATCCCGAACTACGTACAGACCTGATTCCCATTCGGGGATACGTAGGCAACCCTAAAGGTTCGGTCATACCCTTAGGATAAACCTTCCCCCCTTTTTATTTATACCTTCAGAATGATCACAACATCTACAGAGAGATAGAAAGGCGTCACCAGAAGCCGGAGCCACGAGAAAAGTACGCTTGGACGTCCTCAACAAAGGGGAAAACTCGATTGGATTTCGGAACATGTCATAATCTAAGGAACGATGAATAATCACTATATATATGCGCCTAGTATACACAAAATATACTTATTTTCTAAAAATATATATACATATTTTCAAAATATTCCACTGCCTTTCCACCTACCAAGCCTTCGAAATAGGAAGTCGCGAGCAACCAAGGAGGTTTTGAAGAGATCCACCATACCGAGTCTCTGGGATAGGAAATCACGAGCGGCTGATGAGATTTTGTAGAAATTTAGTGGCAAGGCCAGGGTCCACAAGCCGACACAAATCAACACCCCTCCCAAAACTAAGAATTTTTCTTTGAGCGCAGGGAAACAGGAGTCAAGACGGGATGATGTCAAGTCAAGCTCATAGACATGATCGGAGAAATCTTTCGGCTATCCCGACACCATAAGCCGAATATTCTTCCCCAATTCTATATTTAAAATACTGTATCCCGATTCTTACAATTCTTAAAGAGTTTTCATCTATGTTTTTGCAGGTGCGTACGAGATCCGGATCAAGTATCGAAGACAGAGAGCTCTCATAGGAAAATAGGATAGTTTATCTCTTTCCAAATACCTCCGCCAATCGGAGATTGCCATCTAATTGCGTCAAATAACTCCGCCGATCGGAGAATGCGGACTGACTTCAGCAAACTCCGCCGATTGGAGTTTGTACATAGGCAAACAAAACGACGCTCCGCCGATTGGAGTTTGTACATAGGCAAACAAAACGACGCTCCGCCGATTGGAGTTTGTACATAAGCAAACAAAACGACGCTCCGCCGATTGGAGTTTGTACATAAGCAAACAAAACGACGCTCCGCCGATTGGAGTTTGTACATAAGCAAACAAAACGACGCTCCGCCGATTGGAGTTTGTACATAAGCAAACAAAACGACGCTCTGCCGATTGGAGCCTGTACATAAACAAGCAAGCGACGCTCTGCCAAATCAGAGAAATGCATATTAGCAAGCAAAACATACTCCGCCAATCGGAGGCTACATCATAGCAAGCATCATCATAACTTCATCAATCATAAGCATGCATGCCATCAACATCCTCATTCTGCATTAAAAATCACGCCCACCATTTACATTCAAGTACATTTTACAGGCGTCCACCTTCTAATGCGGGTATTTACATTCAAGTACATTTTACAGGCGCCCACCTTCTAATGCGGGTACATTTTACAGGCGCCCACCTTCTAATGCGGGTATTTACATTCAGTACATTTTACAGGCGCCCACCTTCTAATGCGGGTACATTTTACAGGCGCCCACCTTCTAATGCGGGTATTTACATTCAGTACATTTTACAGGCGCCCACCTTCTAATGCGGGTATTCATTCAAAGCTCTGGCACACAAACCGGAGCATGCATTGAGATCTTGGTACACAACCCAAGACTCCATTTCATTCAAAGCTCCGGCACACAAACCGGAGCATGCATTGAGATCTTGGTACACAACCCAAGACTCCATTTCATTCAAAGCTCCGGCACACAAACCGGAGCATACATTGAGATCTTGGTACACAACCCAAGACTCCATTTCATTTAAAGCTCCGGCACACAAACCAGAGCAGGCATCATAATCTTTCTTTTCCAGCAAATACACGATTTTGCATCCCCAGCATCTTACAGCATTGCCCCGCCAGCCGGAGGCTTTATTACACAAGATTATCTCACCTACAGTACATCCACTCCGCAAAATGGAGACGTCGACAATCGTTTGGATATCTACACTCTACTCTTTACATTACAATTTTAATTTACATTTTTGAGCCTCAACAGGTACTTTGTAACCCCTTTTTACCTGTTTTGCAGGATGACACACTACAACGTGGAACTACCTCTAAGCAGCGATTGAGGCAATGCTTGATGAGGAATACCAAACTCACAAGCCAGAGTTTCAAGACTAGCACTCCGACTCCAATTCCTACAATCAGTTGTCCATATTTCTAAATCAGAGTACACTTGCTCTCGCAAGCATCGACACCCTTTTTCTTCATCTCCTAGAGTTCTCACCAGAGGGTATTAAAGGGACTACCTCCATCCGGCAATTCGACGTGATCTTATAGGGATGCGAGATGCGCCTAGTAGAGTCTCGTTTATGGGTGTGTTGTGCACCACATTTATAATCGGGAGGCTGTGAAAGTGCACCCATTTTGAAAAGATTATTGTCATCTAGGAAATAACCTACCGTCAAAACTCTTTCCAAGCTCAACTAAGAGACCAGTGTCAACCATAAATCGTACACTGGGGCAAATTTTGAGGACTGCCTCAAAATTTACCATAATCCTCTATTCAGAAATACGACCGGCCTAATTCCCATTTCCTTAGGGATACATAGGCAGCTCGACTTCGAGCATGGCCGTACCCACTCCATCCATGCCAAATCATCTTCCCCTTTTACCGCAAAAAATACCAGTGTCGACATAAAACCAACACTGGGGCAAATTTTGAGGACCTCTCAAAAATTTTTGAACTACATTGGCCTGATTCTCGTGAAACCCGAGATATGTAGGCAACTCGAAGACCGGAGTTCGGTCGAATTCATAATGACGATAACCTTTCTCTTTCTAGGTACGACCTTTCCAAAAAATTTGATTTTTTTTTTCCAGTCAGGACAAAATTGGCCTTACGTCAACATCTTCGCCCAAAGACTCTTTCATCATTTTTGTTCGAAGAGGGGCAAGTTGTTGACACCCAATTTTGGCCCTCCTTTTTCCCATAATTAATTTTTATATGCTTCTTAATCCCGAGAACTTTTCCAAAATAATTTTCTTATTTTTTATATTAATTTTTATAAATTTTGGCACCAATAATCATTTTTTTAAAAAAATAATTTCCTTTACTTTTTATAATAATAACTACTAATAATGTTGTATCTTATAAAATCACCCCAAAAAATATTTTATAATTCATTCTCTTTAACAAAATATTGGTATGGTAACTTTTATTTCAAACTCTAAATGAAATTTTGTCGTATCGCTGTAGTATTTCCTAAATACAGTTCTATCGATTGAGGATCGCGATTACGTGTATCAAAATCATTTTTTTTAGTCAACTATATACATATTTGAAATTAATCGGGATGAAAGAAAGCATCGTTAAATTAATTAAGTGGAAAAACGATTGGGGAAAATTACATTTTTTCTACAAAAACTAATTTATTTACCTATACATTGTTTGGGCCAATTTTATACCTATCTCATCCCAATTCTCCCTAGCCCATTACCTAATTACCTAACCCAGCCCAATTTCTCCTAAGCCCACTACCCAATCCGCCCCACCAGCCCAAATCCTCAACTAAACCCACCCCTAATCCCTTTACCTTTTTTTCTCTCCACTCTCAGACCCCTCACCCCACTTTCTCCAAAACCGACCGACAAACACCCCCCAAAACCTTTGCCCATCACCTCACCACCAAAGACCCGCCGGATATCACTTCGTACCGGCGGGCAAGCGGCGACGGCGCCTCTCCCATCCCGTCACGTCGTCTTTTCCCCTTTTTCAGACGTTTTTGCAGCCTCGAAAAAGACCCCCGCCGCTAGACCACCGGATAACGGCAAAATCCGGTGGTCTTCACCTTTCTCTCCTCCACTCTACAGCCATCCCCTCACCCTTTTTGTCATCTCAAAAACAGAGCTCGAAAAAGCTTCCCCCCACCGACGGCTGCCCGACGGATACAACCGTTGCCCGACGGTCCGAGCTCCGCACCTCCGACCCATCACTTTCTCTTTCAAATCGACCTGAAAAGGTAGGCATCCTTTTCCTTTTTCTCTGATTTTTCATCATTTCCTCTTACAACTTGTCTTTCCAAGAATTCAAATTTTGAATTCTTGGAAAGAAATCGTTGGCAACCTAAAACTTTGGCTATAAAAGGAACCCTTGGGTTTCAAACAAAAAAAAAGGGAGATCACACACAGACAGACACACATACAAGGGAGACAGACCAAAAAAAAAGACGAAAAAATAACAGATTGGAGATCCCATTTTTTTTGAAAGAAGAAGACACAGAAAAATTATCACAAAAACAGCTCACAAAAATTGTTTCTTTGATTATTGGTTGCCGGTCTTCCTTTTTCCGCTTCGTTTGCTATTCGGATAACCGGAGTCAGGGTCGGAAGTCGCTAGTTTGAAACTCAACACTTGACGGCCTCAATCGCTGCCCAACACAAGGTAAATCCTATCCCGTCTAATTACTTTATGTTTAGTTTTGTGATCCATTGATTCGTGTGAGTTTTGGTTGTTCTTGTTTGGCTGATTTTAGGCGTTAAAATGCGAAACGAAAATCAGTTTCTGGCCGTTTGGTTAGCTTATGTGATTATGAAGTGTTTACAATTCAAGACTTGGTTTAATTGTTGTAAATGGTTGGCTGTTTGGTTAATCTGTTTGTGAGTTGAACTATTAACTTAGCCTCGATCTTTGTATTATGTTCGTTATCATTTTCCTTGGTTGGTTGGCTGATTTTCGTTTGAGTTTGTAGGGCATGTAGTTATCTCGCCTTGCCTTGTTCATAACTATGAAAGGACTGCCTTTAGCATATATAATTATATGAGTTGGGTTCGTTGCTTTCGGATTACTAATGGTTTTTGTTTCACTCTTGTGAAAGTTTTAAAGAACCTTTACTATTAGCCGTTTAAATAACCACGGAAGTAGGTATCGACGGTTTTTACTTCATTTTGCCTATTCTTGTTTGAAGCTTTTCAAAAGAAAATAGTTCCAAGGACTTGCTTTTTCTCGTAATATGATAGGAATCGAACTTAGGAATGAATCATTTGTTCCAACATTGTACATGGCTACCTTTGTTGCATAACTAGAGATTAGGATCATTGTTTACTCTTCATAAAAGTTGAGTTTTTCTTGTTGCTTTCCCTTACGGATTGAGTTGTAAGAGTATGTAATCATCCCGTCTTGTTTTAATCACAATTAGGGGGGGGGCTGATTTTGTTTAAATCGGAAAAGGCGTATGTATGCTATGCTTAAGCTTCTTGAAGTTTAAATTCTTAAGTTAAAAGTTTCAATAGGTTTTGTCACTTTTTTTTTAGTCCCGAAAATGTTGTTTAGGATAGGAATGTACTTATCATGATTATATTTCCGGCGTTTTGTTGAATATTGTGGTCTCTAACCTTTCTTCAAAACACCTCAATCCTAGTAAAGAGTGGTTGATTTAGTGTGCATTTGTTAGAAAAAGGGGGCTGCCCGTATTTTCATTATTTTTGTTTTGACTCGGGATCAATTTCGGGAATACTAGCTTAAGGAATTTATCATGAGCTAGTGTAGTAGTTTGGTTCCTTTTTTAATCCTCCCGTCACTAGTGTTTGCCTTACTTTTTTGAGTTAATTTGTTCATAATGCCTTACTTTTTGGGGTGATTTATTCATAGCTACTTATTTAGTTAAAGTGAATAAAAATAGTAATAATAAAGTTTTTATATTGCTATTTGTTGTGTACCTTGTTTTCCCATAATCGACTAGTGTTGAAGATGTTCGTTTTGCCTAAGTTCTTTTCGGATATCATCTCATGTTAGTTCGTTTGTGCTCTAGTCAAATAAATTTGATCGTTTGCTTAAAAAATGAAGCAAAATATGGCTACATGTCGTCTTTCATATATGCTTGTGTATTTACCGAGTAGCATGTTTGTTTTCCTTATCACTTTATTGTTAAGCTTGGCATATTTCTACATTTTGTAAGCTTTGTTATACAAGTTACTAATCTTATCATTTTTTTTGTGTTACATGAAACAACCGGAGAGCTGGAGTTCTCACTTGAAACTCAACCTCGGCCCAATATGTTTTTGGGTCGAACAACTATTAGGAACTATCGCGGTGTTCGGAGTCACTCATTAGGAGACTAGTTCCTCCAAAGGAATTTAACATACTTAGTCCTTTTATTTTTTATATGCTTTCCTTATTACTTGAATTTGTTTGACTAACTTTGTATTATTTGGATGTGTACTTTTCTTTGTGATTTTTGATTAACGTTTATTTTTCGGTTTATAGTTTCATGGATTACTCTATTTAGCTTAAAATTTTGAAAGTAAGTTTCCTTCACCTTTTAGTTTAGGCAAATGTTTCGGGTTTCCCTTTTTAAAATACTTTAAAGTTAGTGGTTAAACACTTTCAAAAATAGTAATAATAAATAGTGAATAGTGCAGATTTTTTATTAACTAATTTAGGTTTTGTTTCGAGAAAAACTTGTTTAAATATCTCGCGGTAGATTTTCAAAAAACATAATTAGCGATTCCACTTATTTTCCAACAAATATTTGGTCACTCTTAGGCTTTAGATCATAGAATGCTTTATCTAACTTAGGCAAACCTTCTTTATATATATTAATAACTTATGTATTCTCTTATTCTAACCCCAATATTTTACAACTATTTTGCTATATTTTATATATATATATTTTTGAGATTTTCAGATTTTTAAGGCCTCAAAATGCAAGGTATATATGTCATATGCTATCTACTACAAGGTATATATATTTATATTTTTACTTACTCATTCTTCCTACTCAAATTAAACACATATTATTTTATCACAAATTACCTTTATGTACATAATACTTTCTCTCATATTCAATGCATGTTCATTTTTACCTTATGAATAAAAGTCTCCTTTACATGAAAACAAATAATTTTCGTTTCTCTACTCAAGTCTTCAAATTATTCTTTTACATGAAATACATTTACCAAAACAAATATGATTTTTCTCTTATATCTTTTTCTCTATTACCAATATATTTCTTACACACTTTTACTTATCCAAATCTTTTAAATAATAAACTTTTCACATGATTTCCTATATTTTAAATATACATACGTCATTTTATTTTCTTTCTATAAGTATGTCATAAACTTCCTCAAACTTTAAGAACTACATATTTTTTACTTTACAAAAAGTATTTGTATAAATAAATGTTTTCATTTTGTTTACAAAGCTTTTAAATATATATTCTTATAAATCATAAAGTTCTACATACTTTAATTATAATTACGATAAAGGCATTGCTATTAAACTTTCATATATTTTGACATGTACGTACATATGTTTCATCTTTTTACCACAAGTATATTTTATATTTTTGCCTATTGTAGTGGCATGTGTCATATACTTTACTTTGAGTTTTTTCTTTAAATTAATAAAACATGTTTTTATCACCTTTTAGCAAATAATGAGCAAATAATTTTCCCAAATATTGTTTCTAAACTGAGTTTAAGGACTATCTTCGGATAGGCTCTGAAGGGTGCCTAACACCTTCCCTTCGAGTAACCAAAACACTTACTCAGAATCTCAAACGTTTCGCAGACTAAAAACAGAGTTTTACATAAAAATGATTTTCCTAAGTTTTCCTCAAATTTAGGTGGCGACTCTAAACCCTTTTCCAAAACAAAGGCAGAAAGAGCCGGATGTTGCAAGCAAATTTTGGCCAGTCCGAAATTGGGCGCGACATAAGGTATGTTTTCTAAACTTTTAGTCTATTTTTGAAGTTTGATAGTAAACTATCGTGTATGCTTGAGAACAATTGCTAATTGAGAAGTGTTCTTTGTGATTTTTGTTTGTTGTATCTCATATACAGTAAAACATTTAAAATTGACTTATTTATAATTTTATACAAATTATTTGAATCCTTCCGTTCCAGCCCAAGAAATTTGGTTAGGCATTCTAATTCAAGGTTTAGAATTCTTTTACGAATTGAAATCTAATTTAGATTTAGATTAATTTTTTTACAATTGAAATCTTGATATTATCTATGATTGAAGAGATAAACTTGCTTGTGATTTGAGGTAAGTTTTCTAAAATTTTAGTCTGTTCTTGAAGCTAATTTTAGTTTAGAATTTTTTTTACTAATTGAAATCTTGATAATATGATTGAAGAGACAATTTTGCTTGTGATTTGAGATATGTTTTCTAAATAGTCTGTTTTGAAGCTAATTTTAGTTTAGAATATTATTTTTTTTACCAATTGAAATCTTGATAATATCTATGATTAAAGAGATAAATTTGCTTGTGATTTAATGTATGTTTTCTAAAATTTTAGTCTGTTTTTGAAGTTTGATAGTAAACTATCGTGTATGCTTGAGAATAATTGCTAATTGAGAAATTTTTTTTGTGATTTTTGTTTGTAGTATCTCATATACAGTAAATAATTTAAAATTGACTTATTTATAATTTTGTACAGATTATTTGAATCCTTCCATTCTAGCCCAAGAAATTGGGTTAGGCATTCTAATTCATAATTTTTGTGATTTTTGTTTATTATTTCTCATATACAATAAATAATTTGAAATTGACTTATTTATAATTTTGTACAGATTATTTGAATTGTTGTCTTCCGTCCCAAGAAATTGGTTAGGGTTTCTGAAGAAAACAAAAGGGAGTCAATTCCTAATAATGAAAATCTATAGCCTTTTATTTAATTGGCGAAAGAAGCTTGGCTACTTTTTGGATAGAAAAGATAAATTTGCTTGTGATTTGAGGTAAGTTTTCTTAAATTCTAGTCTATTTTTGAAGCTAATTTTATTTTAAATTTTAGTTTAGAATTTTTTTTAACCAATTGAAATCTTGATAATGTCTATGATTGAAGAGATAAATTTGCTTGTGATTTGAGGTATGTTTTCTAAAATTTTAGTCTGTTTTTGAAGTTTGATAGTAAACTATCGTGTATTCCTGAAGACAATTGCTAATTGAGAAGTTTTCTTTGTGATTTTTGTTTGTTGTATCTCATAATTCATAATCTTTGAGATTTTTATTTATTATATCTTATATACAATAAACAATTTAACATTGACTTATTTATAATTTTGTACAGATTATTTGGATCATTGCATTCTGTCTAATAAATTGGTTAGGGTTTCTAAAGAAAACAAAAGGGAAGTCAATTCTTAATAATGAAAGTTTATAGCCTTTTATTTTATTGGAGGAAGAAGTTTGGCTACTTTTTGGATAGAAAGGATAAATTTACTTGTGATTTGAGGTAAATATTCTAAAATTTGAGTCTGTTCTTGAAGCTAAGTTTAGTTTAGATTTTTTTTTAACCAATTGAAATCTTGATAATATCTACGATTGTGTGATTTGAGGTATATTTTCTAAAATTTTAGTTTGTTTTTGAAGTTTGATAGTAAACTATCGTGTATTCTTGAAGACAATTGCTAATTGAGAAGTTTTCTTTGTGATTTTTGTTTGTTGTATCTCATATATAGTAAATAATTTGAAATTAACTTATTTATAATTTTGTATAAATTATTTGAATCATTGTATTTCGGCCCAAGAAATTGGTTAGGCATTCTAATTCATAATCTTTGTGATTTTTGTTTATTATATCTCATATACAATAAATAATTAAAAATTGACTTATTTTTAGTTTTGTACAGATTATTTGGATCATTCCATTCCGTCCCAAGAAATTGGTTAGAGTTTCTGAAGAAAACAAAAGGGAGCCAATTCCTAATAATGAAAGTTTATAGCTTTTATTTTATTGGCGAAAGAAGTTTGGCTACTTTTTGGATAGAAAGGATAAATTTGCTTGTGATTTGAGGTAAGTTTTTTAAAATTTTAGTTTGTTTTGAAGCTAATTTTAGTTTATAATATTATTATTTTTCAATTGAAATCTTGATAATATCTATGATTGAAGAGATAAATTTGCTTGTGATTTAAGGTATGTTTTCTAAAATCTTAGTCTGTTTTTGAAGTTTTTGGATGGGAAGTATAAATTTGTTTATGATTTGCGGTAAGTTTTCTAAAATTTTAGTCTATTCTTGAAGCTAATTTTAGTTTTTTTTTTACCAATTGATATCTTGATAACATCTATGATTGAAGAGATAAATTTGCTTGTGATTCGAGGTATATTTTCTTTTAGTCTGTTTTGAAGTTTGATAGTAAACTATTGTGTATTCTTGAAGACAATTGTTAATTGATAGTTTTCTTTGTAGTTTTTTTTGTTGTATCTCATATACAGTAAATAATTTAAAATTGACTTATTTATAATTTTGTACAGATTATTTGAATCATTGCATTTTGGCCCAAAAAATTAATTAGACATTCTAATTCATAATCTTTGTGATTTTTGTTTATTATATCTGATGTACAATAGATAATTCAAATTGACTTATTTATAATTTTATACAAATTACTTGGATCATTACATTCCGTTCCAAGAAATTGGTTAGAGTTTCTGAAGAAAACAAAAAGGAGCCAATTCGTAATAATGAAAGTTTATAGCCTTTTATTTTATCGGTGAAAGAAGCTTGGCTACTTTTTGAATATAAAGGATATAGTATTATATAATTAGGTAATTGCAGGCACAAGAGCCGATACATGAGCATTACTACTAGAGTTAGAGATTGTAGCATGGTTACCAAAATTTTTTGACTTAAATATGCGACATACATAATACATATGCTACTTCTACATTCCTTATTATCCTTGTGCATGTCTATAATTTTTTTTTCTCAGGCTAAAATTAGTTTAAAAAGTTGAGTATTAATTTGTTTGAGTTCTAAGTAAGTGAATGCCTTGAGAAGCATTTTCAATGGCACAAGAAAATTAAATCAACTTGGATTGAGCACGAATTTAAATTTCTGGACTTTAAATAATATTATCAATATATATACATACCTGTGAGTATAAATCAAAGAAAAAAATATATTTTTTGATTAACGTCAATTGCTATTTTCAATATATTTGTATACATTTTATATTTATTAATGTGATGCACACGTGCAACGCACTAATTGTTAGAAATTGGCTTATTTATAATTTTGTGTAGATTATTTGAATCGTTGTATTCCGTCACAATAAATTGGAGGCCAGTTTCTAAAATTTTAGTATGTTCTTGAAGTTTACAATAATAACTAATCGTGTATTCTTGACAGACAATTGCTAATTGAGAAGTTTTCTTTGTGATTTTTATTTATAATATCTCAATATAATTAATAGTTAAAAATTGACTTATTTATAATTTTGTATAGATTATTTGAATCGTTGTATTCCGTCACAAGAAATTGGAGGTAAGTTTCTAAAATTTTAGTATGTTCTTGAAATATTTGGCATCTTTGTTAGTTCTAGGCTCTTCAAAAAAGGAACAACACGAAGAGAGATGGTACTTATGAATGAGAAGTAAGTAGAATTTAACCAAAAAAATATTTATGAATCTTCTCTTTGTTTACTACAATATTTAAATATTCTTAATCGTATTTGTTTAATTTAAAAATTCAGGCGAGATCGAAAAACTATAACTTTATGGGGCCACGCAGCTAATATAGAGGATGCATTGGTACAAAAGTTGAATGTTGAAAACCCTATTATATCATTCTGTGGTGTTAAAACTACACTATATGAAGGTACTATCTTAAAAGTTTTTGTGTTTATAATCAATCCAATATCTATTCTTTGCACTAACATTTTTTTTTATATTTGTGAAGGAGATTTTGGGTTATCTTCTACATCTATCACTGTTATGTGGATCAATCCCACATTTGAAAGAGCAGCAACTCTCCAAAAATGGTAATATATATTCTCCTATTCGTGTTAGTGAATGATACTAAAATTTATTTATTATAATGTACTATCTAAATAAAATGCAGGTCTGATTTGAAGAAGAAGCAACATAAAGATGTTACGCTACTGCCAAGTTTACAAATTGCAAATGCTCAAGAAGCAAAAATCAGAGATATCGCACGCGGTTCGTTCAATATTAAAGAGGTATGTACAGATAGAAATTAAAATAGTGTAAGAACACGAATAAAGAAAATAAAAAATATATTCAAATCAGAACCCTAAATGGTCTTTAAACTTGATTCACATCACGTTTTTCAATTTTTGTACTCTCCATGAAAGCTACTATAAAAAAAATAAAAAATATATAGTTATTAAATAAACTTATTATGCGTACCTTCTCAAAATTAAAGTCATAACAATAATTGTCTCCGGCCACCAGAGCCTCTCCTCTTTTTTGCTTATCTATCCAGTGTTGCAAATAATAAAGTGTATGCCAAAGGCAAGACTCTTAACTTAGAACTTACAGTATTATAATATTACCTAATTTTAGAATTCATAGGTTTTAAATGTTATTTAGATTCGACCTTGTACTAAAATCCTATAAATTGGGTTCAAACTTGTACGAAGGAAAAATTATAATCCCACTTTAATTCTAATAATATGAATCCTCATGAGGTATGACAATTTACATGACGACCTAATAAAAGTGTGAAGCACCTTATAATGTGATTTGAACTTTTTGCCCTTCATTAAAAGTCTCCTCTTTAGACAAAATCATCTTTTTACTGTTTCTCTCTAATTATTATACTATTATATTTATAATATTAAATATTGACTATAATAAATATATAAAAAATTAAATGAAAAGACTCCTAAATATATGGGATTCCTAAATTTTTGAGCATCTATTCTCGACTAATATCAATATTGTAAGATATACATGCGTACAAACACACCAACTACTATCTTATATATTATATATTATTTAATTTTCAGCAACCAAGATACATGCAACGTATGCCCTACAGAAGTGATATGGTATGATTCAAGATAACTCCTTCATGCAACGTAATAATACTACTTAATTTTTGTGAGTTGGCTAGATCTTGAGTGATTCATCTAGCCGAGGATCTTTGAAAACAACAATTTTATCCTTCAGAGTAGGGGTAAGGTCTGTGTACACCTATTCTATGTAGACCTCACTTTGTAGAATTATAGACAAAATTATCTTTTTACTTTTTTCCTTTAATTATATTGTCTTGATATCTCGATTATCGTATTATTTTGTTGTAGTTTATGTTATGTTGCTATCTCCTATTTTTACTACTCAATATATGTGGTAGATGAATATTTAGTCGTAATTTTTTGTAAAGGTTCTATTATTATATGTTATTTTTCTATTTAATATATATGTTATTTTTCTATTTAATACAGGTGGTAGATGAATATACGGTGATAAATGTTCAGCCGGGCTTTAAGGAATTTTGATATAAAGGTTAGGTTTAATTGTATTGTCCTGATATCTCGATTATCTTATTATTTTATTGTAATTTTTGTTCTATTGCTATCTCCTATTTTTACTGCATTAAGGAATTTTGATATAAAGGTTAGGTTTAATTAATTGTATTGTCGTGATATCTCGACTATCGTATTATTTTATTGTAGTTTTTGTTCTATTGTTATATCCTATTTTTACTGCTTTAAGGAATTTTGATATAAAGGTTAGGTTTAATTAATTGTATTATCGTGATATCTCGATTATCATATTATTTTGTTGTAGTTTCTGTCTGTTGCTATCTCCTATTTTTTCTACTCAATACAAGTGAGAAATGAATGTTCGATTGGACTTTAAGGAATTTTGTGTAAAGGTTAGGTTTAATCGTATTGTTATGATATCTCAATTGTCTTATTGTTTTATTGTAATTTCTGTTCTGCTACTATATGCTATTTAATAGTGAGAAGCTCCAAAGTGCAAAGTTAAATTATCATTTTACCCCTACATTAAATTAAAATATTATCAAATAATATAAAATATTTAATTAATAAAATATTAAATAGTAGTAAAATATAAATGAATAACGGAAGAAATCCAAAAGTTATTTAGTTTTCTCATTCATTTATTTGTTTACTTGATTGAAGAAACCCAAAAGTTGGTAACCAACAAAAAAAAGTGAAACAGCTGCAACGTTTAAGCTACTGTAACATTCAATTACGTCAATTATAATTGAAATTTAATAATAAAAGATTAGATTTAGTTTTAGGTCCAAACTATTGAAATTTCTTATATAACGTAATGCATAAAATATATACGTTGTTTAATTTTATTTTTAAATATTATTATTATTAGTGCCAATATTTTAAATTTCATCGTTATATTACTTAGTAACCAAGAACATAAAAGAATTTGTATTTTGATTAACGTCAATTGCTATTTTTCAATATAAATTTTTTATTCATTTCGTATTTATTGACGTGATGCATACGTGCAACGCACGTACACTAAACTATCTATCTATATCTATATCTATACTATATTAAAAGTGTGAAGCACCTTATAAAGTGATTTGAACTTTTTACCCTTCATTAAAAGGGTTTGCTTTAGACAAAGTTGTCTTTTCACCATTTTTCTCAAATAAATTATAATTACACATAAACACTAATATATATTAAAATATTAATAATATTTATACTCTTAAAAGTTCTCGCAAAATCCCTAAAGTTCGCAAAATCCCTAAAGTTCCAAAAAAAAAATTCGACGGTCTTTTCTTAATTTTTGGCATATATATATATCATATTTTTTACCCTACTTTTTGTAGTAGTATGCACGTTTATATAAATAACATAAATTTTTAATATCTGGAATATTTTTAAAGAAAAAATTATATTAATGTTAATTGTTATTTTCACATAATTTATTTATTTTATATAATTTTTTTAATTTATTAACATGTGCAACGCACATACATTAAGACTAGTCTATATCTATCTATATCTATATTATATTAAAAGTGTGAAGCACCTTATAATGTGATTTGAATTTTTTGCCCTTTATTAAAAGACTCCGCAATAGACAACATTGTCTTTTCACCTTTTTCCTCCAATCATTATTTAATTGTAATGACTTTTAAACTTAAAATATGCAAATTCTATTTTATACAAATAGCACAACTAAACCACTGTACATATACATCAAAATAAGGTTTCCTCCTTAATTACGTCAAAATAAGATTTCCTCTTCTTTTTTTTCTTACATCGTATACATTATATATATGTTAGAAAAGATATGAGGCTATAAATTAGGGTTTCCTCCTTAATTACATCAAAATAGGGTTTCCTCCTTGCTTGAACTCTTTTTATGAAAAAATACGTGAAAAAGGGTAAAAATAACTTTCTTACTCTTCTTATACATGTATTTAATATTTTTTATTATAGTTTTCTTTGTTATCTGATATATTGCCGCCAAAATTTATAATTGTTAGCTTTCGCATTACCTCATGTTATTTTGATTTCAATATTTTGGAACTTTTTGTTTTGTTGCTATCTGCTATTTTTTATTACAAGTGATAGATGAATGTTCGATCGGGCCTTAAGAAATTTTGGTATAAAGGTTAGGTTTAATCGTATTGTTCTGATATCTCGATTATCATATTGTTTTGTTGTAGCTTCTGTTATGTTGTTATCTTCTATTTTTACTATTTAATACAGATGGTAGTAGATGAATGTTCGATCGGACTTTAAGGAATTTTAGTATAAAGGTTAAGTTTAATTGTATTATTCTGATATCTCGATTGCCATATTGTTTTGTTGTAGTTTCTGTTATGTTGCTATCTCCTATTTTTACTACTTAATACAAGTGATAGATGAATGTTCGGTCGTGCTTTAAGAAATTTTGGTATAAAGGTTAACATTCATATAAGCAAAGAGCCATCGGAATTTGGAAGAAGTTGGAGTCTTCTTCCTTATTTTTGTTTGTGTTATTGGACGTTCATGTCAGGTGATTTTTTTGCTACTTCCAGAAACTTTTTGTTGCAAAAAATTCATTGTCCATCAGAAGTTATCACTTCATACTTTAACAGTTCTTTTCTGTTTTGATTTAAGAGTTTAATTTTATTGGAAAGTTTATGTTCAAAGGGAAAAAAAATTACTTTGATAAAAATTGTGCATGTATACGTCTTACGAAAAAAAGATGATGCAACTCTAAATTGATTTTGTTGCCGTGAAGTTCTTCTAAGGACCACTTTAGTGATCACCATTCTAATATGGATTTAATGTGCAACTCAATCTACCTATATTTACATGAAAGGTTAGTTTGTTCACTGATAATATAATTTGATAAATATTTTCTTATCTTTTACATACTTTACAATTTTTTACAACTATTAATTAATTATTTGTGATAAGAAAAGTGTAAGGTTAGAGCTTAATGTTAGGCTAACTAGCATGAGTTTGTTATTCATTAAGTTCTGAATTTGAATATCGTATTGTAATATCTATTGGTAATTAGGGTTAATGATATCATGTAATAGTAAAAATTAAATATAAATGTAATAATATTGATTCTATTATTTAAATAAATATTACATTTATTTTAATATTAATTATTATTTTTAATAATTTTATATTCTTATTGCTTAATGATGTGATATTCACGTGCAATGCACGTATACTAAAAGTGTGAAGGATTTTGATTTTTTACTCTCCTTTAAGTAAAATTGTCATTACTATATTATTCAATTACTTTAAAAAAATATATATTTAAACTTTGAAATCAATTTAAATTGATAAAATATTCTTTTCTATGGGTAATGATTAAATTTCCGTACATAAATGTGATTCAGAAAGACATACAATTCTATATTACATATGACATATGATATATATAAATAATATTTTCTTTATTTTGAGTTTTTTCCTCTTTCTTCTTTCGTAGAATACTATAATTAGAATTCTAAACAATCAAACAACTCTATATTAGGACTTTAAATGTGTAAATAATATTTTCTTTATTTTTGAATTTTTCTCTTTCTTCTTTTGTAGCATAATAACTTATTGACCATAATTATTATTATTAGAGTTTTATATTAACACATAATTCTACCTTTGGACTCTGTATTCTATTCTCAATGTGTTTCTCGTGCCACCTGAGGCAAAGATAACCAAGATACCCAATTTTAATGATTTTTTTCTTTGTTTTTGTGTTTGGGGAATTTATTTATTAGTTTTTTCATAGATTCAAATTACGAAACAAATTTGCAAAGTTAAAAAAAAACTAGAGAATCTATGCGACTATTTTATTTTGTTGGTTTTTATGTGTATTTGTTATTTAGATAAACTATATATTGCACTAATATTTAAGGTAACACTATATAACTTTTTTGTTACGGTGAATTTATTGATTAGATTGTCAATCTCTTTTTTCTGATGATTTTTTTTACCGATGACAGTATGTATGTCGTTAATACTAAAAGATTTGTGTTGTGTTATATATGAAATTGGTTGTTAGAAGATCATATATGAGTTATATATAATCAACAATTGATGATCAATTCTCCCTTTTTGATAATTTCTCGTGTTTTCTCTTTCAGTTGAAAATTTTTGATCAAAAAATTAAAAAACGAGCATGTTATCGTTGGAAACATGCTACTTTATCCAACGATGACTAGTAGCATGTTATATTTGTACACTAAAATTTTATATAACAGGATGACCAAATTGT
Organism: Jaltomata sinuosa; assembly: GCA_003996215.1. Lineage (NCBI taxonomy): Eukaryota > Viridiplantae > Streptophyta > Magnoliopsida > Solanales > Solanaceae > Jaltomata > Jaltomata sinuosa. Next base: position 286,314 of record QJPP01001583.1, on the reverse strand, counting down.
TGAATGATGAGTTAAAAGAAGATGAACTTTTCTGAAATCATGAAGCTCTTAAGGATGTATGTTATTTCAATAACATGTACTATATTTTTGTGTTTCTTGCAATTGTAGTTAGTAGGTAGCAGCTTAAGCTTAATGTCTGTAAAGACTTTTTATTTTTAACTTTATGAAAAAGATTATCTTTATACTATCCTGGAGGGTTTTTTCGTGAGGGAGTTTGGAGCGCAGGCAAAGCCAAAATTTGAAACTTGTAAGTTTAAGTTTATAAAGTGCATGAGGGAGAGACATACATATAATTCATGCTTTTAGGGGAGTTTAGTTTTTTTTTTTAATAAAATGTGAAAGTTCCAAATAATTTTTAGCATTTTAATAAATGAGTAATGTGGGTAAAGAAATTGCTAATTATACTATTTTTTTCTTATATTTAGTAATTTAAAATCAGTTAAAATTTAACTTATCAAGAATTTAAAATTAATAATTTACGTTGTACAAATATTTTCTTATAAAGTTTAGTATTTGAAGAAAACACATCATCAATAACAATTTTGAAAAAGAAATCCAAAAAGAATAAAAATCAGGTGCGAAATAAAAGGAACGAAAGAAGAAGAAAAATTTGACGTAAAGGAATAAAGAGAAGAAATCATGGAAAATTTTGCATAATTTTTTTCTTATTTAAACTATAAAATCCTAAATACTTAGAACTTCAATATCATTAGAATTTTACTTTAGATAAATCATACTTTAAATTATATATAAATGGTAAATAAAATAAATAATGAAGATTAAAAATTTTGAAAAAAGAGGAAGTACAGGTTTAAATTATAGAAAAAAGAATTTAAAATTTCACTATTTGACATTGGCGAATAATAGTCCTATTAAACTAAAATAATACTCCCTTCGTTCTTTTATAGTTGTCATAATTTCTCTTTTAAGATTCAAACGATATAAATTTTGATCAATATTTTAAAATATAATTTTTCATCATATTGATATGAGAAAAAATATAATTTATAGTATTTTTATAGTTTTGGATATCTAAATTTTAATTTTAAAATATCAAATTAATCTAATCTAATTTAGTTTTAAAAATTAGTCAAATTGACTTTCGATAAATGAAACGTGACAACTACTAAGGAATGGAGGGAATATATTGCTAAAATTCTACGGACTCAGAGAAGTGATATATGTTAGAGAATTAAATTTATTGGGTGAGCTGAATAACAAACCAAAGCTTCGTTATTTTATTTGTATACATGCATTGATCAAAAGGAAAAACAACGAAGAGGTTCGATTGTTATCTCACTCATTTACATTCTTCGAACAAAAGAAAAAAATGAAAATCCTCTACTTCACACTTCAATTGTTCCACGAAGAAATCAATTGAATCTCTTGAAATTTAATTGCTATTTTTTAATTATTTATTCTTCTATTATACATTTTATATTGATTGATGGTTTGATGTGATGCACACGTGCAACGCACGTACACTAAACTAGTTATATTAAAAGTGTGAAACACCTTATAATATGATTTGAACTTTTTGCCCTTCATTAAAAGTCTCTCCTTTACACAAAATAGTCTTTTAACTATTTTCCTCCAATTATTATCCTTTAATTATTATGCTAATATTTAGGACTTTGAAATCAAGTTCTTAAGTTTTTCCTTATTTCAACTAGGTAAGAAGTCCTAATATTTTACAGTTCTAAATCAATTAAAATATTACTTTCAATTAAAATATTACATTATATAATTACTAATTATTAATACCTAATAATAGACTACCGAAATCAATGAACCGATTCTAATTACTACCTATTTAAAGGAATACATAATCTCAATAATTGTGTGCTGGATAGGCTTCCATCACACACAAAATATCTTTTCATTTATTTTGCTCGGGCAACAAGAGCTACGATTTTGTTGGGGTTTTGAGTATAGGTATTTTGATTTCTTATGTTTTGTATGATAATATGATTATATGATAATTTTAGCGGTAATTTGTTGGGTTTTGAGTAAGTACATAGTGTGTTGTGTGCTTGATTCAATTTTGATATTTATGATCTAATGTTATTATATCGACTATTGCCGCATATGATAGTTCTAACACTAATTTGTTGGGTTTTGGATAAGTATGTGGTGTGGTGTGTGATTGATTCAATTCTAATATCTATGGTCTAATATTTTATATTAATTTGTAGGTATTCTATCGACTATTGCCGCATGCATAAGGTATTAGCTTGAGGTATATTTTTTTAATTATATAATTTTTCTTGTATATTATAAAAGCACGAATATCTAAAGGCTAAATATTGAATGATCATATCTCTTATATCGATCACCCTTGAAACAATACTTTTTGTATAATTTTTAAATATCTAAATTTTAATTTTAAAATATTAAGTTAATTTAATCTAATTTAGCTTCAAATTAGATTGGTGATTTAAATTTTTTGTCTTTCATTAAAAGAGTCTCCTTTAAACAAAATCATTTTTTTACTATTTTTTTAATTATTATTTAATTATTTTTATAATATTAAATATTGACTATAATAAATATATTAAAATAATAAATGAGAAAACTCCTAAATATATCAATTTTTGTTGGCTAATGTAATACATCAATTTTCTTCGACTACATGAAGGTTTCCTACTATTATAATATATGGAGGTTTCAGTTTTCTGTCGAATTGGTTGGAGCAGCAATAGGTAAGGATCCTTCTGTTCCCCATGATCTTTCATATAGTCTTCCGCCCCTATCCCTGCGATGGATCTCTTGAAGTATAGATCCAAGAGACAAATTATCTGCAATTATATCTACTCAGGAAAGTATAGATCATGCAAGGTTTCTTAAGCATCCAATCAAATTCGCAAAGGTCTATCTTTTGAAAACTCAGGTACCAGTAATTCTCTCTCAATTTTACAACGTTATAGAGTTTTTGTTTTAAAGGTTTCTTTTGTACTTTTTTTTTGGTCATAAGAGAATTTTATATTTGCCTCCTCCTTAACACCTTTAATAGAATGTCATGTTACAGAAACAGGGTCACTTTTCAATATTCATGACTCTCCAACAACACCAACAAGCTCACCATCAATATTATTGTAACCAAGACAGTTACTAAGCAATCAACAGCAGAAAGTTGCTGAAGATGGAGGGGATAAGTCACCCCACCCATTCTTTTCCCCGATCGTCTCAAACGTTAGTTTTTTACTATCGACTTTGTTACATATATAATGAATTATTTGTAATTGTTTGTCAATGTTAACAAATTATGGACGGACAATTATAAGAATACTCCATGATAATTTGAGGGGGGGGGGGATCGATCTTTGTGTTGGGACTGACATGAAGAATTCAAACTGATGATGGAAAAGTTATAGATTTATCGAATTATTTGATTCTTGACTTGATATTAATCGCATAAATTTGATTATGTATTCTTTGATTTTTGCTTTGTGTATATTTTTTGTTTATTTTATGATTCGGAAATATTAGCTTGAAAAAATTGAGAATAGATAATTATTTTTTAGGGTGTATGTGTGTATTCATCAATCGAACTTTTATTTTATTTTTTTGACAGGAATACATGCAGTAATTTTTATGTTCTGTTGTTGGATTTAACTATTGCCAGATATTTTCAGTTGTGTTTTTTTACATGATGTTCATATTTCTACATGTTCGCTTCTAAGGGATATATATAGAAGGCGAAATATTTCTAAAAAACGGATTTTGTTGTGTCTGAGTGAACAAGTGAGAGATTGGAGAGAAAGGGTATTGACTGTGGTGCATTCTGATCTATGTCTCAATCCACAAGTAGTTCTGTTGTATGTATTTTGATCTATGCGAGATATTTTTTTTTTGTTACTAAATGATTTTGTCTTTTAAGTAAAATTAAAAATTTGCTAAACTAGAGGTGGGTTGATCTTTATCTCAACCCAAATAATCAAGTTTATACATAATAGAAAAGAGTATAAGAAGACTATCAAGTCTTGACAAACACCTAATGTAAGTGTGCCTGAGGTTGAATTATATTAAAAATCCTAATATTTGAGATTTTAAACAAAAAACAACACATGGTTCAAATAAGAAAAAAATTGATTTGAATAAAAATATGTGTAAAACTAAATGAATATATTATATATATTTTAAAATTTAAGGAGTTCTAAAATATACGGTAAGAGGTATCATGAGAATTAATAATTAAGGAGTCTTAAAATATATGTTAAGAAGAAAATATATTTTAAAAGTTAAGAAGTACTAAAATATATGATAAGAAGAAAAATATATTTTAAAAAATTAAAAATTTCTAAAATATATGGTAAGAAGTATTATGAGAATTAATAATTAAGGAGCCTTAAAATAAGTAAGAGGAAATTATATTTTAAAAGTTAAAAAATCCTAAAATATATGATAAAAAATATATCGTAAAAGTTTTAAAATTTTCTCTCATTTGTCCTCACAAGTTGCATTGATTAATTTCATTATCTTTTTTTAGTTACTACTTATATATACTTATCTTCCAAACTTTGAATAATAATCTAAGTATAAGATGACAACTATTTAAAGTAATCATTCAAGACTTATAGAAGTTGATATCTCATAGTGTGCTACTCTCTTTGTTTTTATTTTGTTTTTATTTTGTTTGTCTGATTTTAATATGGTATGAAGTTGAAGAAAGTAAAAAAAAATTTGGATCTTTGGGTCTTAATCAAACAACTCAGGTCTCTTTAAAAAGCATTATAAAATTTTAAGCAAAATTAAAATTAATAATTAGAAAGTACTAAAATATGTAGCAATGTCGTTTGAATAAAAAAGGGAAAAATAAAAAAAATGATATTCAACAATTAGAGTAGCATAATCGTTGTATTGCAAAAAAGGAAAAATAGAACATGTCTATAATTCAACCACTAATATTACTTTTCTTGAGCAATTAATATAGCAATGTCATTGAAGAAGGGAAAAAAAAGAAGAAAAAAGTATAATAGGTTTAGAATTCAACAATTAAATCTCATTAAATTAAAGTATATAAAAGGTACAAAGTCCTAAAACTAAATACTGAGAGGTCAAAAAAAAAGTAAGAAAAATTTAAAAGGGATAAAATCAAGAGAGTCAAATTAAAAAATTTGTATAAAATTATTATGAAATAAAATCATAACTATAGAAGAAAAATTTGGGATGAACTAATACAAAAAAATAGATAAAATTGAACTAATAAAAAATAAAATATTTCCTTTGATGTTGAGAACAAATAATTAAAATTTTAAATCAACTAATTAGCCAAAGAAACCAATTTTATTCCTTTTCAAATTTGTTATATTAGTAAATTTATTTTCAAATTGAAAAAGCTCTTTAAAATATATAAATTTGTTAAAAAGGAAAAATATCAGTGGTGAAGGAAAAAATTTAATAAAAAAGGAAAAAGAAGAGCAGGTCAGTAGTCAAAATATTATCGTAGGTTAAAAAAAGGGGAGAGGGGGGCGGGGGAGGAAAAAGCTTTAATGGGAGAATGAGAAGGAAATTTATTAGTACTAAATTTTTAATATTAGACATTATTCATATGAGTTTAATTTATTTGAAACTCATGTTATTTTAATATCAATAAATAATTTAAGAAGAAAAATAAAAAAAATTCATATTTAGGTAACTCTTTTTTGGAGGAAAAGGTTTTGGACTTATTTCTATAAATTGAGAATTATTTCTTTCTACAATAGTACAATAATATTCACAATGTAGTCCTCAAACGAATATTGTTTAGGAGAGTTTATTCTCTCAATAGTTTCGTATTTTTATTTTTTATATCATTCATTTGTAGATCAGTTGACCAAATCAACAGTCTCTGAGGTAAAAGTAAGATTTGCACACTCAATCTTTTTTATAACTCACTTTTTAAAACTATACTAGATATATTATTATTATTGCAATAAGTATGCATGATTGCGTCAAAAGTTAATAGCACAACAGAAAGACAACAAAAGAATCAAAATAATTTTTTGGTTAAACAACAAGACCAATTAAATTTAATTAGATGTCATTTATAGAAAGATAACATAGCATGTTGACATTTCAACAACAACAACAATAAGTATTAATATGTAGTCCTTTTAATTATCCAGGTGAAAATCCAATTGCATCACATAATAAATATCCCGAGTTATGGACAAAAATCAACATGGAATTCTGGTGAATGAATGGAAAAGCACACACGTAGATCCAGAGGATAGATTGCTTTTCTTCATTAAGACTGGTTACCGTCTTACCAAGGTCTACAAAGCATCAAAGTTTACAGGATTCAATTACTAATAGAACAGCAAAGTCATGAATATGGTTACTAAACTTGACTTATTAGAATAATAAACTCACAAAAGTATATTTAATAACAATAATCTCATTACATTTTTATATAACATTACAGTCACACATTATCTTTTGTTACGATTAAAGTGATTAATGACAGTAATCTCATTACATAATATAGATTATTGTTTTAAGTTTTATTCATATAAGAAGTATTTATTTTAAAAATTAGAATGCATCTCTCATTATTTCTTTTTTATTTTTTCTTTTGTGCATGAGGTGGAGGTTATCCATTAATAATCTTTAATAGAGTAGTCGGTATTTTTCATGTGGACAAAAGATAATAAATGATTTGAATTATTTTAATTTATATTAGTTTTAGTTGTTTATAATTATAGTTGATTGTTTTATGTACATGATACATATTAAATATTCTATTAAAAAATTAATGAACAAAATAGTATAGGGGGCAAGAGCATATATGCGCTATTTTGGTTATCTTTTTATTGTGCAATAAATTATTTAACACACGTAATATTTTTCTTTATTGAAAACAGTTATATGATTTCACCAAATCGGTATACCAAATCTTTCTTTACCAAATCAGTTACTATTTGACACATAATTTGTTTTGTTCATTTTATATAATTTTTATCAGTTAACGTGATATACATGTGCAAAATATTTTCTCTTAACTAATATATATTATTAGTTCAAGAGATACACACGTGCAACGCATGTACACTAAATTAGTTTTTAAAAAATTATGTGAGGTAGAGGTCGGGGTGGAGGTAGGAGTGAGATTAGGAGGGTGGAGGAGGTGGGATTGGGGTGTTATGAAGGTGATGACTTGTTTTCCCTACTTTCATTAGAGAAGTCATTTTCCTTATTTTGAAGGAAAATGTTTTTCTAAAAATATTTTTCAATTTTTTTGACCAACCAAACACAAGAAAATTGGAAAATATTTTTGAGAAAACATTTTCGTTCATACCAAACACACTCTTAATTGCTTAAAGGTCATATGTCATGACATTTATGATTGGACGGAAATTGAAATGTGGACCCAAAACTTTCCACCTGTAATTTTGGTGAGACCAATAATCTACTTTTTCCTGGTTTATCTACTAAATAAATTAGGGGAAAGAACATGGTATGGACACTCGGTCAAAGTAATTTCATCAAAAATAACTTTTTTAAAATAATGCCATTATATAGCCACTTAGCTATTAAAATTTCATGCCCTGACCATGTATAGAATATGTATCGAATCTGTATAATTATTGTATATGATATGCATTTGTATAAGATTTCTATAGAAACTGTATAAAATATGTTTAAAAAATGTATAATTGTTGTATATAATGTGTATCTGTATAGAATGTGTATAGAAATTGTATAATTGTTGTATATATGATGTGTATAGAAACTATATCATTATTGTATAAAATATGTATAGCGACTCCAGGGTTCGCGAATTGGCTAGAAAGTGGAATTTTTAATCCCTTGGCTATTTGCTAAGATTTATTTCAGCCGACTGGCCATTTGTGTCCTTGCTCCGAAAAGGACATCACATGGCCAGTCGGTCAAACTATTTCCACCAAAAATGACCATTTCAAAATAATGCCATTATATGGCCACTCGGCCATTTAAATTCCATGTTATGACCATTTTTAAATTTGAACGAAATTGTATAGGATGTGTATAAAAATTATATAATTATTGTATATAATATGTATATGTATAAGATTTCTATAGAAACTGTATATGATATGTATAGAAACTGTATAATTGTGGTATATAATATGTATGTGTATAAGATTTCAATAGAAACTATATAGGATGTGTATAGAAATTGTACAATTATTGTATATAGGATGTGTATAAAAATTATACTCCCTCTGTTTTAAGTTGTTTGACCTATTTTGACTTGACACGAAGTTTAAGAAAGTAAAGAAGACTTTTGAAACTTGTGATCTTAAATTAAAGATATGTCAAATGTATTAACATATCCTTTAGGACCTGTTTGGAAAGCCACCCTGGTAATTGGATTTGGTGTAATTGGGTGTAATTACACAGCCTGGCATGTTTGGTTGACAAGGTAATTACTTGGTCAGCAGGTAATTTGGTGTAATTGGCAGGAGGTAATTACACTCTCCAATTCACAGGGGGGGCTGTGAATTGCTGGTAATTACATGGTGTAATTACAAGCTGATTACTTTTTAATTTCGTCCTTTTATTTCTATTTTTATTTTTTCATTTTAATTTATTTTTTTATTTCTATTATTTTAAATTCTTTTTTATTTTTATCATTTTAATAATTTTAAAATATATATTTTTTATTTTTTATTATTTATATTTCATTTTCTTTTCATTTTTAAATATTTACTTCTTGTGATTCCATGTAATTGTTCGTATTATCAATTTTATATTTATTTTTTTCATTTAGCATAATTTAGTTGGTATTCTAATTTTTAAATTAAAGTAGAATTCATTGTTGAATAAGGTTATATACTTACGTTTTTCTTTTCTTTTGAATCATATTTAGATACATCATATTGAAATTTGACATAAGAGTATTATGTTAACTTTTTTGTTTTGAATTTTGAACTTATGTTATATTTTCAGTTCCAATTTATTTGTTTTACTAGTATTGGCTTGATATTTCACATTGCAAGCCATTCATTTTTTAGTTAAAATTGATAGATTATATTTTTGTCAAATATTTTAATAATTTTATGACATTATATTTATAATATTAATCTTTTTTGTTAAACATGCATTTCATGATGTTCTTAAAAATCATGTAATTTAAGTTTTTATGATTAATTTAATTAAAATATACTAATTTAAAAATTATAAATTAATTTTTTTATAATATTAGTTAAGAATATATATTTATTAATTAATATATTTTAAAAGACAATATATATATATTAAATATTTATTTTAATATCATTTATAAAGGCCCTTATTTATTTAGTATAAATTTTTAGTTTTTGATAATTAGCTTTTATTTTAAAATTTTAATATAACCATGTGATTACACTTGTGCAACCAAACAGTACACTTGTAATTACACTGTAATTACATTGTGGCAACCAAACAGGTCGTTATAATTATTAGGCTGTGTAATTACTAGGTTGTTAATTACTACTCTAGTAATTACACCAATTCTAATTACCAGGTGGCTTTCCAAACAGACCCTTAATCTTGTGTTCTTAAATATGTCATGTGAAAAGTTGAAATTAAAAAGTTTCTAAAAAGGGAAAAAATATTCTTTTTGAAATGAACTAAAAAGGAAAGTAGGCCAAACAAATTGAAACGGAGGGAGTATCATTGTTGTATGGAATATGTGTAGCGACTCCAGCGCTAGCGATTTTGACTAAAAAATGAGATTTTTAATCCTTGACTATTTGTTGAATTTATTTAGCCGACTGATCATTTATGTCCTTATCCCATAAGTTACAAATAAGTCCAAAAGTCAAATTCTAAATCCTCTTAATTACTCTTACTCTCCATATGTTCTTACTCCATTTCTTAGGAATTTAATATATATTAAACGTAGAATTCATTTGGAATGTAAATACACTTTTTAGTATTTTTATTTATATATAAGTAGGAGTATGTAAAAATCGATTTAACCAATAAATAAAATTTAAAAAATATTATTAATTTATCAGTATTAGGTTATTGGGTCATGATTTTTAAATCGTTTTGTTAACTTTTTTATTGGGTTATCAGTTTGATTTTCGATTTTAAGATTTAAGTTAATGGTCAAATCAATAACCTAACAAAATTATATATACTAAGATTTTCTCGGCTTCAAATTTTAAATATAAACCCTATTTTTATAGTTGTTGACTTGATGTTGCTGCTTTTTTCTAAAGTCATTGACTTGGTGGGGTTATACCCATCTGTGTGAGCTGACGTTATTTTTCTTTTTAAGATATTGAGGCACAGTGCTACAACTTCCAATTAAGTTCTCTACTTAACAAGAAAGAAAATAAATTTATATATAAAAAAATAAAAACAAGAGAAAATAAAAAAAATTAGGGGAGCATTTTCTTATCGATTAAATCAAAAATTGAATCGTTAAGAACTAAAAATCGATTAACCAAAAATCGATAATAAATATTTTATTGGCTTGATTATCAATTTAACACATTTATAAATTAAAAATAAATCTATCAAACCAGTAATACATAAAACCAAATCGATAAATGCGACCCTATATATAATCCAAGCAACTTATAAGGAGAAATGGGCATTCGTATACGCCATTTTTTCTGTTCTTGCACCTTTAGTTACCTCCTTTCCTTCCTATCCTTTCTCACTTACCTATTTCTTTCTTTTGTCCTCTTTTAATTTCTATTTTTAAATGCATTTGCTTTCTCATCGTCCTTTCTTTCCTAATTCAATAATAATTTTATTTTTCTTTAATGATTTTGATATGACAATTCTTTAGGTTGGTGAATAAAATAAAATAAATGGTGATGAAGCAAGAATAGAAGAGGAAGATCAACATTAATGTAAAAAATTAAGCAACTCGAATCAGAGAGAGTATGCATCACGACTTGGAATAATTTTACAAAAAATAAGGTATATTTAATTAAAAATTTTCTTTTCTTCTTTTAGCCTTTTGTTTTTATTTTATTTAGAAAAGTGAAAAAAATGTGAATCTTGTGAAACACAAGTGTTGAGAAATCATATTAAAAGTATAATTAAGAAAAGAGCTTGGCGAAAGAAGAAAACAACAATCACATCTTAAGTTTACATTCTAGTAATTAATTTTAAGATTACCATATTTTTCTTTTTCATTAAATTTATTTTTAATATTTTACTTTTCAAGTTCACATATATTGATTTCTATATAAGCTGCTTCATATTTAACCTAAAACATTTTTCACACATTCTCTTTAGTGAAATTTATGAAATACGTGTGATTAATAAAAATTAATCGCCTTATATAAAAGTAATTAAATGACATTAGGCCATTAGTATTCAATTATATTTTAGTTATTTTTATAATCGCGCGAAGGGTGAATAAGTACACTAGTTATTACTAAAGAGGGAAAACATCCACTATCAAATTAAAAGACTCATGAATACTGCCATCAGTTAGGCTTCTTTTGAGATTTTAGTCTTTAAATTAATTTACTGATCTTTTCTCTTTTTTTCTATAATTAATGTGATTAATTTGTATTAATTTGTAGTAATGGAAATTAACCTTTCCTCTACCCACATACACTAACTCCTAAAAGAAATTTCTTTTTTATTTAAAGAGTTTATCTTTATGTTACATTCCCAAAAGCTCATAGCCATCTTCAAACTAAATCTGGGTAAGAATCCTCTTTATGTTTCTTCCCTATTTTTCTTTTCATTTCGTTCTTGTAGAATTAAATTTATTTTTCTTACCAACTTACTTGTGATTATAATTTTCAGAAGAACCGAAGGTGATTTTTTTCTACCTCATTTATTTGGTCCTTACCTCTCAATTCTCAGGTTTAATTTGTAAATTCTCAATAATGAACATGATGCTGTAATTATTTATTAGAGGATTATTTATTTAAATTTTGTCCTATTGAAGTAATGTCTTTACCAAAGCTTTAAACAAATGATGAACGTTGTTTTCTCACTATTTATTAGAATATTATTTTGTTGTCATGAATTTTGCTTTTTTTTTTTTGTTTTCTTTGAAATGAAATATTCTACATCTCTTGAAAAAATAGGGATTACCTTAGTTTTTGAAAAGTCTTTCGAAGAGTATGAAATGAATACGTACATTTACCTGCATTAACAAAAATCAATTTCATCCGGTATTATTCTACTTTTAATTCCATTGTCTTCTTGATAATTATTTTGTGTATTTTATTGGTATTTGACCACCATAAATATTCAAAAGAAATTTTACGGTATGATTCCTTATTTCATTTGTTTTAGGCTCCTGCTTCATGTTTTGAAATCATCATAACACAATTTGTATATAAATTTTAGATGCACGGATGATTTATTGCGGTTACGAAGTCACCGATCAAAAATATTTGCTTGAATATTGTTAGCATGTAAACTTTGTATAACTGAACAAGAACTCTCAAAGTGAAAAGTAATATCTATGTAGACATCACACATTTTACAGAGCTAATCAGAGTTGCTTCCCTCGCGATCACATTAAGCGCAAATTCTCTAACAATTTTTTTTTGTAGTGTAATATGTTGCCGCTCACATGTAAAAATGATTATTGTGAATTATATATAAATTCACATTTTTGGATCAAGATTAAGGAAGTTCTGTCATCGATTCTCCTTTTGTTTGTCCTTTTATATTCATATTATTCAATTATGAAAATGAATATATGATGACAATATTCTGCTCAAATTTCAAATAAATATGATTTTGAAATGTCTTATTTAACACTTGATTAAGAAAAATGAGAATCTTGAAAATCACAATGTTTGGATGATCAAACTTTTTTTTTGGTAAGAAGGTAATTAATCAAAATGGGTTAGGGGGCTGAAAAAATATCAACATTGTTGTTAGCCGTAGGATCGGTCATCAGTTGGCCAGTAGTATAGCTATTACAGACGAAAATTATTCTAGAATAAATAATTCCTACAATGTCTGTCCAGACAGCCTTCGCCACAAATACTGGAGGAACTGTCAAGAAGTTGATGCGTCCAAAAACTGTGCTCTGCCTATTCATCTTGCTTAGCAAATCAGCAACTTTATTCTGCTCTCCGAAAATGTGAATCGGTGTCGACATCGGTGTTCCCAGCTGCAACATCAGTGACCTGCACTCAAGGATAATGTTATCATACAGAGGGTGATGAGAAACTAATGTTAATGACCTCTTGAGAGTCAATGTTAAGCTCAATTGGATATAGATTGTGTTCTACAATCATTTTTAGGCCCTGTTTAAAGGCCAGAAGCTCAGTAAAGGCAGGGTTGGAGTTGTGGGATTTGCCCATGAATCCCATTACCCAATTTCTGTTGTGATTTCTAATGACTCCTCATACCCCCCATCCCTTCTTCTCCATTGTCCTTGGCTGAACCATCAGTATTCAATTTGTAATGCTCAATCGGTGGAGGTCTCCAAGAGAGCTGAATGGTAATGCGATTTTTACTGGTGGAGTAATTATTCCGGATGAGAAGATGATATTCTATGGCTTGGTTAAGGGTTTGCCTCCACTGGATATCATCTTTTTTATTATTAAAAATATTGTTATTTCTTTGAAACCAAATTCTCTAGATGCATTGGGGTAGGAGAATGTCCCAGGGGATGATACTTTTTTAGTGCTTGCCTTTAGCACTCTTCACGATATTTTCCCAGGTTTCAAGGCTGGTGGAGGGGATGTTGATGGGAGGAGCATGGGTGGCATGGCTCATTATATTATCCTAGAAGGTGATCACTATAGGGCACTGAAAAAAGATATGGTTGAGGTCTTCCTTTTCGTGCCCACAGAAATGGCATGCAAGGTTGATGTTGAGCCCAATCCTATGGAGATAATGGGCTGTGGAAAGCCTACCATGATGGATGAGCCAGATGCAGGTTTTGATTTTATTAGGGCATAAGAGTTTCCAGATCCAAGTAAACTCTTTCTGACTGGGGCTATGGAGATTGTTCGCAAGATTCTTGTGGATGAGTGCATAGGCACTCCCAGTTGTGAAGGTACCATTAGTGGTTTGGTTCCAGATGAGCTTATCCTCCCTTTAGTTATTATGGAACAAGTTGGTATCCATGATACTGGCCCTAATACTGTCAGGGATTTCGAAGAAAAGATTGTTGAGATTCCAGTTGCCATTAGTGTAGAAGTTGGCAACTTTCATCTGATCCTCTCCCCTGTTCTTGGGGCCCTGGATAAGATGATCAAACTTTATTAGGCATTATAACTGTTTCTTTGGTGAAATAATTTTTTAAAACTAAATGTAGGCAACACTATTTATACCTTTATTTTGTTGTTTATTGATAGTTTTTTTAATGTATTATCACTGTGCAAAGCGCGAACACATTTACTAATATTGAGATAAAGTTATTATATTTTCTGGTCCAAGTTCTTATTTTTACACAAAATGACCCAAATGTTCTGCAAAAGTGCTCATACAAGGGTAATTTTGATGTTCCTACTGAAATTTTTATTCGAGATAATGTTTCTTTTTCTATTTCTTGTTGTCTTTTTTTTTAAAAAAAAACTACGTAATTAATCGAACATCCTTACCACATCTATTAAATCTCTTTATACTTTAAAATAATTATATATTCTCATCACTTAATAATTTTCCTACCAGATTTTAACTCAAATACACTCCCCTTAAACATAGGCAAAAATCTCTCTTCTCCTGTTTCTCTCGCTCGCATTAAAATCAAATTTTAAATTTTGTTAATTAATAATGCTAGAACGAATTTGGGTGTTGCAATGGTATTACATCGAAATTGGAGTCTACAGCAAAATTGAGTGTCGCTACAGTGAATTTTGGCAACTAATAAGTGTTGCAGCGCAGTGGAGTTATTGGCAGGAATTACTGGGTGTTGCAATAGTGATGGTTAATGGAATTAATGGGTGTTGCAGTGGTGATTACGGGAGTGGCTACACAAAGGAACAAAAATTGAGATGACGAAGAAAGGAAAAAAAGGAAAAGAAATTATATACACAATTAAAGTATTTGTATCTTTTTCTTTACATATATCTTTTCTTCACATATAGTTTGTATTTGTTAAGGTAGCTATGTGTCTGTCAATACAAGAAATTGTACTTTTGTGGTGACAAAAGTCGTTGTAAAATATCAAAAAGTCGCCACTAAAATCATTTAGCAAAGGCATCACTTGCGGGGCAAGTACTTCCATAGCTAAACGTTACTTGTGGAGACTATGAAGAGTCGCCCACAGAAAATTCGCACATTTGTTATAATGTCAAAATAATAATAAAAAAAACAATAGTCACTGTTTTCTGTTTTCTTCAACACTTTAAATATCATAAATATTCCCATGCTTATTTTTTTCTCTAGATTAAACAATAAGCTAATTATGCATTAATCATAGTTAATATATAACAAAACATAATAAATTACCTTTGTAATTCATATGAAAATAAAATGGTTACTAAGCAATTATTACACTATTAATTTTTTTTCCCCTTCATTTTAAGCCAGTTTAAGTATAATAACTGTTTATTAGATATATAAAATTGCTCCACATACTTATTAATTACAACTAATATAACTAATATCAAAACAAAACAAAAGCAGCGACTTAAAAGGCTGCCACCAATGGCTCCCTTTTCAGTAGCCACTATTCGCAGCAATTGAGCTTTCTGTAGCGACTCCGTATTCGTAGTCGCAAAAATGTTTTCAACCATATCATCCTCTCGATAATTATGCAACGTGTATCTAAGGTTAATTATCTGAATTTGATAAAAAGAATTGGGAAGTTCTGATATAGTATGTAATTATTTTAAATTATTGATATATTATGTAGATATATTAGGAATATTTGACTAGGTTATATAGTTTTGTCAGTAATTAATGTCCAAAACCTTCAAGGTTTCAAATGCATAGAGCCGGTTTGGATAGGCCTAAAAGTTGCTTTTAAGTTCTTTTCGGGTTTTTGGAGTGTTTGGCAAAATTCAGAGTAACTTTTAAGGTAGGTGCTTTTAAGCCAAAAACAATTAATTGGTGTTGCTCAACTTATTGGTTTTTGACTTATTTTAGATTAATAACTGCTTTGCTTTGATTAATCTATTAACTTTTCTTTTATCATAAATAATTATTTTATCCAATATAAATTAAGCTCCAACGTCACTTAAAAAGTGTTTTTCAACACTTGAAGCATAAAAACTACTTAAATTCAGCCAATCTAAACGAGCTCATAGTATGTTACTAGCTTGTCATGTTGATCGCACAAATGGGATGGGATTGAGTGAATGTTTACGAGACTAACAGATTCGAGCACAAGTTATGACCAAAAGCAAAAAAAATTATCCACAACAATAACAACGACAATGTATTTAATGAAATTGCATAGGTGAAGTCTAAAAAGAGTTGAGTATTCACAAATTTCATCCGTATCGCATGGAGATAAATAAATTATTTTAAAAAACTAGATCATCAGTTCAAATAATACATAACAAATAATAAAGAAAACATTACTATATAGTACCAAAAGCAGAAAATCATTGATTTTATTTTTATTTTTTAAAAATTAAATCGGTCTAACTTCATGGAAATATACATGAAACATTGGAAGTTGATTTATTTTACTAAAATTGGAGACTAAATTAATTAAGTTGATTCTAGTCAACTCCTTTTGTTATTTTGAAAGAGAGAATTTCACACCTGGAACTTTTTTTTGTTTTTGTTTGGATTTCCACTAATTTGGATTCTCCTGATGAGTCCACTCTGGAGGGTAAAATTCCATAACTAAATGGGACTTTATTTTAAGGATTTGAACTCAAAATTTATAATTAAAGATGAAATTTAATTTGCTAAAAAATTAAATTTATATATTTAAATATAAAGTATTTCAGGTCAAAGAATATATATTCTCCTTCATCCAACTATAAATTTACGATGTTTGAGACCAAATTGAGAGATCCCTTATTTCAAATTGAATGAAGCTAGGAAGAAAAAGTAGTGGCCTTGATTTTGTGACCGTTTAATTTGATCTTTTGAGATAAAAACATATAAGGGTAAAGCTTTTAAGACTTAAAGCTTTTTAATGGTTTCTCAGTTTGACATATATGATCAAATAATTTATCTATAGGATTAAATGTTTAGAAAATATCTTTTTAAGTGTGAAGTGTGAGCCGCTTCAAAGAGAATGATGCTAAAGGCCGATTCTCTAAGCACTTATGAAATCAGACAGTATTCATGGCTGAAACAAACAAAATCGTGAGAACCATAAACGGTTAAAGGTTAATTGTGTGACTTGTATTGTCTAGGTGTACACCAAAGTTCGATGATTCAAAGATATCGCATCTACCAATTGCCCGAGTGCATTTGATATAAGTTCACTATGAAAAGTTCAAAGGGAAACTTACTTATTCAGATGCAATTAATCTTTGGTTGTAGATCACACACTTGTCCATATATTCTTTCATCTTATAGCTATTCCCCATTCATGTGAGAGATTATTGGGGTTTAGATATGAAAAAAATGAATAGAAAATGGAGGGAATAGAAGTAGAGCGAAAATAAAATTTTGCTTTTGCTTTTGTAAATAACATTTGTATCACATTGGTGGTGGAAAGGAAATTTCAAGTGTTTATATTGAGAAACACTCCCTCATGGTCTTAAAGGGGTTGAGAAGAAGAAAGCCTCGCGCTGTCGTCGTCGTCGCTCGACTCGACTTTGGTTTTGGCATTGACTTTGGCTTTAGATTTGTTAAAGATCGAGAAATTATCTTTTTGAAAAAAATTTATTTAAACGTAATTGCTTAAGGTTGCATGTGCGAAACGCACACGAATCGCATATCGAAAGGTTGCATCCTTTTGACTCACTATTTTGTGACATGTGATCCACACAATGCCATGTGCATTTCGCACGTCGTCTCGCACATCACGACCAGTTTGACAGTCTCACTGGTTTCATGTGTGAAAGGCACGTCGTCCCGTCTTATCTGAAATAGTGCAACTTTTCTGAACCTTTGCTTTCTTTCTGAAGCAGTGTTTTTTGGCTATAAATATCTGATTCTTCCTCAGATATGAAGCACGAGATTAAGTACTATTTGAGTACAAGAAACATAAGTATACTTCTACATTTCTTCTGAATTCAAGTGTGATTTACTACCGTTGAGTGATTCGCCGTTCAACAAAATTTGAGGTACCACTATTCTGTTGAAGTTAATCGTTCTATCCTGGGAGGATATATTCCATCAACCTGGGGTGCTTGAGAGGAATAATTTTCTTAAGGACACACTATGCATTCAGGGCTCGATTTCTCCTTCATCTCTTTTCTTCCACTATTTTTCGTAAATAGTTTGCATTCTTGTTTCTACTTGTTTGTTTAAATACAATTTATATCACCCAAATAACAACAACAACAATGTATTTAATGAAATTGCACAGGTGAGGTCTAACTTTTTTTTTTCTTTTTTTTGGGTTTTCACTAATTTGGATTCTCCCGATGAGTCCCATTCTTGAGGGTAAAATGCCCATAACCAAATGCGACTTTATTTTGAGAATTCGAACTCGAAATTTATGATTAAAGATGAAACTTAATTTGTTAAAAAATTAAATTTAAATATAAAGTATTTCGGGTCGAAGAATATATATCCTGCTTCATCCAAATATAGATTTATGATGTCTGTGACGAGATTGAGAGATCCCTTATTCCAAATTCGATGAAGCTAGGAAGAAAAATTAGTGGCCTTGCTTTTGTGACCGTACGTATAATTTGACCTTTTGAGATAAAAACATATTACCAAAGTTAAATTTATAATCTCAGATAATTGACGTTGTGAATGACCCTTAACAGAATTTGCGCGCTAAAAGTCCATATAGAAATTAATTAAGTTTTTTGTACTAGCAATATATATATATATCCTACAACTTGTTTAGATGATTGTTACCTATTGTATTGTATCGTGTTGTTAGTTTAATAAATGTTGAAGACTGTAATGGTTAATTACCTCACTATGATGTTACTTTCTCCTGATCACTTTACTTGTCATCCTTACTAAAAATAGATGGTCCATAATATTTGTTCTTTTAGAAAATCAAGACATAATTAATTGTTTGTTTTCACCTTTATCCTTAATTATAAATATGGAGAGATATTGATATAGTGCAAAAAGAAGAAGTACTATTAAATTAAGAGAATGATAAACAAGGATAATTCAGTCAAATTACCTTCTACTCCCTCCGGACTACTTTACTTATCTTCCTTATAAAAAATAGATGGGCCAAAATAGTTGTCATTTCAAAAAATCAAGGTATAATTAGTTGTTTGTTTCTAGCTTTACCCATAGTCATAAATATGGAGAGATATTAATGTAGTGCAAAATAGAAACTTAAATATTGAAGAGTAATAAATAAAGATAGTTTAGTCGAATTATACTTTAATTAATTTTTTTCTTAAGGGGTGTGAAAACAAAAAATGTGACAAGTAAAATGGTCTGAATGGAGTACTTAATATTTTTCTTAAAGGGCGTGTAAACCAAAAATACGACAAGTAAAGACTGTAAAGTGGTCCGAAGGGAGTACAAGTGAAGTATTGAGTCTTGCATTAGTATTCCCTCTTTCTCATATTAGTTGCTTACTTTCTCTTTTACACGCATCTTAAGAAATCATAAATAAAAAGATAATTTTACTAATTCAACTCTTAAGAATTTTTTTTGATACTTTACAAATAAATATTCACACATTCAAAAAGAATTAATTGCAAGAGTGATATAGAAAAAATTTAATTAATTATCTCTGAATTTATTAAGGTGAATAACTAATATGAGACGGAAGAAATATGTATTATCGAAATGGCCTTGAACTCTGGAAAGAATATATATAAAGGTGCAATGTGGTGTATTAATGTCAACTTTTGAATTCCCAAGATATAAAAAGAAACCGATGGGATTTCGATATTTTAGTTTTCCAACAAGTATAGGGCTAAGCGTACGTAGGTGCTTATAAAATGTCCTCATTCTTCACCAGCGATATACCTTAATATTAGTCAGAATTATCAAACATATGGAAAGAGCAGCAGGAGAGCAAAAGCAAGAGGTGAAAAAAGAGCATATAACCATAAGGGTAGTGAGCCAAAGGGAAGCTGGAATCAGAAGAGATGTTCCTCTAAAAAAGCTCATGTTTGGTTTCTGTGAAAGGAGAAATCTCAGCTATGAACTACTTAGGTTCATTTATGATGGAAAGAGGCTTGATCCCACACAGACTGCAAATGATTTGGAGATGGAAGATGAAGATTGCATTGATGTCTTCTTTCAGCAACTTGGAGGTTCATCATTAATTCATCTAACTACTTTTAGGTTTCTAATTATTCTACTTTAGATTTTAGTCTGAAACAAATGTGCTACCTAAGTGCCCTTTAAAATCTATGAGGCAAAAAATATTATTTGGAAGATATGCATTTGTATCTAAGTAGTGCCCTTTACAATCTATGAGAAAAATATTGCTTTTGCATTATGATTGCTCACCATATATAATATTGCCGTGAGTTGGTTATGTTGGTCCATTATGGCGTGGCCTGGAAAGAGTACATCTAACTCACCCAACCTCGACAAAATATCCTTACGACGATTTTGGTACTCAATCACGTAGGTTATTTGCATGAGATTCAAATCAGTGAAATGTGGCCAATTAATTCATTGATTATCCTAATTAAATAACCACTGCTACCATTCCAATGCTTTCTTCTTCAATTTTATTGAAATGGAAATAATGCTCCGCTTGGACTATCCAAGCCTCCCGATTCTCACCTCGAAACTCCCCTAATTTGGCGTCCATAATTGTTTTCCAGGGTTTAAAATAGAGCTCATACTCTTTTCCCCCAAAACATCTAGCAACATCGAATGAAATTCAATGACATCTTTAGAGACATAGAATCCTTCATTTCTTGGATTGAATCATCAACGGAAGCCTTGAGTACCTTTTGGTCCTCCATTTGAGAGACCTCTAGATGAAAGTGCCAATGAAACAAACTAATTTTCAACACAAACACAGAATGTATTTATACTAACTGAACTCAAATTATAACTAATTACAATCCGACAATAAGGTAATAGCAACATTAACTAAGGAAAGAATAACAGCGTAAGAAGGTAAGAAATCATAAATAAGAAGGTAGTTTTACTAATTCACCTCTTAAGAAACTTCTTTGGAACTTTACAAACAAGTGTGAACACTTTCAAAAATAATTAATTACAAGGGTAATATGAGAAATTTAATTAATGTTTCTTGATTTAGTAAGGTGAACAACTAATATGAGACAACTAATTTTAGTAAGGTGGCGCCAACTAATATGGAACGGAGGGAGTAACTAGAAGGAGATGATATACTAGAACATATAAGGGAGATGAGAGAAACTAGGGGTGGACATTTGATTTTTCAGTTCGATTTTGTCAAAGTTTGATTCGATTTTTCGGTTTTCGGTTTTCAGTTTTACAAAAATGTGTACCAAACACCAAACCATGAGAACAAAATTATCAAACTAATTCGATTCGATTCAATTTTTTAAACTTCGATGCAATTTGGTTCGATGTCAATTTTTTCGGTGCAAGTGAAAAACAGAATGAGAACAAAATTATCAAACTATTTCTAGCAAGATTGAAATCCCAATTAAGATTTCATTGATCATCTTTTAACATCCCATGCAATTCCTTGCACACCACCGATAGTGACAACAACCGAAGATCATTTTAAACAGAAACGCTATAATAGAAAAAAGCTCCACTAATCTTGAAACAAGAGGGAGCAAAAAGGTAATATGAAATTGCCAGCTAACTTATGCAAATCACCCCCATTAACTTGCTTAACTCAAATATATAAACTTAGAGATTTCTACATATACCTACACACTTTGCAACTTTTGAAAGCGCCCATTTTATAAAGGTTACACCTGAGGTGAACAAAACCGAACCGCAAATTGAACCAAACCGTAAATTAAATCGAACCACAAAAAAAAAACTCGACTAGTGATTTGGTTTGACTTAGTTTGGTGTTGGAAAAAAAATCCGACTATAATTGATTTTGTTTGGTTTTAACTAAAAAAAGTCAAACCGAACCGAACCAACCCGATATTACATATATATACTATTTTTAAAAATATTTTATACATAAAAATATTTATTGTGATGTAATTTATAAATATTTCTTAAATTTTTCATAGTTTTTATCATTCAACATATTATTTCAAGTTTAAAGTTAGAATTTTAAATGGTCCAATAAGTTTTT
The DNA here is from genome assembly GCA_003996215.1 of Jaltomata sinuosa. Lineage (NCBI taxonomy): Eukaryota > Viridiplantae > Streptophyta > Magnoliopsida > Solanales > Solanaceae > Jaltomata > Jaltomata sinuosa. The sequence goes on along the minus strand of QJPP01001583.1, from coordinate 264,137 downwards.
ATAATCCATAGATATTAATAACTCAAATAAAGCTCAAATCAATACTAATGCTAACAAAAAATTATTCAATTCAACACTAGGAATGACAATCATGTTAGAACTTAGATATCTATTCTTTAATTTTGCATAAATACATAAATTAATTATATTTTTTTGTTTAATATTTAGTTATGTAGTTAATACTTATTAGACTAATTTTAGTATGACTTGATACTTTTTGTCACGACCCAATTTCTCGGTCATGATGGCACCTACAACCTCCAGTAGGCGAATCAATCCCCGTAGTCCGGAATGGTTAGTAATGGGCTACTATCTAACAATCCAGACGGAAGCATAATTTAAAAAGTGTAAGCAAAGGAACATGAAAAAAAAAAAGATAACAGGAGTAATATGCATACAATGCGGAAGCTAAACCAAACTCAAAACCTGGTATTGTTGATACCCAATTTTTACCCGCCACATTACGAATTAATCTTGAGCCTTTTTGAATTTTAAACAATTTTTGAAATAATTATTTTGTAAAAAGGGATAAAATATTTTCTAAATCAGCTTTATAATAGTCTTGAGTAAGTCTGGCAACGGAACCGGGAGGTGCCGGTACCGGTTCCAGTTCCGGTCCATCCCGGTCCGTTATCGGTCCAGTTCCGGTCCGGTGGACTCAGGTTCCGTCCGGCGTAGAGGCTGGCCGGTAGGGGTAACGGAACGGAAGGGGTAAAATTACCGGATCGTCACTGTCTGGTCCGCTCCGGTCCGATCCGATTCGGGCGGGAAACCAATTTTCATTTTTTTTAAGGAAGTAGACGTTGGGTTAGCCGTTGGCAACGATCAGTGGGCCCCACCCAACGGCTATTTGTGCCAAAACAGCCCCCAAAACACCCCCTACCCCCCAAATTTTTTTAATACCCCAAAGTTTTTAAAAATACATTTTAGCCCTAAATTTTAATTATAAAAAACCCCCACCCCTTCATTATTTACTACACAAAATTTCTTCTTCTTCATCTACTCTTTCAACTCTCAATCTTCTACTCTTCTACTCTTCTACTCTCTATTCTCTAATAATCTCTATTAAATTATTAATTTTATTTGTTGGATTATTTTGGAGCAATTTTCAAGCTTCAAGTTTCATCTATCAATTTCGGCTTTTGGTTATACACGTCTGTTTTTACGTAGACGTTTGGTACATTCATTCCAACTTTCATCTTTTTACTTATTTATTTTTTTGCATTTAATTTTTGTATTTGTTTATTTGCTTACTTTTAATATTTTAATATGGAATCCGGTGATAAAAATATCGGCCAAGGTAAAAAAATACTTTTTGGTAGGTTGACTAATGCAGTAACCGGAAAAACTAAAGTCGGTAGTTCTTCTAAATCCAAATCTAAAACTAGACAACAACCTCAATTAAGAACAAATACGGATGATTTTACACATGTTGATGAAACTCCTTTTAATATTGATAGCAATACTCAATTAGATCATGAATCTTTACAAACAAGGTTTGATAATTTTAATGAAGAACTAGATGAAGAAGTAGAATATGATAATGAATATGATGGTAATGATACTTATGATGATGATGAAACAGAGCCGCCTACGGCTACTAGTCCCACTCCTGCTCCTGCTCCCGCTCCCACTCCCCCTGTACATCCTACTAGGGCTAAGCCAAAGACTGAACGTCCTAAAAAATCTGTTGTGTGGCAATTTATGACTCAAAGTGAGGATAAAACTCAAGCTATTTGTAAAAAATGTAAATATATTTTGAATCATAAAACTACGAGAAAGTCGGGTGGGACGGGACATTTAAGAAATCATTTGTTGGGATGTTGTAAAAATGAATTTTTGCAAGCTCAGGCTATAGCCGATGCAATAAAATATGATACTCCCCTTCCTGATGCATCTGTAGGAGTAGGGGCCTCTAACATGATCCAAACACAGTTAAACCCTTCTAATGTTTCTGGCCCTAGTACACATCGCAGTTATAGTAGAGAAAGAGATCTTGAAGAATTAACTAAAATGATTGTTCTTTGTGGCTTGCCTTTTAGTTTTGCTGAAATTCCCGGTTTTGTTCATTATATTCAAATAGTGTATAATCCTTCTTTCACAGGTTTTTCAAGAAATACTATTGAAAAAACTCTTTTTTACTTTCAAGGACAACATGTACAATATCTTCGTTGTTTATTTAACTATAATACTTGTAGAATGGCTATCACTTCTGATATGGGTCGTAGTCCTAATGGTAACGATTATTTCACTATTACTGGTCATTGGATTGATGAAAATTGGAACATGCAAAAAAGAATTTTAGGTTATAAATATTGTGAAATGCTGAAAACCGGTAGTTACATAGCTCAAACTATTATAGATGTTTTACAATTTTATGAAATTTGTAATGAAGTAATTAGTGTCACCCTTGATAATGCTTCTAATAATACAAATGCTGTTGATAAACTAAAACCGACAATTTGCCTTATTTATAATGACGATTTTCATATTAGGTGTGCTGCACACATATAATTTAATTGTTAGAGATGGTATAGCAATGCATAATAATGGTTGTATAAAATGTGAAGCTGCATGTCATTTTATTTTTAAATGTCAAGTAAAGTCTAAACGTGTAGAGTTTGAAAATCGGTGTCGTGAATTAGAATTCCCCCCTAGAAAAATTTCAAAAACGTGTCTATTAGATGGAATTCTTTATATGAAATGCTTAAAGTTGCTTATGAATATAGAAAGCCTTTACAAATGGTTTGGAATGCTCACAATTCAGATAATGATTATAGAATTACTGACACTGATTGAAATGAAGTAAATGAACTTAAAGAATTTTTAAAAGTTTTTTATTTAGCTACAAAATAAATATCTGGACTTTATTATCCAACTATTTATTCAGTTTTACCAAATATATGTGCTATTTCTGATAAATTTTTTCAATACAAAAATATTCCACGGTTTAAAGAGTCCATTAAGGCAATGATTAAAAAATTTAGAAATTTTTTTTTTCCTATTCCTCAAATTTATTTAACTGCTTGTTTATTAAACCCAATTTACAAAGAAATAGGTGCAACACGAATGATTAAAATAATATATTCAAATTTAGATATTTTAGATATTATATATGAGCAAAATAATCAAGATGACAAAATAGACCAAGCTGACAAAATACCTAGTTTGTCCGATGTTAATAGCATAAGAATTGAAGTTAGAAAATTGTATGACTTGTATAATTCTAGTAGAATAAATGATGTAGTACGTAATGAAGAACCTACAAGTTCTAGGCATTGATATTCAAATGAAGATGATATGATTGAAAATTATCTTGGTTTTACTTCTAATGAAAGAAATGATTTTGATGAATATCTTAATCAGGGAACGGAAAGCATTAAGGATGCACAAGGCAAACCTCAACTTTTGGAATGGTGGAAGACTCGCGGCAAGTCATTTCCAAAACTTCAACCGGTGGTTCGAGATTTGCTAGCTATTCAAGCATCTTCAGTAGCATCGGAGGGTGCTTTTAGTGCAGCAAGATATCAAATTGGGGAGCATAGGTATTCATTAGCATCAAATAGCTTGGAGATATCAGTATTGTTTAGAGATTGGATTAATGCCGAGCGAAGAAATTATGGGCGTCCTAGTTTACCTGCCCAGTTTGAATATGATATTGATAATATTTTGGTAAATTCTAGTGAAGACGGCATGGATGCATTGGAGGATCAAGCACTACAACCACTTCCAGAAAATCTTACCAAGGAATTGTTAGAAACTCTACGTCAAGACTATTTTCAAGGCTTCAAATATTAGTATGATAGTTCGAGGCCTAATTCAAACAGAACCCTTCCTAGAAGGTGGCTGCGTAGATTAGGTCCTTTTCTAATATTTGTAATACAAATTGTATTATTTAATTTTTATGAATAAAATTATAGGCTATTCGCCTTAATTTTTTTTAATTATTGTCTTCAATTTAACACAAGTCTTTTTTATATATTTTAATTTTAAATGTTTCAAACTTAAGTTACAATTTGAAATTTAAGAAGTTTAAAAAATAAAAGTTTGATATAGTTTAAAAAGTTTCAAACTTAAGTAAGTAAGTTATTAAGTTAGTTATAGTTTGAAAATTTAAATTTAAACTTTTAAGACTTAAGACTTACGAGTTTGAAAAGTTTTTAAGAGTTTAAAATTTGAAATTTAAACTTTTAGAGTTTAAAATTTAAACTCTAAAAAAAGTCTAATTTATTAAGTTATACTTTTAAAAGAAATATAAAATAAGTTATATATTTTGAAACTTTTTCAATTATAAATAATTAAATTTTAATTTAATTAAAATTTTAAAAAATAAGGGGCGGGACCCGGTTGTCCGGTACCGGTCCGGTCCTGGTAGGTACCGGTCCGGGATGAAAAGGGATAAATTTTTGGTACTACCGGTACCGGTACCATCCCCGTTCCCGGCCAACCGACGGAAGTTGATTCCGGTACCGGTTCGGTTCAGGTTAATACCGGTCCGAAAGTCCCGGTACCGGTTCCGTTGCCAGACTTACACAACAGACACCAAACGACCCTCTCTCTCTCTTCTTTGTCCCTTTCTCACACCAGTACAACACCACCAAAAACCCTAACGACAGCATCTCAGCTCCAACGATGATAACAACAGCTTCACTCGCGCCTTCACTTCGTTAAAATTCCCAAACGATATTTTCTCTCCGTTAAATCGCAAGCTGGCAGAACCAGGAAGGTTCCAAAGCTCCAGGTGGCTTCGAATCCGTGAAATCAATAGAAAATTATACAGATTCGTAAAAGAACGTTGAGCTGTAGCTTATCCAGCCTTCAAAATTCAAATTTCCCAAGGGTTTCCCGAATTACCCATTTGTTTTCCCCCCCTTTTCACCTTAAAATTCTCATATATAAACCCCTCTAAGATGGAGGAATAGGGGCTGGTCTTTGGGAAAATTTCTTGAACTCTTTGGAGAGTCGTTCTCTAGTTCATAGAAACCAGCGATTGCAGAGGTCTAATACATAAAAATCCTTCGTTGATTCTGTGAAAGTTTGGATAAACTTCGGCGATGGTGAAGTTTCCGACAAAGCTCTAGGTCCCGTTTGCTGCTCCGAAAAAGGTAAACACTTCACCTTTACGTTCTTCTTCTTTTCTTCTGTATTCGTAGGATACCATACAGAAATTTGCTGTTGGAAAGGTTTCTGGATTGGCCTTGTTTGATCAATTGTGCTTTGTGTGATAAAGTTAAGGAAAAAGGTTAGAATCTGTTCTTTTGTTAATTTGGAGCTGTTTTTCTGAGATAAAATCTAAAAATATTAGTCGATGTTGTTACTGTTAGCACGGTTGAATGTGTTTAAAGTAAATACTGTTGTGATTATTTATGTGTGCAAAGTGGAAATCTTAAACAGTCTTCTTATTCTTCAATGCTAAGTAAGGCTTATTAAGAAGAAAAGGCAAGATTTTTTTTTTGGACTGCTCATTAGCCCTTTCCAGAGAAACAAATATTGGAACTAATTCAAAGCTTTATCCTAACTTGGGTTTTGTTCTAGCTGCTCGAAAGAATCCTTTGTCGATAGTATGCTGGCCATGTGGAATCACAAGGATGTAATTGGAATTCTCTCTTTGTGGCCTTATCAAAAACGAACTAATTTGATCCATTCATTATCAATGGAAGTCTTGAGAAGCATTGTTTCTAGTCTATTTTTCCTGTCCCTCATTCATGCCAATGTGTTCCCTATACTAGATAAGTTTATGTATTCTTTGGATTTATTAGGTAACTTGACTAAAAAATGTGTGTGTCTAAATTTGGTCTTGTTTGTGATTCTGAAGCTTACAAATGGATTAATCCTTCTAAAAAATGGTTTCTTTTTCTTCAAGTAGAACTCTATGATCCACTGGTTGTCCTTTTTGATCTTCTCCTCTTTACATCTATCTTTTGCTCTTTTTCTTTTAACGAAGCATGATATCTAGTTATAAAAATGAGTGAAGTGTGTCGAATTCGTGTCTTGATAAGCACCTTGTAACTAGATATTCATCGTCCATGGTCTTCATGTGTGCCCCTGGCCGTTTGTAGTTCTGTTTGAGCAAACATAGCCTCAAGCATTATGGGCTTAGCTTATGATTCAGGTTTAATTGCTATGCTTTCATCTACTAGTTAAATGTAAGCCCAACTTAGCATACGTTTTATGGCAAAGCTAAATTCTTTAAAATTTTAACTCCCTCCTCTCATCTCGTGTATTGCTTGATCCCATTGCTATGTTAAACTAGTCTGATTATTGTGTTCTGCCTTTCTAGACAACATCATGACTCGATTTTTATTTCATGTTTTCCCTGATATAAGCATAAGTCGGTTGAAAGCGTCCCTAATTATGTTGGCGTGAGTATTGACTTCATTGTTAGTATGTGAATCTTCCCGATTAGTTATTATTCCTTGCCAAATAAGTTAGTACTAGCACGTCGATTGCACAGAAATATTCATAACAATGACTGGTTTTGCACATAATCCATTTTCCTGGGAAGTATCTATAATTACCAAGGTTCTGGGATATGAACAAATGCTTGGAGTAAATGATAATTGCTTTTGTTCTTCCTTTTCATATGATGTTATTACTTATTCATTTTCCTTCTTTTTTTTACATGAACAATGCCTCGGGTCCTATTTGGACTCTCACCTTGCATTTTGAGTTGGGTTCAGAAAAACCCAACAGTTTTCGTCGAGTCAAGCCCCTATTCAGGTCCCGAGCAGCAGACGTGTGGAATATGGAAGCAGATATACAAGCCTTGAAGCTGATGTACATTGATATACATCCTGTGTATAGGCTGGTATACCAAAACAGGAAATGGGCCGAACCCATGTGACAGCAACAACAACAACAGCCCAAGAAGGGCAGAAAGAGATTTGGACTCTAAAAAGTCCTACGGACCAGCAGTAAATCAGGCCCAATACCAGTCCAGGCGCACAGAAACTAAAAATTGGGCCTGAACTCTTAGACTATTTTATTCTCTCTTTTTGTTGTTATAACTGATCCATGTGAATTCTAACTTTAATTATTCTTTTTAACTTGGTTGAATTATTCCCAAAAGGCATAAACGTTTTTGATTTAATTTAAACTATTTTCTTCATGAACAATTAGCATCTTTGAGTTTTAAATAGTCAAAATCAAGTATGTTTGTTTCTTGGAGTATCTAGCATGTTTTCCTCTTCGTGTTTAGAACCTGAATTCTTTATGTGTTTTTCACTTTCAAAAATCAATCATCTTTTTATCAAACTATATTCATTATGCTCTTCTCAAATTAATTAAAAACAAGGCGTTTTTCTTCTCAAGATAAACAAGATTTTTTCAAAAGTTAGTCAATAAGTTATTTTCAAACAAGTCCGGATAATCGCAAGTTAGCGGATGTTTCGAGTGCTTTAAAAACCTTCTCGAAGCATTAATTTGAATCTTTACCCAAAATCTCTTTAATTTTTTAAAAGTTATATCTGTTTTGACTTTAAAAGATTTTTACAAGTTTTTCTTAGTTTTCCTTTTATAAAACTAAGTGGCGACTCTTGATTTTAAATTGAAAACGTTTTTTGAAACTTTAACTAAATTTTCGAAATGATTTTTCAATCAAGTCATTTTTCCCGTAAAACAGAAATGACGACTCTGCTGGGGATAATTTAACTAGGTTCTAACCTCATTGTTTGCAACTAACTTATTTGACTAACTATTCAGATTGTAATAATTAATAACTTTATTGCTTTCCTTATATGTTTACTTTTTCGGAAAATATAAATTATTCATGGCATTTTTTTCCTTTCTTGGCAAAGCATTAGAATGCATTAGGGGTAAAATGAACTGTCTTGCCCGTGCCATCAAGAGCTCCAGCATGGCGATTATGCAAGTATTTGCAATCGTTCTTGACAAAACACACAATTTTCAAAACAGACGAGTGAAGTAGTTGACCCACGGTCAGTTAATGGTCACTTGTTGTTTTAGCCTTGGTTATTCACCTGGGTTTCTGGTCAATTTTGAAACTTATTCTAGAAACTCAGGATATAGCAAAACCAAATCCCGAAATAGGCATTGACCTAAGACTTCTTAATATCCAATAGATATTAAGTCCATTAGTAAGACCACCTTGTGTTTGAAAGGGCCCACGGCTCGAAAGAACAATCATCCCTTACGTGCTCAATTGAAGGATGAGATGTTGAGTTGTACGAATCATTGTCCCTCGGGATTGGGATACATTTAGATAGTCTTTTATTTTTGAAGATTGTCATCCGAAAAGCATTCAAAATTCGCAAGAAGTTCGAGAATGAAGGACCGGTCACGACGGCCTAGTTTAGGATTGTACCCTTGCGTGGGACTGATTTTGATGTACATTCCTTTTCCCGCAATTTTCGTACCCCCATTTTTTTAATCAATATGTATAAATATATTTTGGGGCAATGAAATGTTTACAAATGACATACACATTCTTCAATTCGTTAGGCCTACCTTTGGCATAAAAAGGTCACATATCTGTATAGGACGCGCTATGAACTGTTATGTGATATAACTATCTTACGTGCTTACGTGTGTTGCTTAAATCAAAGGTGAATTGATCCACTCCTACTTGAATATTTTTAGAATCCATAGGCAGGATAAAAACTCACCAAGCACAGTCCAACCAAAATCGCTTTTGGAGTTCTTCAAATTACCCAGAAAAATCCAAAGACTTCTTGTTTCTACCACTTCAGAAAATGAACTTATCTGAACAATATCCTTTCAGGGCCCGCCCTTAAGAAATTTTCACTTCCTCACTTCGATGGAGATGTCAAAAAATTCAAAAAACACATCAAGTGCTACAGGACAAGCATCAAAGATGAAAACTCGATAAGTCAAAATTCCTGATAGAATCTTCCTACCCCAAAATCGATCCTACCCTCGAGCCAATAAACACCCGTGGATTAATTTAACTTGATGAAAAGTAACTTTATATGTTTCTTCTCGGTCGGATATCTTGTATTATTTATCACTAACAGGATCTAACAGATCGGCCTTTGAGTTGTTTTACTTCAACATAAAATAGAAATTGATCTGTGTTGACAAAACTGGCCGAACATCCCTACTTCACCCGCTCAAGGGCACAAATAGATTCCTTCTCTAACCCTCGCTTCCCTAAGGATAAATGACTGATAGTGAAGAAGAGAACGCCTTGGCCCTGAGAGACAATGTTATCGCTGAACAAAGCGAAATAATCGCGGAACTTGCAAGAAAATTAGAAAAGATGCAAGAAGAAGTACAGAATACAGAAAGCCAAGGATATGGATAGCTTGGCTATTACTGCCAACATTCCAAATCTGGGAAACTCCCAGCCTCCTCTTCAAATCCCTCCACTCAACTCTCCATTAATAGAGAACCGCCCAGAGAATATCCGTTCTCTCCCGCACCTAGACCTTCAAACGAACCTCTCAACAGTAACCCTCCCCATATTGGATCCTCATACCAAATCCATACTCCTCATATCCAGCACACTAACCAGAACAACAATCCAAGTGCCTACAATCCACAAAACCTTCTTCCAAACTATCAAAATACGCCACCAAATACCTACAACTCCCAAAATAACCATCCCAATGTCACTAATCCGCATAATTATACTCACACATATCCAAATGCCATCCCACATGTCCAACCTCCACCTACCCAAAATATGCCACCAATCGCTTTCCACGCTATGGTAGAGCCATACACCACTCTCCAAGAAAGCCCTGAGATGGATCACTATGAGGAGAAAGAGAAAGAGTTGAGGTCTTCAGAGAAGAAGCATGATCATGACATGGCACACATGAAAGAGGAGATAGCCAGTATCAGGGAGTTTCAGGGCTCGCCTTACGAGAAAGGCTATGACTATGATAATCTCTGTATTCATCCCAAAATAGACCTGCCAGACGGATTCAAGATTCCTAAGTTCAAAACCTTCAATGGTGTCGGAAATCCTGAAGCCCATCTAAGAAGCTATTGCGACCAGATGGTCGGTGCTCGAAAGAACGATTCTCTGTTAATGAGGATTTCCAGTCGAAGTCTGGGCGGAGAAGCTTTAGAATGGTTCACCTCTCAAGAACTAAAAAATTGGTCTAGGTGGAGTGACCTAGCCCAAGATTTTGCTCAAATGTTTGCATACAATGTGGAAGTCATCCCAGATCGATACTCTCTAGGGCGCATCAGGCAAAAATCGAATGAAGACTTCAGGGACTATGCCTATCGGTGGAGAAAAGAGGCAGCGAGAGTTTGACCTCCTATGACAGAATAAGATATAAGCGTTGTGTTTATGCGCTCTCAAGAGTCGGAGTTTTATGACAATATGATATCAGCGGTTAAAGCCAAGTTTGCCGACCTAGTTAAGATTGGTGAAATTATCGAAGAAGGTCTTCGTAGTGGCAAGATTACCAAGGCCTCGACATCCTTAAGGTCAACAGGATATCCCAAGAAAAAGAGGGAAGAAGTATCTTCAGTGTCCTCCAGTCCTAGCACGAAAATGAAGAAGCCCTTCAGAGCCAACTATAAAAAGTCACTTATTCCAACGACCCCTCCCCCAGCTCCACAAAATTCTCAACCGATTTACTATACTTAGTCCATATACCAAGTTCCACAACCAAACGTACAACCCATATACCAAGTTCCACAACCAAATGTGCAACCCATTTACCAAGCTCCTCCCCAAAACTTTCAAGTGTATCAAAAGGCTCCCGAAAACCAGAATAATCGCCAAGTTTCTCCTCCCGCCAATGCAAATGTCCCTCATCCAAATTTGGAAAAGAAAGCTCCTCGGACTTTCACCCAGTTAGCTGAAACCAGAACTCAGTTATATGAGAGATTGAAGGCTGTTGGACTTATCCAGCCTGTTCCACCCAAACCTATAAATCCTGACTCTTGTTTCTTCAAGGCTGACCGACATTATGCTTATCATTTCGGAGGAGTCGGTCATGATACCAAAGATTGCATTAACCTACCAAAGATTGCATTAACCTAAGGCACAAAATTTAGGATTTGATTGATCAAAGAGTGGTCACACTACAAACAACACCGGCCAATGTTAATAATAACCCGCTCCCAAATCACGGAGGAGCCACTGTTAACATGATAGAGGTCGATGAAGAATGGCTTGTGAGCAAGTCAATAGTGCCGGTTAGCTCTAAAAAGCAAGAAATGCTGGAAAAAGGTATAGCTACTTTGAGTATTGCTGAACTACCCTTTGAAGGGTTAATGCACAACAAGGCCTTGTACGTCACTGTCAAATGTCAAGAGAAGATTATAAATGGAGTATTGATTGATGATGGTTCAGGTCTGAATATTTTCCCATTATCCACACTCACCCTGTTGAATATGATCTGGGGAAGATTTTCCAGAGCAGAGTCAACGTGAGAGCCTTCGATAGGGGTCAAAGGGACACTATCGAGAAAGTCAGCCTATACATCCAAATGGGACCTGTCGAGTTTCGTACAGAATTCCAAGTCATGAATATTACCACCAGCTACAACTTGCTTTTGGGAAGAACATGGATCCACAAAGCTGGAGCCATGCCATCAACTTCGTATCAAATGGTAAAATTCATTTGGGAAGAGCATGAGGTAGTGATCCACGGAGAAGGAAGTCACTTGAGCCGTCCTAATGGTTATGTACCTGTGATTGAAGAGGTCCCGAGGGGGAGCGATTTCTACACACTAGAGATTGTAAATGCCACCGGAGAGGATCTTGCTCCTCAAATTCCCATGCCACCCACCTACAAAATTCTTGCAACCACGATGCTAAGGAGCACGTACGAGCTAGGTCTCGGGATGGGAAATAATTCCGATGGTATGATTGAACCCATAAGCACTCCCGGACAATTGACCAAGCACGGCCTAGAGTATGTAGCCCAAAAAGACAAGGCAAAGAAGCAGTCGAGATTGCTAGAGCCATTACCTCACTTATATCAGTTATTCCCGGTGTATATCGGTCCTCCAAGCGACAGGTTAGAGAATGAAATAGGGAAGCTGTTTGAGGAATGCGATGCTATAACAGAAGAAATCCCTGAGGCAGCCATGATTATGGATGCCAAGCCCGGCGAAAAGTTACAGAATTGGGTCGCAACTCCCCTCATGACTCTCCACTCGACTGGGTAGACAAAGACTCTGCTTTATAAAAAAATGGTGATGGTCCGGACGAGGCTCCGCGACCCACCCTTTATGTTTTCAATATTTCTCGCGTTGTTTTACCGCTTTCCAAAAGGCATAGACCCACGTTCATGTGGGTCATAGTTCACAAATATTTTTGGATTTCAATGAAAGCCTCCTTATTTTGAAAAACATTTACTGTTCAGAATTATTTATGTTTACTTGTTATTATCTAACCTGTTTTGTTTTGGTTTGGTTTCAGTAATAATAAGTTAAAACCTGCCACTGTCATGTCATGTCAAGAGCTTAACGAACAAACCAAGCTAGACGATAATGATTTTGAAGGGTATGTTGAAGAAATCATAGTCCTGGAACGAACAATCAAGAAGTCCAAGAACTTTGAAGACCAGGAAAGGCCCCACCTAAAAGTGTTTGAGGTGGTCAATCTGGGAGGCAACGGTCAAGTTAAAGAAATCAACATCGGTGTTCGTTTGTTAAAAACACGAAAGATAGAACTTATCGGTCTGCTCAAGCCATACATCAACATCTTTGACTGGTCCTATGATAATAGGACGAGAATGAGCACAAACATCATCTCTCAAAACTTATTGGCCAATCCAAAAATCAATACAGGGAATGGATAATTAATCCTTCCCTCACACAAGACAAAGGAAAGTTTGCACCAAACTGGACAGGACTGTACATTGTTCAAAAAGTGCTATCTGCAGGAGCTTTGATTTTGTTTGGGATAGATAATCAAGCATGGCCAAGCCGCTCAACTCTGATAATGTGAAGAGATACTATGCCTAAAGTTTCTTTTCCTTCTATTGCTTTTCCTGTAATCGCATTTTCTGATTGTAATCATTTTATGCTTTGTAATAGCTTAAAAAACTCCCTATCCTCTATGTACAAACTACGTTTGACCTGAATTCTCAAAAATGAGATATGTAGGCGGCCTGTGTCGGCCTCGGTCAATCCCTTAGAAAAATCTATCTTTTCCTTTTTTATGTACGAACTACGTTTGACCTGAATTCTCAAGAATGAGATACGTAGATGACCTGTGTTGGCTTCGGTCAGCCCCTTAGGAAAATATATCTTTCCTCTTTCTATCTTGAACTACGTCTGACCTAAATTCTCAAGAATGAGATACGTAGGCGGCCTTTGTAGGATTCGGTCATCCTTTTAATTATCTCCAACATTCTCCCACTATAAGTGTGGGAACTACGTTTGACCTGATTCCCACCTCAACGGGATATGTAGGCGCCACAATGGCTCGGTCATATTACCCAGAAAATGGAAACTGGGGCAGAATTTTTGAGAAAGGAATCTCAAAAATTCAGAAGGCATATATCGTCTCCAACAAATCAGAATACAGAATGAGTTGAGGAGCAACCAAAATGAATAGCGAGAAAGAATCTCGTAATTCCCCACAAAGTCTCAAGTCCCTTGCCAATGGAATGAGATTCATCACAAACCTTAAATGGGGCAGAAATTTTGAGGAAGACCTCAAAATTTCCACCAAGCTTTATTCAAAAAGTTCAAAATTAAACTCCAAAGAATTCCCCAACGAAAGATCAGAGTCTAGTTCAAAAATCCCCATTTCGAGGTGGATTAATCCCCAACTGCAACAGATTTCTTTAAAAATATTTCAAACTCCTAGCTAGGATGACAAAGGATCTTCAGAGTCCACCAAAAGTATGTCAAAAGTGTCAAGACATCGATTATAATACATTCATTGAGGTAGCACATGACATGATGGGCAGAGATTTTTTCAAACTATCCTTTTTCAAAACCTTTGTTTTCCAAAGAAATTGTTTGAAAAATCTTTACAAAAGATTAGTTTTACTCCTCTAATTTTGATTTTTGTCTTATGACTACCGTGACCGAGGGAGTCAAGGACGATGAGTACCCGAGAATAGAAAGCACCCAGAAAAGACAAAGCAAGGAGCGGAAGATCGAAGGAGGTCAACACAGATCAGTTTCACCAAAAACTAACAATTTTTCTGTGGATGCAGGTTGTCCTAAAAAAGTATGTTAGAAATAAGTGAAATCCCCTCATTATCCAATGCGTTCAAAGAAATGCAACAAGACCAGATGCTCCAAATTTGGCGATAAAAGCCAAAACGATGGGTAGAAGCCAAAAAGGCAAAAGTCCCTAGAACGGGCGAGTCTTCTCGTAATTCGCAAGAGCCACTAAGTAAAGAGAGATCAACAACATCCTCAACTCCCCAAGCAGATCAGGACATTTTGGTCAACCTCAAATTAGGACGCCAAATGAGAGATCAACGACGTTCTCCGCCGATCCCCAGCAAGTCAAAATCACCACGAACAAACAATGTTCAAAAAATGGTATTTATGGCTATCCCCAGAAATGGGCACGACCATTTCCTTCACATTTAAAATAAAGTTATTTTGATTAGATTCATAGACGTTGTCTTTAAAGTTTTTCAAGTTTGACTGTGGTCGCTAGTAAAAGCGACGCTGTGTCTACTAATTATTTGCCTTGAGCACAGGTACACACAAAGGAGTCAACGGGACAACACAAAAACCAAATGTGATATTTTATGCAACTTCTACGCATGCCATTGCATGATCATCTACATCATTATCATATTTGCATGTCAAGATGGCCATATCATATTCACATGTCGAGAGAACCATGCCAAGAGGGCCATATCACATTTGCATGTCGAGAGGACCATGCCAAGAGGGCCATATTATATTTGCATGTTAAGAGGACCATGTCAAGAGGACCATGTCAAGAGGACCATGTCAAGAGGACCATGCCAAGAGGGCCATGTCATATTTGCATATCAAGAGGACCATCATCATCATCAATACCGCAGATACATTCGCTGCGAGTATTATGTCCCTCTACCAGTCGATTTAAAAAAGGATGACATTCAGAGGCGTCCTTAAGTCACACTGGCTGCACAGGATCGACCTAAGAGCATACCTATATCCAAGATCGCGTAAGACGGAGGAGTCTAACATTGAGGATATTTTCATTTGCATATTTATGCCACAAATATTTATGCATCCATATCATTATGCCAAGCCTGGCATATTTATATACAATATCGCGTGAGATGGAGGAGTCTGACATTGAGGATATTATTATTATTATTATGTCAAGTCTGGCATTCAACATATTTGTATCCGATATTGCGTGAGATGAAGGAGTCTGATGTTGAGGATATTATTATTATTATGTAAAGTATGGCATTCAATATATTTATATCCGATATCACGTGAGACGGAGGAGTCTGACATTGAGGATATTATTATTATTATTATGTCAAGTCTATATCCGATATCACGTGAGACGGAGGAGTCTGACGTTAAGGATATTATTATTATTATGTCAAGTCTGGCATTCAACATATTTATATCCGATATCGCATGAGACGGAGGAGTCTGATATTGAGGATATTATTATTATCATGCCAAGTCTGGCATCCAGCATATTTATATCCAATATTGCGTAAGACGGTGGAGTTTGACGTCGAGGATATTTATGCACTCTTATTAGAGACAACAAAGTCTCGCTCTGAAGTATGCTTATACATACAAAAGCATCGATTGCTGGAAGAGGAAATTATATTTGATCGAGTGGCAAAGGCCTTGTCACCCCCGACAATCAAATACTACTTGTTATCGAGGTCGAAAGCATATAGTCCGAGGGATGTCTCTAAGACGCCATCCTAATCGGACGATGAACTAAATTTCCCCAAATTAGAAGGCCAAAGGTCGTCTATAAGTCACAATGATATCTGAAACTTGATAGTGTGCAAGATTGCCCAAAACTTGACAATCTAAGAGTTATCTGTAAGACGCAGTGATATCTGAAACTGGATAGTGTGCAAGATCACCTAAAGATTGAAAGTTCAAGGGTAATACGTAAGTCGCGATAATATCCACAATTGAATAAAGTGCAAGACTATCAAAAATCGACAGTCCAAGGGTTATCTATAAGCCACGACATATCCACATTGATATTGTGCAGGACTACCCAAAGGCTATCAATTCGAGGAAAATATGTAAGTCGCATTATATCCAAGCTCGGATAAAAGTGCAGGATTACCCAAAAACTCGCAATTCAAAGGACATCTGTAAGATGCCTCTATCCAAAGTCGGATGATATGCTAGATCACTCGAAAGCTGGCAGATTAAAGGCATCTATAAGCCACCTCTATCCAAAGTCGGATGATGTGCTAGAATACCCAAAGTCTGACAATTCAGGGAATATCTGTTAGTCGCGTTGATACGGATGATGCGAAAGACTTATCCCTAAAGGAATATGCAAAGACTAATGTCAATAGCCACGAAGGCTATCACATTCAAGAGAACATCGCAAATGGTTGCAAGGACCGTTACATCGCAATGGCTACAAAAAGTCGTCATACTCAAAAATTGCCCCGAACGCAATCCTATCCGATAGCTACGAGGGCTATCATATTTTCATCGTAGAAGTCTCTATTTCCCAAGACAGAGACAAGAAAAGATGACATCTGCTTCAAAAATGACAAATGAGAAAACGAGGTACAAACTATCTTTCTCTATTGAATTACTTTACTACTAACCATCTTGTTTTGTTTCAAATATTACTGAGAACATCTGAGAGGATGAAAATCTCGAATCAGAACAACAGGTACAAAGCACATCAAAAGATGTCACAACCTAAGATTCAGACATAACCCAGGGATGAGGTATGGCCAAGAAACTACCTCTCCAAGTGGAATTATGTTACTACTAACAATTTTATTTTGAGATGTTGTCGAGAGCGTCCGAGAAGGATGAAATTCTCAAAGCAAAACCACAGGTGCAGACTACACCAAAAAGGACGCATCACAACGTGGAACTTTTTCTTAGCAGCGAATTGGGACATAGTCCGGAGAGAAATATCAAACTCTTTGGACGCGAGTTGAGGAACGACTTTCACCACCATCAAACCACATGCCTATCAGAAGGCTTGTGGGCATTTCCTATCTTTGAGTCTTAGTTTTGCATCCAGGGTATCTTCTGAACTCGCGTTGGAAGCAATATTCCTTATTTTCAAATCTGGGTGACGATACACCTCGAGCTTTGGAAATTATGTCCAGGTAAAATCTTACTTATGGGTGTGAAGCGCGCCACATTCATAGTTGAGAGGTTACAAGCCTCTTTTCTATAACTCAAATCCATTTGCCACTCATCCCGAGCCAAAGGTTGTCTTGACATAAAGATTACCTTTTCCACCGATTGAGTCGAACTACAAGCGGCCTGATTCCCCGAGTCCTGGGATATGTAGGCGGGATCTATGTTGAAAACTCGGCTGTATTCCTAACTCCCCCCAATCCTCTTACTCCCCAGCTTTTCGGTCTCTCCGTACTCTGAAACCGGGATAGTTTGGATTTTTTTCGAAATCGTGCGTAAAATCAAGCATCTTTAACTACAAGTGGCCTGAATTCTCATATAGCCTGAGATATGTAGGAAACTCGATACCAGAGTTCGGCCATGATTCTTTGAAATTTGTGCTAGAACCAACCGCTTTTTGAAGATGAATCTGTGGTCAGATAAAATTGAGAACGTCAATTCTCTTGCCCAGGGTTCATTACACCCACCCTACCCAAAGGGAGGGACAGTTGTTGACACCCAATTTTTACCCACCACATTACGAATTAATCTTGAGCCTTTTTGAATTTTAAACAATTTTTGAAATAATTGTTTTGAAAAAGGGATAAAATATTTTCTAAATCAGCTTTATAATAGTCTTGAGTAACAATTTATATATTTCATATTTAATTATGTGAAATTTATATAAGTTCACTTTAAGAATTATTTTAAAGTTTTATTTCATAAGAAAATCCTTTTAAAAGATTAAGCGTTTGATTTTCCTCCAAATTAATTCAAAATGTGAGATTAATTGAATAAATTAATATCTTAAATAAAGAGGTAATTATGCTTTAAACATGATCATTATTTCAATTTGTTCAAATTTAAAGAAGCTCGGATGGTTGATCATAATTAGTTCATCTCTATTCCAATTCTAGCATAATCCTATAAATCACTTAAATTCTAGCCGAATTTCATCCATTTGCTCCCAATTTGGCTATCTCCTTAACATAAAGTGGCCACATTTGGCAAAATGTGGCCAAATTATAAATAGCCTCACCAGCCTTTGTTTCAACCCCATTTGGGCCAACAAACAATTGACCCGCTAAGCCCAATACCCTTTCCCCTCTTGTTTTGACTCGTCCGGCCCAGACCCATTACTCACCCCCTTATCTATTCTTTCTCTTTCTCTCCTCTCACAACAGACACCAAACGACCCTCTCTCTCTCTTCTTTGTCCCTTTCTCACACCAGTACAACACCACTAAAAACCTTAATGACAACAACTCAGCTCCAACAACGATAACAACAGCTTCACCCACGCCTTCACTCCGTCAAAATTTGCAAACGATGTTTTCTCTCCGTTAAATCGCAAGCTGGCAGAACCAAGAAAGTTCCAAAGCTCCAGGTGGCTTCAAATCCGTGAAATCAGCAGAAAACTGTACAGATTCGTACAAGAACGTTGAGTTGTAGCTTATTCAGCCTTCAAAATTCAATTTTCCCAAGGGTTTCCCGAATTACCCATCTATTTCCTCCCCCCCCTTTTCACCTTAAAATTCCCCTATATAAACCCCTCTAAGATGGAGGAATAGGGGCTGGTCTTTGGGAAAATTAGTTCATAGAAATCAGAGATTGCAGAGGTCTAATACATAAAAATCCTTCGTTGATTCTATGAAAGTTTGGATAAACTCCGGCGGTGGTGAAGTTTCCGACAAAGCTCGAGGTCCCATTTGCTGCTCCGAAAAAGGTAAACACTTCACCTTTAAGTTC
This sequence comes from Jaltomata sinuosa, assembly GCA_003996215.1. Classification (NCBI taxonomy): domain Eukaryota; kingdom Viridiplantae; phylum Streptophyta; class Magnoliopsida; order Solanales; family Solanaceae; genus Jaltomata; species Jaltomata sinuosa. The sequence continues at coordinate 245,167 of QJPP01001583.1, read as the reverse complement.
TTCTTCTTTTCTTTATGTATTCGCAGGATACCATGTAGAAATTTGTTGTTGAAAAGGTTGCTGGGTTGGTCTTGTTTGATCAATTGTGCTTTGTGTGAGAAAGTTAAGGAAAAATGTTAGAATCTGTTCTTTTGTTAATTTGGAGCTGTTTTTCTGAGATAAAATCTAAAAATATTAGTCGATGTTGTTACTATTAGCACGGTTGAATGTGTTTAAAGTAAACACTGTTGTGATTATTTGTGTGTGCAAAGTGGAAATCTTAAACATTCTTCTTATTCTTCAATGCTAAGTAAGGCTTATTAAGAAGATAAGGCAAGAAATTTGTTTTCTTTGGACTGCTCTTTAGCCCTTTCCAGAGAAACAAATATTGGAACTAATTCAAAGCTTTATCCTAACTTGGGTTTTGTTCTAGCTGCTCGAAAGAATCCTTTGTCGATAGTATGCTGGCCATGTGGAATCACAAGGATGTAATTAGAATTCTCTCTTTCTGGCCTTATCAAAAATGAACTAATTTGATCAATTCATTATCAATGGAAGTCTTGAGAAGCATTGTTTCTAGTCTATTTTCCCTGTCCCTCATTCATGCCAATGTGTTTCCTATACTAGATAAGTTTATGTATTCTTTAGATTTGTTAGGTAACTTGAGTAAAAAATGTGTGTGTCTAAATTTGGTCTTGTTTGTGAATCTGAAGTTTACAAATGGATTAATCCTTCTAAAAAATGGTTTCTTTTTCTTCAAGTAGAACTCTATGATCCACTGGTTGTCCTTTTTGATCTTCTCCTCTTTACATCTATCTTTTGCTCTTTTTCTTTTAACGAAGAATGATATCTGGTTCTAAAAATGGGTGAAGTGTGTCGAATTCGTGTCTTGATAAGCACCTTGTAACTAGATATTCATCGTCCATGGTCTTCATGTGTGCCCCTGGTCGTTTATAGTTCTGTTTTAGCAAACATAGCCTCAAGCATTATGCGCTTAGCTTACTGATTCATGTTTAATTGCTATGCTTTCATCTACTAGTTAAATGTAAGCCCAACTTAGCATACGTAATGAACCCCGTTTATGGCAAAGCTAAATTCTTTAAAATTTCAACTCCCTCCTCTCATCTCGTGTATTGCTTGGTCCCGTTCCTATGTTAAACTAGTCTGATTATTGTGTTTCTAGACAATATCATGACTCGATTTTTATTTCGTGTTTTTCCTGATATAAGCATGAGTCAGTTGAAAGCGTCCCTAATTATGTTGGCGTGAGTATTGACTTCATTGTTAGTATGTGAATCTTTCCGATTAGTTATTATTCCTTTCCAAATAAGTTAGTACTAGCACGTCGATTGCACATAAATATTCATAACAGTGACTGGTTTTGCACATAATCCATTTTCCTGGGAAGTATTTGTAATTACCAAGGTTCTGGGATATGAACAAATGCTTGGAGTAAATGATAATTGTTTTTGTTCTTCCTTTTCATATGATGTTATTACTTATTCATTTTCCTTCTTTTTTTTACATGAACAATGCCTCGGGTCCTATTTGGACTCTCACCTTGCATTTTGAGTTGGGTTCAGAAAAACCCAACAGTCTTCGTCGAGTCAAGCCCCTATTCAGGTCCCGAGAAGCAGACGTGTGGAATATGAAAGCAGATATACAAGCCTTAAAGCTGATGTACACTGATATACATCCTGTGTATAGGCTGGTATACCAAAACAGGAAATGGGCCGAACCCATGTGACAACAACAACAACAACAACCCAAGAAGGGCAGAAAGAGATTTGGACTCTAAAAAGTCCTACGGACCAGCATTAAATCAGGCCCAATACCAGTCCAGGCGCACATAAACAGAAAATTGGGCCTGAACTCTTAGACTATTTTATTCTCTCTTTTTGTTGTTATAACTGATCTATGTGAATTCTAACTTTAATTATTCTTTTTAACTCGGTTGAATTATTCCCAAAAGGCATAAATATTTTTGATTTAATTTAAACTATTTTCTTCATGAATAGTTAGCATCTTTGAGTTTTAAATAGTCAAAATCAAGTATGTTTCTTTCTTCGTGTATCTAGCATGTTTTCCTCTTCGTGTTTAGAACCTGAATTCTTTATGTGTTTTTCACTTTCAAAAACCAATCATCTTTTTTATCAAATTATATTCATTTTGCTATTCTCAAATTAATTATAAACAAGGCGTTTTTCTTCTCAAGATAAACAAGATTTTTTCAAAAGTTAGTCAATAAGTTATTTTCAAACAAGTCCGGATAATCGCAAGTTAGCGGATATTTCGAGTGCTTTAAAAATCTTCTCGGAGCATTAATTTGAACCCTTATCCAAAATCTCTTTGATTTCTTAAAAGTTATATCTGTTTTGACTTTAAAAGATTTTTACAAGTTTTTCTTGGTTTTCCTTTTATAAAACTAAGTGGCGACTCTTTCTTTTAAATTGAAAACATTTTTTGAAACTTTAACTAGATTTTCAAAATGATTTTTCAATACAAGTCATTTTTTTCGTAAAACAGATATCATAGCGTATAAGAGCCGGATCTACATAAGGAGTACAAGGGTCCAAAATAATATATACAGATGTCTCTGAATGGTAATAGAGTACATAAGGCAAAAGATAAACTAAAGCTAAGCTTCGGTCGCCAAGAGCTCACCCTCACTCTGAAGTAGTCCCCAATAGATCTCCAAGCACGAATCACAACGATCTAGCGGTAATGGTCCGCTCTAGGATCTGCACCAGAAGATGCAGGGGGTAGGGTGAGCACCAAATGCGAAGCATAAGGTACCCAGTATATATCATAGGCCGACTGTGCACATATAAGATAAAAGCGTAGTAACAGACAGAATAGAAGCAAGTAGTCACATAAATCAACGAAGAGTACACATGAATTAGCCCAGAGGGAAGTCAACAGAACCATATGCGAGGCTAGCAAGAAGAATATATACACAACAGGCACAAGTGAAAGTAGGAAACAACGCACCTGGGATCCTCGCAATAAAAGTATATACATAATAAGTTTACGAAATGGACGGTATACCGGTAACCTTAAGTGTATGAGAAAGAGGGGAAGAGTAATGCTAGGCATGCTCGGAGACAGGAAATCAAAATCAACTAATCATATCAATCTCAAATATAGAAACTAACAGCCTAGTAGTAACCAATTTCATACTTAACCGTAATAGGGAACAATTCCGTAAGTAAATAACAAGAGTCTACCTACAGTCCCCCGACCGCCCATACAACCGAGGAACATAAACAAGTGAAAACAAACCCTCCGACATCCCATAATACCAGAGCGTACAATCAACAAATAGCAAACAAGGGTGGATCCTCAAACAATGAATGATATGATGCATGAAGATCTCAAGTGAAATAGTATCTCTGTATGTACCTCTTTCGGTGCCGATCGGGTCCAGCAGGCAGGTTCCATGGAAGGAAACTTCCCGTATACCTCTACTCCGCCGTATACCCTCTCTCCTGCACACACAACCCAAATCCCCATGCCCGGATGACAAGGTCCATGGGGGTCCCGGATCCCATACTAAAACTCAGTATCAAGATATGTCATCCGAAAGCAAGTCCAGGTTCAAGATAAAGACCCAGTCTCGAATATGCATGCCCAGACCCTGTCCAAGACTAAAATAGTGGGAAAATACCTCAAAAACCCCTGCAGGGGTGCCCGAGCATAACCGGGTCTAAACAACAGAAAGTCATCTCAGGTGCTCGGTCCGACCGAGGCTATAAACCATCCCAATTTAATAAGAAACTCAACTAGCACCCCGGCCCTGCCGAGTCTAGCGTTAATAGTAAAACTGGTGATAGAAATCATAATTTAACCTTCTTTTACCCCAAGAAGATTCACAAGTTAAATCAAACCATTTCCAATTCATTTCCATCGAAAATGGGCCCCCAGGGCCATGCAAGGTTTAGAAAATAGTGCCAGTAGGCCCGAAGCTAAAACCATAGTGAAACATGGATAAAACCTCTTTATATGCATGGAAATGGTATGATCAAACACAATAGCTACCCAACATCTCACAATCAACCTATCAACCCTGCACAGGTCCATAGCTACTCAGCAAGCATAACCAGCCTAGAAAAATATTTCTATGTCTGAGACTCGCGGACATTCTCAACAACCCATCTTCTATGTTCCAGAGTCAACAAGGCCTCACAGGACCACAAGGGTAAATAAAACGTATCGGTAAGTACTACAAGCATCGGAAGGACAAAAGTAGGCGGACATGAATAAAACGGTCAAGGTCTGTGGTACCAACCTAATAATCCAACCCAAGAATGCCAGCTAGTATAATTTTATCCGATATATGCTAAGTCTAGGGAGTTTAGACCGTAACCTACCTGTCGTCCGACGACAAGCTGCTAGGACGACAATGTCCAAGCCCGAACCGCTTTGAAAATCTCCAAAACAAAATCAAACTCGAACTTAGGCTTGAATAACTTGACGTAGATAATTGATTTTTTTTAGAGATCAAGTGAATCGTTAAAATTATTTTTCCACCATAATATCCTCTGCGTTCTTACAAAGAACATTAGCTCCACCACCAATCCTCTGCCCCAAAAAAAAGGTCCTTCGAATTGAAATAAGAAATAACTGTAGGTGTATATGGAGGAACACAATGATAAAGTATATAAGTAAATATCAACAAGAACGTGGGTTTTTAAAATCTGCAAGGCATATCATCTTTTCTAATAATGTTAATACTACAAAAGTTCTTATCCTCCCAAAACATTAATTACTAGCACTAGCTAAGTATTTATAAGTGATGGCCACCTATCCAGTAGTGCATAGGTGTTGCACTCCTTCCACTTCCACGTGTGAGGTGGAGGTGACACCAAAAATATTCATTTCCCAATATGTATCTACTCGGGTATTGCATAAGTTCGTGGTAAAATAAATATAACTTTTTGAATATATCATAATTAATAGAAAATTATTTTAAATAAAACTTACTATATCATAATAATAATTTTCAACATAACTAAGTTTACTATCTCCGTTAAAATATTAATAATTAATAAAACTCTTATAAAATAAATACATACACAAATATATCACATCAAGAGTATTTTTCATAAATAATTAAAATATTTTAAGAAGGTAATAAAAATATAACTTTTTACCAAATTTAACTTTTAAATCAAGTATTTTCAAATACGCACGATGTTAATAAAATTCTCAATTTTAGGCTCGCAAACCTTTACCACGGGATGAAGGTTAAGGTCATACAATTGCAAATCATTATCACACGATTTTGATACTCAGCTCCTAAGACAGAAAATTGGTCATAAAGACCAACCGAACGGCCAGGGCACTGAACCACTGGTCCCAGCAAGCCATAAATGACTTGGGGCCACTACATAAAAGCTCTAACAGTACAAGGAAAACGTATACGCAAAAATGACTGAAAGAGTCATTACATCATCCACTACTAAAAAGGACTTTCGTCCTCGAAAGTCAAGGACAAGAAAGTACCTGAAGGCTTAAACAGCTGCGGATACTGAGACCGCATATCTCTCTCGGTCTCCCAGGTAGCCTCCTCAACTGGATGGTGTTTCCACTGAACCTTAACAATCGGGATCTCCCGACACCTCAATCTCCTGACATCTGTGGCCAAAATAGCAATCGGCTCCTCAACAAAAATCAACCTCTCATCCAACTGAACTGAATCCCACTGCAACACATGAGACTCATCTGGAACATACCGTCGCAACATCGATACATGAAAAACTGGGTGCATAGCTGAAAACATCGGAGACAAAGCTAACTGATAGGAAACACTACCAACCCTCTGAAGAATCTCAAACGGCCCAATGTACCTGGGGCTAAGCTTTCCCCGACGACCAAATCTCATCACGCCCTTCATGGGCGACACTCGGAGGAATACTAAGTCACTAACACTGAACTCCAAGGCACGAAGCCTATGATCAGCATAACTTTTCTGCCTGCTCTGAGCTGCCCGAAGTCTGTCCTGAATCACTCGGACTCGGTCTAAGGAATTCCTAAGCAAATATGTACTCTGTGGCCTAAACTCAAAACCATCAAACCAACCAACCAGCGATCTACAACACCTACCATTCAAAGCCTCGAAAGCTGTCATGCCGATACTCGAATGAAAACTATTATTATAAGCAACTCTGCCAAAGGTACAAACCGATCCCAAGAAACTCCAAAGTCAAGAACACAGGACCGAAGCATGTCTTCCAGGACCTGAATAGTCCTCTCGGACTGGCCATCTGTCTGAGGGTGGAATGTCGTACTAAGCTGAACCTCTGTACCCAAATCTCGCTGAATAGCTCTCCAGAACTGGAATGTGAACTGAGTGCCGCGGTCTGAAATGATAGAAGCTGGGACCCCGTGCAATCGAACAATCTCACGAAGGTAAATCTGAGATAACCTCTCTGCAATGTAAGTAGTCTGAACCGGTAAAGAGTGCGCTGAGTTAGTCAGCCGATCAACAATTACCCAAATGGAGTCGAAACCCCTGGAAGTGCGTGGCAAACCAACTATGAAATCCATAGTAATCCCTTCCCACTTTCACTCAGGAATGAGAAGTCGCTGCATCAAACCACCAGGTCTCATGTGCTCAAACTTCACCTGCTGACAATTCAAACACCGAGATACAAACTCCGCTACGTCCCGCTTTATACCACCCATCAGTAAAGCTACCTCAAATCTCTGTACATCTTGGCTGCGCCAGGATGGATGGAATACCTAGAACAATGTGCCTCACTGAGAATCAACTGAATCAAATCATCAACCCTCGGAACACAAAGGCGACTATTAACCTCAGAACTCCATCTGAATCTAGAGTAGCCCGGCTGTCCTCACCCCGAACAACCTGATCACAAAGGTCACACAATCGCTGATCCTCAAACTAACGGCTCTGAATATGATCAATCAAAGTAGAACGAACCTCGGCACTGGCGAGAACTCTGCTAGGATCCGACAGTCAAGCCTAACCAAACGGTTAGCCAAGGACTGGATGTCCAAGGCCAACGATCACTCTGAAACCAAAAGAGAAGCTAGGCTACCCATACTCGCTGCCTTCCAGCTCAAGGCATCCACTACCACGTTTGCCTTGCCCGGATGATACAAAATGGTGAAGTCATAGTCCTTCAGTAGCTTGACCCATCTACGCTGCCTCGAGTTCAGCTCCCGCTGACTCGTGATATACTGAAGACTACGCTGACTAGTGAAGATCTCACAGTGAACTCCATATAGGTAATGCCTCCAGATCTTGAGCGCGAAAACTATCGCCGCCAACTCTAAATCATGAGTGGGGTAGTTGCGCTCGTGAACCTTCAGTTGTCTCGACGCATATGCTATCACTCGACTCTGCTGCATCAACACACAACCAAGATCGACCCCTGAAGCATCACAATACACGGAGAAACTCTGACCCTCAACCGGCAAAGTCAAAACTGGAGTTGAAGTCAATAAGGCCTTAAGCCTCTGAAAGCTATCCTCGCACTGATCCGACCACTGAAATAGGACATCCTTCCTAGTCAGCATAGTCAAGGGTGCTGCTATAGAAGAAAATCCCTGAATGAACCGTCTGCAGTAACCTGCTAACCCAACATAGCTGCAGACCTCAGTAGCAGTAGTAGGTCTAGGCCAATCACAAACCGCTGAAATCTTTCCTGGATCGACCCTAATCCCATCCTTAGACACCACGTGCCCTAGGAATGCAACTGACTCAAGCCAAAACTCGCACTTTGAGAACTTGGCATAAAGCCAATGATCTCTCAAAGTCTGGAGTATAATCCTCAAGTGCTACTCATGCTCATCTCTACTCTGCGAGTATACCAGGATGCCATCTATAAAAACTATCATAATTGAGTCCAAATACGGTCCAAGCACCCTGGGCATCAAGTTCATAAAGGCTGCGGGGGCATTAGTCTACCCAAAAGACATCACCAGGAACTCATAATGGCCATAACGTGTCCTGAATGCTGTCTTAGGGATGTCCTCCGCCCTAATCCTCAATTGATGGTAGCCGGACCTCAAATCAATCTTCGAAAACACGGCTAAACCTTGAAGCTGATCAAACAAGTCATCAATCCTCGGCATCGGATACCTATTCTTCACTGTCACCCTATTCAGCTGCCGATACTCAATACACATTCGCACCGACCCATCCTTCTTCTTCACAAACAGAACAGGAGCACCCCAAGGCGACACACTCGGTCTAATAAACCCTTAGCTAACAGATCCTGGAGCTACTCCTTAAGCTCCCTCAACTCAGCAGGAGCCATACGGTAAGGAGAAATAGAAATGGGCCTCGTGCCCGGCTCTAACTCAATAGCAAAATCAATATCTCTCTCAGGTGGAAGACCTGGCAGGTCGGTAAAAAATACGTCTAGGAAGTCTCTAACCATAGGAACATAACATAACTAAAATAAATACATACACAAATATATCACATCAAGAATATTTTTCATAAATAATTAAAATATTTTAAGAAGGCAATAAAAATATAACTTTTTACCAAATTCAACTTTTAAATCAAGTATTTTTAAATACGCACGATGTTAATAAAATTCTCAATTTTAGGCTCGCAAGCCTTTACCATAGGACGAAGGTTAAGGTCATACGGTCGCAAATCACCATCGTACGATTTTGATACTCAGCTCCTAAGACAGGGAATTGGTCACAAAGACCAACCGAACGGCCAGGGCACCGAACCACCGATCCCAACAAGCCATAAATGACTTGGGGCCGCTACAAGAAAGCTATAACAGTACAAGGAAAACGTATACGCAAAAATGACTGGAAGAGTCATTACACTTTTAATTTATGATTATTTTTATAATGACTTATTAATATGCAATATTTATTCTATGCGATTTCATTATTTTTTTGGTTGAATATTTTATTAATGTCATCACTCATTTATATATTGTGTTATTATTTTTTAAGAAATAGCTTAGATAGTTGTATCTTGCTAGGACTAAAGAAATATTTAAAGCACAAGTTAATTATATATTTATTTGAAGACTTTACCGAAAAAAACCCGAAATAACCCGAAAAACCCGAGAAAACCAAAATAATCCGAAAAAACCCGAGGTTGAAAAACTTGACTTTTATTGATTTAGTTTGGTTTATAATTTTAATAACCTGACACTAATGATTTGGTTTGGTTTTTAAAAAAACCGAACCAACCCGGTCCATCTACACCCATAGTTACACCCTCCATGAGAATGCCAGCAATATTACATTTTCATATGTTTGATATGACATGAAAATGTGCACTATAATATATTATTATAGTAATGAAAGAATCCAAAGCAATTACAAATGATCAAATTACAATTTATCAAACCCCAGAATTCTTGCTCTTTGTAAGCTTCAAAATGTTTTAAGTTTTAACTTCTAAAATGTTTTGGGCCAGCCCAGCCCAGCCATATTAATTAAATGTATTCAAAATATTTTTTAAAGATTTAATTAATAAAAGTTTGGTTCTTCGGAGCATCGAAAAAACGTGACCCTTAAATCGAACATCAAACCGAACTTCCAAAAAAAAAATTGAAATCGAACCGAAGAACCGAACTAATTCGATTCGATTCAGTTTTTCGGTTCTTATGCCCACCCCTAAGAGAAACAGATGACCAAAACTTCGACATAATTTGCATAACCATTTATGTCTAACGCCAAGCCCTATTTAACTAATTGATAATTGTGTCTGAATTTCAAATAAAACTCTTCAACATTTTAGTCAGCCCAATAATTTTAATTGATTCAGTTCACCATTTATAACCCACGGGCTCGTACAAAATTGGCTTGGTTCACAACATCAACACTTGTTTCACAAATAATTTCCCACGCTCCTCTCCCTAGCTACCCACAAATGGCTCACCTCCCTCCTCTATTTTGTATTCTCCAGCAAATAAAAATGTCTCTCTTAATAATTTTGTAACTTGTATATCAAGCTTTTATCCTCTTTAATTGTTTTCAGATTCGTGTAATTAATTAACAAAAGTATCTAAATTATTTGGATATTATTTTTGGACAATGTAATCGTTGCTGATTTGACTGTTTTTCTACAGTAAAATCTTCCCAAATAGCATTTTTGAACAAAATAAAAAATAAAATACAAGTAGCATTAACTTCTGCAATAGTTAGTTTGGTACGAGTTTTTACCCTTAATAATTATTTATTAATATGAAAAATTGAAATGATAAGTAGCTAGCATATATAGTTTAATATTTTAACATTAAGTATTACCAAACTATATAAATATTTGCGCTAATCACAATTAAATTTGTAATTATAATGTTAAGTTATTATATCAATTGTATTAGGAATATTTTTTAAATTTGTGATAGACGTATTTCTTAGTAACATAGAAGATAAGAGATAATTACAAATAGTTTAGGATATTAAATAATTATGATAATAAGTTCATAAAATGATAAATCTAAACTAAGAGAAAATTAACAGAAGAAATTAAGAAAAAAAAGGAGGATTTAGATTGACCCTAAAAACACTAAGATATATATACACATATTTCTTTAAGGAAAAGGAATGCTATGATACTAACGGCATTTGATCCCTACAGAAGAGGAGATAAAACAAGCTGCTTTTGATTTAGACCTCAATAGTGCCCCGACCCTTGATGGTTTTAATGGGTATTTTTATCAATCTGGCTGGGAGATCATTAAACACGATTTGACGAAATTGATTCATAGTTTCTTTAATGGCTCTCATCTTACTAAACTCTTTACCAGTACATGCCTAGATCTTATCCCAAAAATTGAAAATCCTTCTACCTTCTCTGAAATGAGACCTATTAGCCTCTCAAACTTCTCTAACAAGGTAATCTCCAAGATTATGAGTAACAGATTGGCCAGAATTCTTCCTAAATTCATCTCCGATAACCAATCAAGTTTTGTTCATGGTAGACTTATTACTGAAAAATGTTCTCCTGGCTTAGGAGATTATTCATGGTATCAGAACAAAGAATGATGGTGTCAATGTTGTTATTAAACTTGATATGTCGAAAGGTTATAATAGGATTAATTGGAAATTTCTTAAGACAGTCCTCAAAAAGTATGGATTTTTTGATTCATGGGTGGATTTAGTTTGGAGGTCCATCTCTAATATTTGGTATTCAGTCTTAATCAATGGATCCAGGAAAGGCTTTTTCCACTCCACTAGAGGCTTAAGACAAGAAGATCCTCTTTCTCCAGCTCTTTCCATTTTGGGGGCCGAGATTTTATCCAGAATGCTCAACAATCTTCATGAAACCATTTATATACTAAATTCTCTATGTCTAGATTTGGCACTCAAATTTCTCACCTCGCTTATGTCGATAATGTAATTATATCCACATAACGTAATCAAAACTCTCTTAACCTGATTAAGACAATCCTGAATAATTATACTAGTAGTTCTGGACAACTTATTAATGAAGAGAAGAGCTACTTCCTTGTTAAACCAAAAACTTGTCCAAAAAACATTGCTAGAATCAGAGACATTACAGGTTACATACATAAGGTGTTTTCATTTATATATTTAGGGTGCCCTATCTATTTGGGAAAGAAACTTATTGCTACTTTCAATGAATCTGTGACTAAGATGGTAAGGAAGATTTCAGGCTGGCAAGGCAAATTTTTATCAATAGGTAGGAAAGCTATACTTATCAAACATGTCGAGTCTGGGGCTAAAATTGTCCCTTAACTATTAGAGTAGGTTCATTTTGGTCCTTCAAATATAACTCTGAGCATATTTAGTCCCTTAACTTTACTAAAGTGGAGCACTTTTGATCTCCGTAACAAAATCCGTTTAAAAATAATAGTGTTAAACCCATGTGGCACCCACGTGACTTGTAAAATACAAACTCATAGAGGTTAAGTATTAGCTATTATGAGTATATATTTAATTTTGCACGCTCTTAAACACAATTAAGAAGAAATTCGCACACCCTTCACCAAATTACTAGCTACGTCACTGATTTTAAGATCATTTTGTTACTGCAATTAAGAAAATGGTTATTTTTTTCGAGTGGGCAGATTATTGTGTTCTAAAGTATTGTCTTTAAATATAAACTGCTACTACTACATTAATCCTAAAAAATTAAGAAGACAAGAAAGAAAGAAAATGTATATCAATTAAGAAAGAGATAACACTGTCAAATTTACACCGTTAAAAAATTATCCTTTTAGTTAATTTTTAACATTATTATGTTAGGAAGACCAAAAGTGCTTCACTTTAGTAAAGTTAAGGGACTAAATATGCTCAGGATTATATTTGAGGGACCAAAATGAACCTACTCTAATAGATGAGGGACAATTTTAGCCCCAAACTCCAAACATGTCCTCCAATCTCAACCTATTTATCTTCTTGCTGCTATGAAGCCCCTTAATGGTATTTTCTTACAAATATAAAGATACATGACAAGATTTTATTGGGGTATTACTGATGAGAAAAAGAAGCGTTACTGGAGTTCTTGGTCTAAAATGTGTTATCCCATTAATGAAGTGGCAATGAGCTTTAGAAGATTAAAGGATATCACTGAGGCACTTGCAATGAAAAGACGATGGAGATTCAGAACCGTTAAATCGCTTTGGACTAATTCTTTTAAAAACAAGTATTGTAGTAAGCCCATCCAGTAGAAAGAAAATGGAGAGCAGGGCTGTCACGATCCAGATCGCCGTGAGTGGCACCCACCCAACTCCCGAGTGAGCGAACCATCAACGACCTCAAACTTAATCGTTCTAACAATTCAAAACCAGTGTGTAAGAAAATAAACTAGCAATTCAATAACAATCTCAACTATTATAAATAACCTACAGAAAATTCCTCCCTAGAACCTGAAAGACATCGTACCAGAACACTACCAAATGTCTAGAATATAGGAATGCAACCCCAAAACAAACAAGAGTCTAAGCCCAAAACAAGTGGGCTATAACTGAAATGAAAGAGACCAAGGTAGCTCCATCGAAGCAGCTCACCCTTGATGTCTGAAAGCGCTGAGACTACATGTGAGGTCGCGTGTCTGCCGCCAAAAGATTTCCTGTACTCACAATAAGGAAAGCAAGTATAGAATCTGTACACTAATACCGTGTATTGGTAGGATCATCGGCCAGCTCCAATAAATAAAATATAAACAGTAAATCATAACATAGTAAGGTACAGGAAACATGTAGTAAGTCAACAAATAGCCAGATATTAAATCCGTCTCTTAGATTATTAACACATGAACTAAATAACAACCATTGACCACACCCAAAAAAAGCAACATATATCCCTTCCCCACATAACCCGGACCCATCAAGGATCCCCCTAACATCACCTAAGTGTTAGACATGCAATTCCAGTCCACTCTAAGACCAATCTCACATTTAACATAAAATCACCCGGCCTCTCATGGACCCTATGCAGATATCACAACTCAAGAATGCAATCCGGCCCACTCATAGAACCATCGAAGAATATGACAATGCAATCAAAATAACCCGTACCAGGTGTGGTACCTGAGCCAACCATTAGAATTACCATACCAGGCGTGGTACCCGAGTCAACCATTAGTATATCCGTACCAGGCATGGTACCCGATCCAACCGTTAGTAATTTCCATACCAGGCATGGTACCCGAGCCAACCAAATGTCATAACAAGTCCCAATCAATCACAACCAATGAACAAACATACTTTGTAAAACCAACAAGCAAACAAAAGAAGTTCATTTTACAAGACTTATTATCGGACAACTAGACATTCACAATTCATTCCTTAAACATGCAACCCATATACTACTATGAAATAGTACATGAACACATAATACATATTAGAAATCAAACCATCACCTACCTCAAAATATTCCAAGCTCTATTGAACCAGAGCTTTCCCCTTTTCAGGATCCCTTGCTTGTTCTTGGTCTAGAAACAAATATGCAAGAACTATAATCAATTACTGACCCAAAAGTACCCAGATTATATAAAATCTCAATCCCCAGGCCAACCTATGATAATTACACCCATTCCCGGGATTATCCATCATTAATTCACCTAACTTCATCATTTTTACGAATACCATTAGAGAATTATGGCTAAGTGATCATCACCCATCATCAATAATTAAGACCCAAGAACTCTAGCACCCTAGAATCCCCTTTTTCCCCGGATTCTTCTATTCTTAGGTCATTCTAAACCTTCCCCAAAGTCCACCCTTAGCAATTCTAAAGCGTAGGAGAGATAGTACGGAGTTTGGGGAGTAGAATCCTTACCTTTGGGACGAAAAATAATGGAGAACGGAGGAAAATCACCCAAAATCGCCTTGCCCTTCTCACAATACGTCCTTGTTGAAAACTGACTATTTTGGAGAAGTTTCTGCATTAAATTTCATCATGCTCTGCTATAGCGGTCCATTCCTCTATAGTGGTACCATCGTAGCAGAGTCAACCGCTATTGCAGAGACTGACCGACGTTGACTTCCACTGTAGCGGTATTTTTTCTGCTACGGTGGAGGTCGCTATGGCAGTGTGTCAACCGTTATGGTGGTTGACACGGGATAGAAAGTCGTATTATCCCCCAAATTGGTCCATTTTATAACACACTTATTTTTCTAACATTTCGAAACAACCCCTTCACGTTAACATCGATACCGGGAGTTTTACTTACCCAAATTCAATTCTGAAAAGTCCTCTGGACTCCTTTGTATCCTAGCTAAATGGAAAACTAGCTCAAATCAAGACTCTTTATCCAATCTTTACCCGGATTTCTCTAGACCATACCTCGCTCCAAAACTGGTCGAGATTAGCCTAGCCCAGAATTTTAACTCCCAAACTTGAAAGTTTTCTGACTCAAAACTTGGCATGAAAGGTTTACCCATAATGACGAACCCAATAATTACAACAGATACTAATTTACCCATCGTTCGTCCCCAAATGATCCAACCCAAAATTATGAAAATAAAGAAAGAGAAGTGTAGTACCTGAATCCTCGAATAAGTGAGGGTACTTGTCCCTCCTGTCCTTCTCAGTTTTCCAAGTGGATTTCTCAACCAGACGATGCTTTCATTGAACCTTTACCATATTGATTACCTTTGTCCTCACTTTTTGAAAATCTCGATCAAGAATTCTAGCCGGTTCCTTTTCATAGCGAAGATCCTTATCTAGTAATACCTCATCCCACTAGATGATATAGTCCCCATCCCCATGGTATTGCTTTAGCATGGATACATGGAATATCAGATGGACAACCGATAAATTAGGCGGCAATGCTAACCTGTAAGCCACTGGCCCTACAATCTCGAGAACTTCAAATGGTCCGATGAACCGAGGGCTGAGCTTGCCCTTCTTACCAAAACGCATAACTCCCTTCATTGGTGACACCTTCAATAGTACTTATTCACCAATCTAAAAATCCATGTCCCTTACCTTGCGATCCGCATATTCCTTCTGCCTTCTTTGTGCCGTTAGCAACTTGGTCTGAATGCCTCTCACCTTTTCTTGTGCTTTCCCTACCAAGTTCATGCCAAAAGTCTTTGCATAGCCTTTCTCAAACCACCCTATAGGTGACCTACAACTCCTCCCATACAGTGCCTCAAATGGTGCCATGTCGATACTGGAGTGGTAGCTATGGTTGTATGAGAACTCACATAATAGTAGAAACTGGTCCCAATGACCCCCGAAGTAAATCAGAGCATATCCTCCAATACCTGGATCATTCTCTCTGACTGACCATTAGTCTGGGGATGGAAGGCTGTACTGAAGGTGAGTTGAGTGCCCAACTCGTCGTGTAGCTTACCCCAAAACTTAGAGGTAAACTGCATACTCCTGTCTGAAATGATGGATAATGGTACCCCGTGCAATCTCACAATCTCTTTCACATAGATCTTAGCCAATTGCCGTGAATTGTAGTCCACCCTGACCGAAATAAAATGAGCTGACTTGGTCAGCCTATCCACAATGACCTAAATAGAGTCATACTTCCCTAATGTCTTGGGAAGACCCACCACGAAATCCATGGCTATCCTTTCCCACTTCCACTCTGGAATGGGCATCTTCTGAAGTAGTCCTGCAGGTCTTTGGTGCTCATACTTTACCTACTGACAATTTTGACATCTGGACACAAAATCAGCTATGTCCCTTTTCATCCCAGGCCACCAGTAAAGCTGCCTCAAATTCCTGTACATCTTGGTTACACCCAGATGAATCCAATACCACGAGCCATAAACCTTTGCTTACACTTTTTGAATATTGTCATCAACCGAGGAACACAAATCCTTCCTCTGAAACTCAACACCCTGCCAGCGTCTAATGTGGCATCCTCGGACTCTCTGAATATTACCTTCCTTTGAAGCTTGCTCAACTTTGAGTCTTGAAGCTGCTTGGCCTTTATCTCCTCTAGGAATGTGGATTTGACCTCAATACTGGTCAACACCCCGCCCTATTTTGAAATACCCAAGTGTATGAACTTAGATTCCAAAGCCTGAATCTCCCTTTCCAATGGTCGTTTGGACACCCCCAAATAAGCCAAACTGCCCATGCTAACTGTCTTCCGGCTCAATGCATTTGCCACCAATTAGCCTTACCCAGATGGTACTGAATGGTCACATCATAGTCCTTTAACAACTCCATCCACTTCTCTGCCTCAAATTCAAGTTCTTCTGGGTAAAAACATGCTGCAAATTGCGATGATCGGTGAACACCTCACACTTGACACCATGGAGATAGTGTCTCCAAATCTTGAGTGCAAACACCACTACTGCCAACTCTAAGTCGTAGGTTGGGTAATTCCTCTCATGAACTTTCAACTGCCTGGATGCATAGGCTATCACATTCATGTCCTGCATCAACACAACACCCAAACCCAAATGTGAAGCATTACAATAAACATAAAGTCCTTACCTTCAACCGGCAAAGACAAAATAAGAGCCGTGGTCAGAAGTGTCTTGAGCTTTTGGAAGCTCTCCTCACACTTGTTGGACCATACAAACGGTACCTCTTTCTGAGTCAGCCTTGTTAAGTAAGTAGAAATAGGTGCAAAGTCCATGACAAACCTACGATAGTAGCCTGCGAGCCTAACAAAACTCCTTACTTCAGTCACAGAGCTAGGCTCGACCCAACTCTTGACTGCCTCAATATTATGGGGATCCACCATCACCCCCTTTTCTGACACTACATGCCCCAAAAATGCGACTGAAGTCAACTAAAATTCACACTTGGAGAACTTCACATAAAGCTTTTGGTGACTCAATATTTCCAACACAATATGGAGATGTTCAGCATGCTTCTCCCTGCTCTTTGAGTAGATCAAGACGTCGTCAATAAAAATGATGATGAAAGAATCCAAATAAGACTTAAATACCCCATTCATCAAACTCATGAATGCTGCCGGAGCATTAGTCAACCCAAACGACATCACTAAGAACTCGTAATGCCCATACCGAGTGTGGAAAGCAGTCTTAGGAATATCCTCGGGACTAATCTTTAACTGATGGTACCCTGACCTTAAGTCAATTTTTGAAAATACTAATGCACCTTGTAAATGGTCAAAAAGAACATCAATATGGGGTAAATGGTACTTATTACGGATGGTAACCTTGTTTAACTGCCTGTAGTCTATGCACATTCGCATACTACCATCCTTCTTCTTCACAAATAATACCGGAGCACCCCAAGGTGAAGCACTAAGACGGATAAAACTCTTGTCTAAGAGTTCCTGGAGCTGAGTGTTAAGCTCCCTTAACTCTGCCAGAGCCATACGATATGGAGGAATGGAAATTAGGCGAGTGCCCGGCTCCAAGTCAATACAGAAGTCAATATCCCTGTCCAGAGGCATACCAGGAAAATCCGGCGAAAACACCTCCTGAAACTCTAAAACAACCGGAACTGACTCAATGGATGGGGACTCTACACTATCATCCCGGAGATGAGCCAAAAAGGCTAAACACCCTCTCCCCACTAGCTTCCTATCCCGAACGAAAGATATGATCTTAACCGGATTAGGCCTGTACACACCTTCTCATTCTAGCCTATCCTTACCCAAAATCTCTAGAGACACAGTGTTGGTGTTACAATTCAATACAGCATGATAAGGACATAACCAGGTCATGTCCAAAATAATATCGAAGTCTATCATATCCAGAATTACCAAGTCTACCCAAGTGTGCAACCCCACAAATACAATAGAATAAGCACGATAAACATGAGTCACAATCACAGACTCTCCAACTGGGGTAGAAACATGGATAGAGGAATCAAGGATATCATAAATCAAGTCCAGACCCAAAGCAAAATTCACAGACACATATGAATATGTTGAACCTGGGTCAAAAAGTACCGAAGCCATCCTATCACAGACAAGAATTGTACCTGTGATCACTGCGTCGGATGCCTCAGCCTCAAACTTCCCTGGAAAAGCATAACAGTGAGCCCTGTCATCAATTTAGGTAACCTCTTTGGCCAGCTGCGCCTCACCTCTTCCCGTGCCGCCATTCCCTCTGTATCCTCAACCTCCCTGCAAGTTACCTCGCCCACCCTATGGACGACCTCTATCATAGCCACCTCTACCTGCTAGTACCACAGCCTTAGACTGCTGTTGAGCCTAATTACCAGTCTGTCAGTGAGGGTATTCCCTCTTAAAATGTCCCAGATCACCACAATAAAAACAATCGCGATCAAGTGTAGGCCTGCTGGTAGATGTGTAAGAAGCTCTCTGGCCTCTAGGAGCTGAAAACTGCTGATTAGCTCCTGGATGACTACCTGTAGCAGTTCGCAGAGGTGACTGAATAGGACGAGCAGAGTACACCTGCTGATTGTGGCCCCTGGAGTACGAACCACTATAATTCCCATCATTACGGGGCTTCTTGGCTAATGCTTTAGCCTGCCCGACCTGCTTGACCCCTTCTAACTTCTTAACATAGTCTGTGACCTCATTGAAGCCCTTCCTTGCTGAAGTCATGTGCATCGATAACACTTGTAAATCCGTATTCAAACCCTTCACAAATAATCGAATCCGCTCCTCCTCAGAATGCAACAACCGTGTAGCAAAATGATACAAGGCGTGAAACTTAGCCTCATAAGCAGAGACCGACATGTTACCCTATTCTAGAGCTAGGAACTCATCCTTTTTGCAATCTCTCAAAGTACGAGGCACGTACTTCTCCAAGAAGAGAGCATGTAACTACTACCAAGTCAGTGGGGGCAAATCAGATGACCGACATTACATATGAGACCTCCACCACTGCTTAGCATCACCCTGCAGCTGAAAGGTGACAAACTCAACCCCATGTTATTGCACAATGCCTAGCTTGTGGAACCTCTCATAACAATCCAATATGAACTCATAAGCATCTTTCTTTTCAGTACCCTGAAACATAGGAGGTTTCAGTTTAAGTAACTTGGTCAGCATCTCGTGCTCATTCCTTGTCATGTTCGGACCTAGCATCGGTCTGAAGAAGTCATCTATGCCCGATGCCACATCCATTCTAGGAGCTGTAGTAGCCACTGGCTGAGTACCCTAAACCTGATCTGCAGTCCCCATGGGTTGTCTCCAGTACCAACTAGCCCACTCAGGAAGGTCCAGACTTGCTAAAATCCTTCAGGTGTGATAGGGAGAAGGCCTGCACCTCCAACCGGTGCTGCCTCTGCTTGCTCAACACCCTCCTTAACAGAAACCTCGACCTTTTCTTCAAACTGATCCTGGGGTGGGGGAAGGGTTGCCTCACGGGCTCCTGTAGCCACTTGAGCTCCACCCCTGGTGGGTGTTGCCCTACCTCAGCTCCTGCCCATGCCCCTTTCTCTACCTCGGACAGTCGGGCTGGTTGCTGGGACCGCTGCTCTTGCTCGGTTTTTTCTTGTGTTAACCATCTGCGGACAGAAGAGTGAACAAAGTTAGATACCAATTTGAATCACCAGATACCAATTGGAATCAAGTTATAGCAGGAAGAAAGAAGAGATAGTTCCTAAAGTCCTATAGCCTCTCGAAGAAGAGTACGAAAGTCTCCGCACCATTCTACAAGACTCTACTAGACCTATTTTGGTACGATGAGATCAACGAACCTAGGGCTCTGATACCATCTTTGTCATGACCCAGACCGCCATTAGTGGCACCCACCCAAACTCCAGGTGAGCGAACCATCAATGACCCCAAACTTAATTGTTCTAACAGCTCAAAACCAGCGTGTAAGAAAATAAACTAGCAATTCAATAACAATATCAACTATTATAAATAACCTGTGGAAAATCCCTCCCTAGAACCTGAAATTTATCGTACAAGAACACTACCAAATCTCTAGTATACGGGAAGGCAACCCCAAAACAAACAAGAGTCTAAGCCCGAAACAAGTGGGCTATAACTGAAATGAAAGAGACCAAGGTAGCTCGATCGAAGCAGCTCACCCTTAATGTCTGAAAGCGCTGAGACTACAGGTGAGGTCGCGTGTCTGCCACCGAAAGATTTCCTGTACTCACAAAAAGGAAAGCAAGTGCAGAATCAGTTCACAAGCACCGTGTACTAGTAGGATCATCGGCCAGTTCCAATAAATAAAATATGAACAGTAAACCATAACATAGTAAGGTACAGGAAACATGTAGTAAGTTAACAAATAGCTAGATATTAAATCTCTTTCTTAGCTTATTAACAGATGAACCAAAGAACAACCATTGACCACACCCAAAAATAACAACATATATCCCTTCCCCACATAACTCGGACCCACCAAGGATCCCTCTAACATCACCTAAGTGTTAGACATGCAAACCCAGTCCACTCTAAGACCAATCTCACATTTAACATAAAATCACTCGGCCTCTCATGGACCCTATGCAGATATCACAGTTCAAGAATGCAACCCGATCCACTCATAGAACCATCAAAGAATAAGACAATGCAATCAAAATAACCTATACCAGGCGTGGTACCCGAGCCAACCATTAGTATACCCATACCAGGAGTGGTACCCGAGCTAATTGTTAGTAATTCTCATACCAGGCGTGGTACCCGAGCCAACCGAATGTCATAAGAAGTCCCAATCAATCACAACTAATGAACAAACATATTTTGTAAAAACAAGAAGCAAACAAAAGAAGTTCATTTCACAAGACTGATTACCGGACAACTAGACATTCACAATTCATTCCCTAAAAATGCAACTAATACACTACTATGAAATAGTACGTAAACACATAATGCATATTAGAAATCAAATTATCACCTACCTCGAAATATTCCAAGCTCTACTGAATCGGAGCTTTTCCCTTTTCAGTATCCCTTGCTTGTTCTTGGTCTAGAAACAAATATGCAAGAACTATAATCAATTACTGACCCAAAAGTACCCGGATTATACAAAATCCCAATCCCCAGGTGATACGCCCAAATTACAACTCCAATTAAGAAGCGTAAGCGGTCGTCGTCAAATATAGAACCCAACAGAGGTTGGGGTCGATCCCACAGGGAATAAGGTGCAAATTAAGTCGTTAGTGAATTAGATGACTAGTAATCAATAGTTTCCGGTAAATAGGGGGGTTTGTGTGAACAATATTTGATCAAAACAAATAATAATGTACGATGAATAATCAATATGAGAGTGAACTAGGGAAGTGTTCACCATGGCGTCGTAACAATTTCGAATTAATGGTATCATCTAAACTTTTCTCAACCAAATAGACAAATTTCCTTTTCAATTCTCTCAAACTTGAAAAGGTGAAATTTCTTGTTTCAATCCTAAAACATCAAGTAGATTAATCTAGTTACAACATTAATCATAAGACGAGAGTTGGTAGTCTCGAATCCTCGTAGTTAATCAAATTTCCCGGTTTTAATCTCTTTACTCAAGCAAATTAAACCTAGGCATGTCCTAATGTTTGCAACCACTAGGAAATGTTAATAATAAATGATTAACAACGTGACAACATAAAGATTTAACCCTACGCTACCCGGAATCTATATTGCTACTTTTGCCATGGCTCCCACAACCCTAGTTGTGGGAAGTTAGTTGCTCATGCTATTAGGGAAAGAGAAGAAAATCATATTCATAATAAAGAGAAAAGATTCTTACGATATATGAACACAAGCTTCAATTATCCAAGAACAAGAAACCAAGATCCCAAGAACGATCAAGAAGAAGAAGAACAACGAATTGTGTCGTGTTTTTCTCTCAAAAACTCGCTCAAAAATATCCTAGGACTATTGGGTAATGAATAATAAAATAAACCTAACATAGGGTATTTATAGTAGTCCAGGAAATAAAGTCCAAAAATAAAACGTTCAGATTCCGCGTCGCATTGACGGTCCACCCTGACGGACCGTCACAGGCGTGACTGGCCATCACGGTGGCCGTCACCACTAAGCAGTGGTGCTGCCTCACTTGACGGCCATCTTGACGGACCGTCACCTTGGTGACTGGCCGTCATGGTGGCCGTCACTCTTATCCAGAGGGTCTTTTTGCTCGTATTTTCCTTCTGTTTCTATATTTGTCTCTCTTTCCTGCAAACATAACATAAAACATCAAAAACGATGACGGTTGCTTGAGAACTTATGGTTATTCTTAGTTTAAAGGAGTCAAATGTGCCGTAGAATGGCGGCACATCAACACCCTCAACTTAGACGTTCGCTTGTCCTCAAGCAACATGACATAAAAGAAAAACAATAAGACGACTCAACTAAGAAAACAAACTCGTGTTACTAGCAAATCATGGCCCTTCAACAGTTCATTAAATTTTAAATCAAGCCCCCTAGTAGCACACAAATGTATGAAACGTTAACTTGCAAGGGTCCAAACATGTCATTCCGATATGATAGAATATTCTACATACACACGCGCAGCTATCCTAACAGTCAATAGACAATACAGAAATCCTGGTGCCCTCACCACAAAGAAGTCCCACACACAAGATTTGGGACTAGGTAAGGCGCTCACACTCACAAACGATTTCAAACAATGCACATGCGATGCCACAAGCTTGCCCTTACTATTCTATTTCAGTTTTTCAGAAAGCTGCTCAGGATTACTACAGGAATTGTTTTGGCTTGTAATGAGGCTTCGGGTGCAGGTCGGATACGTTTGGGGAATAGTGACTAAACCCTCCTTGGACTCACCGACCTACTATTTCCACATAACTTTACTTTGTCCATCCTTATTCACCTTTTTATTCCCTTCTTTCTAGCTACGGGTGCGGCCTCTTTATTTTGGCAATTCTTTTTATTTCTTTTTCGTTCTTTTTCATCTCTTTTTTTTTCCGTTTATTTTTCTTTCTTTTCTTAGACACACACCCAAAATTTTCATTCTATCCCCAACCAATCTTATCCATCCTATTTTTCTTCTCATTTACCTCTACAGTAGCCACCCTCAACTTAGGCTGATTGCCTGAGTTGAGGTGCACGATGTCCAAGGAAGGACCAGGGCCAAAACAGGGATTCAAAGTTCAAAAGGAACGGTGACAGGTTATTGAAAGAATAGGGTCAATTATGGCTCAAACAGGGTTCAAAATGGATTATTTGCATTTGGACGGTCTTATAGGCTAAGTGGACTGTACACAAAAAAGGGCCTGTGATCCTTTCCTAAGCAACCAACTTCAAACTTAACAAAATAGATCGGGCAAGTTCTAGATGCATGCACAGAGTAAGAATTTATAACAATATGCTCACACACACTTGGTATCAAGAAACCATACCACTACCAACTATCGAAACAACAACTCGGCTTAAGCATACTTATTCCAATCATAACCACACAATGACATTCAAGGATCCAGACAGTCAATCGTTTCAAACATAAGTACAAAATCAACTTTTTCAGAAGGGGCTCCTTTTAGTACATTTTTAAAAAAAAACGCCATGCTTGCTATAGACACTAGAAAACAACTAAAATTTAAACGACAACCTAAATATGCCGGTTCTACTTAGCACACCGGAGGGAAAAGAAGCACAACAACAAAAACCCTCGGTGGTGAAAGACTCACAGGTATCCCAACACCCTCAACTTAGACTCATGCATTGTCCCCAATGCATACATGTGAAAGCTAAAACTGTGAGAGAAAGGAATACCTGTGAAGCCCATAGGACTCAGAGTCTGGCATGATGTTGGAGACCGCCAGGGTCTCCAAAGCAGGCGAAATCGATGGAATAGGTGCAAGCTACACCATCCTGTTGAGCTCCAACTTTCTCTTTTATCGGCTCCGCAGCTATTCGAGACAACTTCTTTACTCTTTCTAACTCTTTTTCTTTGTTGGTTCTCTTGCGGCATTTTCTTTTCTTTGATTTGTTCTCACCGCCTGGCTCTACAGGTTTCTCTTCTTGCGATTTCAGCATCATTCTCATAGTAGCTAGAGTCTCGACACAACCCTTCTCCTCAATATGCACATCCATAGGGGCTTCATCAACAACATTTATAACCGCGATCACCCTCATGTCTCTTGGTTGCTTCATCAACTTACACGCATCAAACTTGACCAATTCATTGTTTAATCTGAACGTCAGTTCATTTCTTTCCATGTCGACCAACACTTTTGCAGTGGCTAACAATGGTCGTCCCAAGATTATGGGAACTTCAAAGTCCACTTCGCAATCTAAGATCACAAAATCAACCGGGAATATAAACTTACCAACCTTTACCAGCACATCAGACAATATTCCCATCGGTCGCTTTACTGAACGGTCAGCCATTAGCACCCTCATGGTAGTTGGTTTGGGCGCTCCCAAACCCAATTATTTATAGACTGCTAGCGACATCAAGTTGATGCTAGCACCAAGATCACATAATGCTTTTTCAAAGTTGAATTTCCCAATAGTACAGGGAACAGTAAAAGCACCTGGATCTTCCTTCTTTTCCACTAACGATCTTGAAGAAATAGCACTGCAATGGTGGAGGTTATCTTCTGGTTCAAAGCTCACTGACCTCTTCTTGGTAATCAAGTCCTTCATGAACTTGGCATATCCGGGCATTTGTTCAAGAGCGTCCACCAGAGGGATGTTTACTGATATCTGCTTTAGCATGGTCATGAAGTTCAGGAACTTACTATCTTCCGCTTTCTTCTTCAAACGTTGTGGGAAAGGAGGCGGTGGCCGAGGCATCATAGTTGGAAGCTTTTCAACTTCCTTGCTTTTATTTGTGAGCCTTTGAGTAGCGTCCTCTACCCCATTTTCATCCACAACATTACCTTTCTAAGTCTGAATTACCGGATGTGATTTCGATAATGTTTTACCGCTTCTCATAGTGATCGCCATACAACTCCCGTCCTTTCTCGGGTTTTGAATGGTGTCACTCGGCAAGGTACCTGTCTTCCTTTGATTTAGAGACGCCGAGATTTGACCCACTTGCTGCTCTAATTGCTTGATCGAGGTGGAATGTGAATCCACTACCTGACTCATTGTTGATAATTCAGTTCTCATCTCCTTTACCACGGAGTCGGTAGATTTCACCTTCAGCAGCATCTTAGCCATCATGTTCTCTAGTTTGGACGTCCCTGTTTCGGTGTTAGCTCTTTCACGATTTCCAGGTGGTACATACAACCCACCTCCATCAGTTTTATTCTTCCAGTTCCCTTGATCGCGGTCTCTGTAGCCAGCTTTTTCATAGTAGTTGTCTCTCTGATAGTTTCGACCTTGGTTTCCATGACCATCGGCCTGGAAACCACCCAAATAGTTTGCCTCCTCATCAGACTCGAACTCTGCTGCTCTACTTTGGGAACCCACAACTTTCACTTTCTCAATACCTCCTGACAACAAATGCTTTGTCAGTAGGTCCATTTGCGTCTTCAGATGGGCCATATCTTGGTCCCGTTCTTCCTCCTTCCTGCGCTGCTCTGCTGACATACCAACTGCATAAGTGCTAGTTGCTACCTCTATATCCCGTGTATGCCAGGCCCTGTTGGTTTTGGTGAGCCTGTCCAAAATATCTGTGGCATCGGCAAAGGTGAGACCCATAAACGCTCCACTTACTGCGTTATCTAGTGTCGGCTTGGTAGCCGAATTTAGTGCCCTGTAAAACATCTGCATCAAAAAAATGTTGGTTAACTGATGGTCTGGGCATTGTGTCAGCTTTTTCTTGAACCGCAACCACGTCTCATGTAACGCCTCATGAGGTTGTTGTCTGAAGTTGCTAATTTCATCCCTCAACTGTATCATCCTAGAGGGAGGAAAGAACCTTTCTAGGAAAACTTCTTTCAACTCTCCCCAGGTTGTGATAGAGTCGGGGGTTAGCTCTGTCAACCATAATGCTGCCTCATCAGACAGAGACAACGGGAACAGCCTGAGCCTGATCGCTGTCTGACTTACTCCAGGCAATTCGAACGACTTGCAGATCCCCACAAAATTCATCAGGTGTCGATTTGGATCATCACCAGCTACACCCCGGAACACTCCTCTCAAATTCAACAGCTGAATCATTATGCTAGTAATGTTGAACTTGGCCCCCGGCGCTAGCGGAGGAAGAACAATGGCACCCATAGCACCAACTCCATCCAAGTCGATATCCTCATCATTCAAGTGATGCTGAGCCAGTAGTTCTGCAGCGAGCCTTGCTGCCTCCTCCTGTTGTACATTCATGGTTTTCCTTAGCGTTCTTGCGAGCTTGGGGTCGTAGGGTAATATTGGTTCACCCGAGCGTCGGGTATTTGGCATGCACAACAATGTTCCCTGTAACAAACAAAAACAACAAATAAAAATAAAAGCAGGAAATATGACTAAGAGTCAAATAAACACACCGAACTTAGTAAACAACCGTATTCCCCGGCAATGGCGCCAAAATTTGATACGCCCAAATTACGACTCCAATTAAGAAGCGTAAGCGGTCATCGTCAAATATAGAACCCAACAGAGTTTAGGGTCGATCCCACAGGGAATAAGGTGCAAATTAAGTCGTTAGTGAATTAGATGACTAGTAATCAATAGTTTCCGGTAAATAGGAGGGTTTGTGTGAACAATATTTGATCAAAACAAATAATAATGTACGATGAATAATCAATATGAGAGTGAACTAGGGAAGTGTTCACCATGGCGTCGTAACAATTTCGACTCAAGGCTTAGCCGGGTTCTTTCTATATGCATGTCACGATATGATTGAATTAATGGTATCCTCTAAACGTTTCTCAACCAAATAGACGAATTTCCTTTTCAATTCTCTCGAACTTGAAAAGGTGAAATTTCTTGTTTCAATCCTAAAACATCAAGTAGATTAATCTAGTTACAACATTAATCATAAGACGAGAGTTGGTAGTCTCGAATCCTCGTAGTTAATCAAATTTCCCGGTTTTAATCTCTTTACTCAAGCAAATTAAACCTAGGCATGTCCTAATATTTGCAACCACTAGGAAACGTTAATAATGAATGATTAACAACGTGACAACATAAAGATTTAACCCTACGCTACCCGGAATCTATATTGCTACTTTCGCCATGGCTCCCACAACCCTAGTTGTGGGAAGTTAGTTGCTCATGCTATTAGGGAAAGAGAAGAAAATCATATTCATAATAAAGAGAAAAGATTCTTACGATATATGAACACAAGCTTCAATTATCCAAGAACAAGAAACCAAGATCCCAAGAACGATCAAGAAGAAGAAGAACAACGAATTGTGTCGTGTTTTTCTCTCAAAAACTCGCTCAAAAATATCCTAGGACTATTGGGTAATGAATAATAAAATAAACCTAACATAGGGTATTTATAGTAGTCCAGGAAATAAAGTCCAAAAATAAAACGTTCGGATTCCGCGTCGCGTTGACGGCCCACCCTGACGGACCGTCATAGGCGTGACTGGCCATCACGGTGGCCGTCACCACTAAGCAGTGGTGCTGCCTCACTTGACGGCCATCTTGACGGACCGTCACCTTGGTGACTGGCCGTCACGGTGGCCGTCACTCTTATCCAGAGGGTCTTTTTGCTCGTATTTTCCTTTCGTTTCTATATTTGTCTCTCTTTCCTGCAAACATAACATAAAACATCAAAAACGACGACGGTTGCTTGAGAACTTATGGTTATTCTTAGTTTAAAGGAGTCAAATGTGCCGTAGAATGGCGGCACATCACCAGGCCAACCTATGATCATTCCATCCATTCCTGGGATTTCCCACCATTAATTCACCTAATTTCATCATTTTTATGGATACCATTAGAGAATTATGGCTAAGTGGTCATCACCCATCATTAATAATCAAGACCCAAGAACTCTTGCACCCTAGAATCCTCTTTTTCCCTGGATTCTTCCCTTCCTAGGTCATCCCAAACCTTCCCCCAAGTCCACCCCTAGCAATTATAAAGCGTAAGAGAGATAGTACAGAGTTTGGAGAGTAGAATCCTTACCTTTGGGATGAAAAACAATGGAGAATAGAGGAAAATCACCCAAAATTGCCTTGCCCTTCTCCCAAAACATCCTTGTTGAAAATTGACTATTTTGGGGAAGTTTCTGCATTAAATCCTATCACGCTCCGCTATAGCGGTACCTCTGTAGCAGAGTAGACCTCTATGTCGGAGGCTGATCGATGTTGACTTCCGCTTTAGCGGTATTTTCTCTGCTACGATGGAGGTTGTTATGGCAGTATGTCAACGGCTACAGCGGTTGACACGGGACAGAAAGTCATAAAATCCCCTAAATTGGTCCATTTTACAACATACTTGTTTTCCTGATGTTCCAAAATAACCACTTCACGTCAACTTCGATACCGAGAGTTCTACTTACTCGAATTCAAAAAAGTCCCCCAGACTCCTTTATGTCTTAGCTAAATGGAAAACTAGCTAAAATCAAAACTCTTTACCCAATCCTTACTCGGATTACCCTAGACCATACCTCACTCCAAAACTGGTCGAGACTAGCCTAGCACAGAATTTTTAACTTCCAAACTCGAAAGTTTTCTGACTGGAAACTTGGCATGAAAGGTTTACCCATAACGACGAACTCGGTTGTTACAAGGGCTATCTCATGGGTGGTAAAGTATGTTGGAGGTGAAAGAAAAAGCGGAGGAGCAACTGTTGCGGAAGACTAATTTAAGTTCCTCCAATCTATGGTGGGACAATTTGACAGGTCTAAGGGCCATTGTTCAAGTTTTCTCTCATGATAATATTAATAGAAATCAGATGGTGAAATATGTTATAGTTGATGGTGCTTGGAGTATACACCACTTGCATTTTCCTGAATTTCTTCTTGAAATTATTTTTAGCAGTCCTACTAGGAATTCTGCTAGGGCTGATATTTGTGTTTGAATGCCATGCTCTAATGGCAATTTTCCTACTTCTTGAGCTTGGATGATTAATAAACAAACTCACCCAAAGGATCCTTTTTCCGTAACATTTGGCATAAATTAGTTCCTTTTAAAATTTCCTTTTTAGTTTGGAAAATGTTAAAGAGAAAACTTCCTTTTGATGAAATTGTTAGCAAATTTGGTATTGTTTTTGCTTTCGAGTGTTGTTGTTGTGTAGTGGGAAAAACAGAGACTATCCAACATACATTCTTAGATAGAGATCTGGCCAAGTATGTTTGGAACTTTTTTGAAACTCCATTGGCCATACTACGAGAACCTGGAATATTCAGGTCTATTTATCTTTTGAAATGGTGGACATCCAAGGCAAGAAATGGACTTCACAAAGAGATACTTAAAGCTACACCTATAGTTATATGCTGGGAAATTTGGATAGCTCGATGCTCAAATAAGTATGATAACTCTAAAGTGTCTAAGGAAAAAGTAATTTATAATATTTCTTATCATCTCAGGTGGATAATCTCAAAGAGCAATTACAACCCACACTAGAAGTGTCACTGAAATGGACTTAGCAAGCAAATTATGCAGATATCGCACAAGATCGAGTGCATCATAGTGAGGTAGATCAAACCTCCATTAGATTGGATAAAAGTTAACACAAATGGTAGCCATAATAGCGAAGATTTGATAGGATCCAAAGGAATTATCAGAGATAATAATGGAACAATCATCTTAGCATTTGCTAAAAATCTGGGCAAGGGAAGTATCAATTTAGCAAAAGCACTTGCAGCTGAATTAAGAATGCAATGATGTATTTCTCAAGGTTTTCAAAACATAATCTTTGAATGTGATTCCTTTTTTTATTGTCAATTTGCTCAAGGGCAATACGAACATAGCATGACAATTGCAAGACACTATAGATGATATTCAACAGATGCTCTCCCAAATAAATTATATTTTATAATATTGTTATAGAAAATCTAATCAAGTCGCGGACGCGCTAGCCAAATGGAGCATTGAAGAACAAGATAGGCAATTTTTTGAGTCCAAAGATCTTCCTAAATATGTGGCAGGGGCATATATTCTTGACAAGGCAAACATGGCATCTATCAAACATAAACAAAGGAAGAACATCTTTGTACAATTGTAAATTTTTTGGGAGCCTCATTTTTTGTTTAGAGAATCTACCTCACTGTAAAGTATCACAAGTGAGCATATGGATTTTTTAAATGCTCTGCTTCAAAAGTTATCCTTACTTTGGCTTTTTGTACATTCCCTTTTGATGAAATAAAAGGTTCATGCCACCTCAAGGCGTAAATTATATTAAAAAAATTATAAAAGGAAGGAAGTTCACCAATTAATCTAGCGCTCAATCCATTAGTCTATACGTGCTTGTAAATTTAGGACTATAATAAAACTTTCATGTTGTAGTTATTTTTACGTAATAAAACTTTCATAGTTTTGTTACTAAGCTTAACTCATTTTATCGTGTTATTTTGACTGCAATATATTGTCTCAAAAAATTATGTTTTTTTGAGTAATTATGCAACAAGATAAAGTGTGAAATAAGTAAATCAATACAAGTATTTTTACGTGGAAAACTTCTTGCTTAAGGAAGAAAAAAAATACGACTTACCTTTTGTAGGATTTTTCAAAACTCTTCAATGAACTCGAGCAATTAAAGGTTATAACTGCTCTTGTACACCTAAGGACTTGTTCTTAACAACCCTGACCTCTACCCTCAACAATTCTCCAAATTGTTGGCTCTTAAACTCTTCAATGATTCTACTCAATCAATGAAGTCTCTTACAACACAAAAATAAAACCTACTACAACAAATTAAGAAAGTAATCAAGATCTTATTTTTAAACTAATGAACTAACTAATACAACTCAAGAACAGTAAATATATATCTTGATATGAACAGGTTCTTTTGTTATAGCAATTGATTTCAGACGAGACTCTTTGTATAGACTCTGCTCTCACTTTGATGCCTTTCTCTTTGATTGTGGTTAAGCTCCAAAGTTTTTTAACGTACTTTATTTATATTAGTATGTAGTCTCTTGTAGTTCTCCAAATCCAACCAAGACTTAGTTCAGAACTTTCCAAGAAATCAATCCTTGTTTGACTAGGATTTTCTCTTGACACGTATATGACTAGCTTCTCCTAATTTCAGGCTAATT
Organism: Jaltomata sinuosa; assembly: GCA_003996215.1. Taxonomy (NCBI): domain Eukaryota; kingdom Viridiplantae; phylum Streptophyta; class Magnoliopsida; order Solanales; family Solanaceae; genus Jaltomata; species Jaltomata sinuosa. The sequence goes on along the minus strand of QJPP01001583.1, from coordinate 213,836 downwards.
TCATGTGTTCAATATATGGTAGTGTTTTCATAACTTAAAATTCAATTTCTTGTAGAATTGAATTAATGCTAATTATAATTCTCTAAGGTTTCCTTTTGTGCATGTGAAATAACTTTTTCAAATTATACAGTTGTTTATCATTGATTTAGGATAGTTAGATTTATTTGTGGGTTAAGAGAACGTGTTACGGTCTTAGCTTCATTGTTAGAGATGTAAGTTTACAAAATAAAATAATCTTAAAGGAGATGCATGATAAATAAGTAAGACAAAGATAAATAACAAATTTGAGACACGAGCGAGGTATTCGGTCCTTCTAGCTATGAGAGAGCCATGGTCAAAAATAGTAAGTAAGCAGGCGTAATAACAATGAAAAAGTAAGACACTAAGAAAAAGCTTAAGAAGCAAGTTAAATATATTTTATTACTTTTAGGGTTAGAGCTAACAAAGAGTGGATTTTCTTACAATGAGTGAGGGAGCCTTTATTTATATGGTACAAGTCATTCCTTGTTGTGAAAGGAATAATACTATCTTGTTAGGCCAATAGTACCGCATCCAATAGATGGTCGTCACTTGTCCTCGAGCCGTTGGAGGATGCCAACCTAGTATGTTGTGTCTGATGCAGCTCTGCCAAGTGTTGATCGAGCACCTGAATATTCTGACACACCATTCTTTTATCTGTCCTTTACGTGCAGTCGGTGGCCTTGTTGGGCTACCTTGCCTTCACTTGAGAAGCCTCTTCTTCATGCTGGACGTGCTCTCCATATAGCGTTATTATGGACCGCTTCTACTTTGACCCGACCAAAGTTGGTCCATTCAGTCCAATCCATACTGAAACCATTTTTACCTCATACAGATAGTCCCTCCATCTCTTGCATGCAATATTATTGCAATCGAGTGATAGATAGATAGACCGTCAGGGCGTCTCCCTTTATCTTAATGCGGTCTTTCTCTAGGAAGGTCAGTTGTTGAGTCTCCCGAAAAGACCTTCCTTTCACAGCTAACTGATGGTCCCCAGATTGCACCATGGAACTTTGTTTTTGTCACTCCAACCGAATGGGCGAGTCTTTATCCAATAACCTGCCACTTCCCTATTTTTCCTTCATTTATTTCAAGGTCAGTTAAATCACCATCCTCGATATCTAGAACATCGCCTTCAAAAATGGTAGCCCAACTCTTGACATTTTGATTCCCGCACATCTGTCATTTCTGCTTTGGATGACTGTCCACATGTCCTTCATCCAAGGCTTCTTTTCCAGGTTTATTGGTTGGGATAAAAGGTCGCGATCCCGCGAGGGTGAGCTAACCCCCAAAACCCATTCTCAGTTTGGATTACAGTCTACAACTTGCCTACATATACATTCCATCCTCTTTTAACTCTTCTTTCCCACATTCTTAACTTCAAACTACCTCCAGCTAGCATTAATGGAAAATTCCTTCGAGTCTGAATTTTTTTCCCTTTGCATTTCCTATAGTCCTTACCTCATTCTTGTCTTTGATCCGGGCAATTTTTTCATAAAGACCTCACTTAGGTCATTGACAGGAGTAAGGTAAGGACTATTGGTAAAGCTTGGGGTGAAGATGATAGATAATGCTTTGGCCGACCACCTTTCTTCACAACCATCACAGTATCTTCCTTTGATGTTGTAGCTTACGCATGGCATCCGAGGTACCTGACAGCTATTGGAAAATCTGCACTCTTAAGGCCTCTCACTAGCCTTCGATGAGGAAACCTGAGGTGCGGACAATAATTTCCCCCTCCCACACTGATGAGGATACTTTGTTCTCGAGATGAGGGATCTGCCTTGGGTTTCTATGTCCTGCATTGCCTCTTATTCTTTGTCAAGGGGTCGCAATATAGGACCTGCCACCATCAGGAAGAGTGGATGAATTTTGGTTCTGGGAGCTCCCCGGTCAAAATGCACGTGCTACCTATACAAAAACATTTTTTCATGGTGATTAGTGGTACTCTCGCCCATTTTCATGGAGGGGACCAAGCTGAAGAAAGTTCCTCTAGCATGCTGGAGTAAAGGAAGAGTTCTATCCCATTACAGACGTATATCTTTTCTTAAATTTCTTGCTTGTCTGTCAAACTTTGAAAGTTTTGTACTATATAATTTTTCCCATCTCAGGGACAGCCATGACAATAAAATCTTTCATTTTCTTAAATTTGCATGGTGTTTCTATGATTGATCGTTATTTCTTTTGAATAACTTATTTGGTCAGCCATGACTATTTTTGAGCAAATGACAATGTTTGATTCGCTATGTTAGGCAAAGGTTTGTATCTCTTAGTGAGATTGATATACCTTTTTATCTCTCCAACATTCTCATTTGGGGTACCTAACTTTTATTCTACGAGGGGCTGGGACCTCCTCAGAGTCCTTAGTGGTAATGAGGGTGACATATTTTAGTTGTGGCCTCCTATAGGAGTCCCATAGTGGTAATGAGGGAGACGTATTTTAGTTGTGGCCTCCTATAGGAGTCTCATTGGGCCTCCGATGTGAGCCAGTCGAGCTTTGTGGAGTCCTAGTCCATAGTTAAATATGCTAGTTTTTCTTTCTTTCAGGATGTGTTATTCTTTATCTCCCCTCTTAAGATTTTCGAGGGATGAGGTGATTGGTGTAGTTAATACTTTTGGCCTGGCTTACCGCAATTAAAAATATCCTTATTGTACTTTATGATCAATATCTTTTATGTAATATTTTGCACCTTCTGACCAAATTTTTTGCACTCATTTTCCCTTCGGCCCTTGGGTCAAAGAGGGAGGTACAAAAAGGCTTCTCCTGTCTCATGGCATACGTTATTAGATCTCTTGACGTGATAACTCAGCTGAGTCAAATCCAAAATCTTACCACTTCAGGCTTTCTTTATTTGATTGGGCTGAACAAGTGGAAACCATCCTCGATCCTTTACCTCACACACCTCACTACGTCTTTGGTTGTATATAGCCATTGTCAACACTGCCTACCCCTTCTTCCTTCGACAAGGGCATTTATGAGGAACCTGCTTAATACTTATGGTGTCTACCTTTGGCTCCTTTCGACATTCTAATTTTGCTCCAAGGTTTCCCCATCGTTCCTATAATTTTCTCGTTTTGATTCTGGAGCTCATCCTCAGATGATTTCTCTTGGTATATTTGACGAGGGTAAGGTAAAAATTGTGGACCAAGTTTATGACAAAAGAAGACTAAGGTAGGAATTACTGACCCAAGCTGCCTCTCTTCCCTTGGCATGGGGGCCAGCGCTCCCCTCTCTATTCCTGCAGTTTTGGCTGCAATGGTTCTGGAAGACCGTGCAAATTTATTTTGTTGATGTTTCTCTACAATTTGTGGTCTGCCTCGATACCCATAGAAATCCCCTATGAGAACCCCTCACCCGAGGCTCTTCTGCTCCTTTTCATCCCTTTTGGGAATAGAGGGGCCTTGCCTTATATCATGGCGATGGAAGACAGCCTCCTAAAGCCAGAGCTTACAGGCCGCCATCGGGATAAAAGGCATTATGTCTCAATCTTGCTTGCTTTGCTTTGGATCTTGGTCTAGACCAATCTTAAGCCCATTGATGAGGATCATTCTAATGGCCTTCAGATAGTCAAGAAGAAAATTGCCGTACATTCGATGAGCAAGACCGTAGCATGTTTCCATCTTTTTATCACTTTGCATGAATGAAAGTTTTTGTTGTACTGATTTTCCTTCTATTATAAAACTTTGTTCTTGACTCTACAACATTTTTATTTTTCTTTTCATATATATAATTGTATTGCCTCTTTAAGGGTTCTACAGTTTGAATGAAGAGGTTTTCTTGACTGCCCTTTTTTATGTTTATCCCGAGAGCCATGCCTTTTTATTATTTCTTTTTTAGAATCTTTTCTTCCAAGGCAAACTTGAAAAAGGTTTTCATTTTATTCCTCTCTTCTAAGCTTGGCCTCGTAAAACTACTCAGCCTTTGTCGGCTTTCCTTATGGGAAGGCGTTTATTGTCTTCCTTTCCTGAGGGTCTCTAAATATATCTCTGTATGGATCTATTTTGACTCATACCTCTTGCAATTCATGCGGGTGGATTTTTTGGGCTGATTAGTCTCGAGAATAAAGATGGAGAGCGGGAGTATACGCCAACTGGTTTTTTATTTTTGTGCAATCTCTAATCCATCTAGGCATGTCATCAAAGTTTGACCTAGGGCATTTTTGCCCATTCTTATGTCTTATCAAGGAGGGATCCTGTTAATTTTTATTTTGTTGAGTGTCTAAGTCCGGATGTCTCTGAGATAGTGCAACGCATAGCCTTAGAGTATAAAACTCTGTATAACCGATAATATCTTAACAGACCAATTTTAAGAACAAAATAAATTCATACGGGTTAAATTCAAGTAAGCCTTTCATTCGGGCGCATTTAGACCAAATATATGCTGATATGGTCTCGAGTTTTCTTCATGATCGGATGATCAGTCTGCGTAATTTTCGTGCATACACTTCCCCAGAAGGCCATGAGGGGGACACTCGCACCTATAGAAGTTCCCGGTCTGTTCATGAGGCTGTGTGTACTTTTGTTATGGCTCTTTGTGTGAGCTTTAAAGTCATCACCTCATTTTCTCTCTAGGGTTTGGGGAAATCACCTGTAAGGTCTCCCTCTTTTTGCTTAAAAAGAGTGAGGGGCCCGACCTTGGAGGCCTTGGCCATTGCCGACCCTCTTTGATTTGACTGTGGATTCAAGCTCCAAAAATTGAAATAGAATTCAAAACCAAATGCATAGACATACGCAAACCTCTTTGAGTTTTTATTCATTCAATTTCCATTAGTCATTGTTTTTACAACAAAAGAAAAGAGAAACTTTCCCTAACTTTTCCCCGAAAGTCCCTACTGCTAACTCGTTACAAACCTTGCAAGAAAAACCTTTTTTGGGATAAAAACTGGTTGAAGGAAAAAAGAGTTTCCTGCAAAAACACTTGAGAACAGAAAACTGTTAGCTGAATAAAACACGAAGGGAGGGGGTTACCTGGGCATCAGAGTCGTAGGTCAGTTGATCATCTTTTGAGGAGCTCCTGGTCCAGATGATGTCTGACCGTTGTTGATGCCTTTTTCATAATTATCACGCTCTAAGGCTATCCCCTACATGCAACACGGTGCCTAGATTCACAAGTGACCCCAAGATAACTTATGGCCTGACATGTATTAAGCATTTCTAACAAAATGATATCTGTGCGAAAGCAAAATTAGTTGTATAACACAAGTCTGAAAAGTCAATCATATAACTTTGAATAAAATATAAGTGTGAATGTAAAACTGACTACAAAAGCTGAAAACTAACTCTATATCTGAAAGCCTCTATCTGTGATGAGTTGCTGGGACAAGCTCCTAGCTAACTCTAAAAGTCTGAAAACTATATAAAAAAAAAAAGACTGAATAAAGAAAGCATAAATCTCGTCCTCGATGTATGAGAACTCATCAACTGGGCTACTGAAAGGACTGGAGAATCTACTAAGCATAGTCTAGATGTTGAGCACCTGAACCTACATCATAATACAATGTATCACAAAAGTATCAATACTTAGAATGTACTGAGCATGTAGGATATATACTAACACAAATATATACATACTGAATATGACGAGATAATCAGAGTATGAAAGATAAACTAAAATATGAGACTGAAAGATAACTGATGCAATGACCAAGTAGTGAAGATAAAACTGTATAATGCTGAACTGAACTGAATGACTGAATATAAGGTCACTGTAATACTGAATCTAAACTGTGGGAGCTACTGTTAATCGACATACCCCAAGCTGAGCTAACTATGTGGCTAACCTGTAACCCTGGCTAGGAGGGTGTTCATACCTTGCCAAGGGTACAAATATATACTGGTGTGGATCCACTAATTTGATGTCCAACAAGGGACTAGGGTGTCAAGTATGATATGATGGGTGACCCCTTTAGAACCTATGGTGGCGCCGTAGTTCTGGGACTTAGGGACTTCTACTAAAGGTCTTAGCCTAAACTAACAGGTGAGCTTTCATCCCCTCGTCCACTCGGTGCTAAGTCTACTCCCAACTGAATAAGTAAGTAAATAATATAAACTGACATGCTAAATAGCTCAAATACTGATTTTCTAGGAATGCACAATATGCTGAAACTGAAGGCATTCAAATTATGAAATTATGATAAACTGAATATCTAACTAAAATGCATGAGCCTAAGACTGATCGGGTGTTCACAACCCACCATCCTAATGAATTTTACTAGTCATGACAATGCTAGAATCTGATTGAAATATGAAGATTCATAGTTATAAATTCAACAATCAAGGACGATACCACATAGTGAGGGTTTTAGGATTCTAAGGACATAATAGTACTAGACTTCAAGAAAGCATACAATAACGATTCATATATTATAGGGAAACTGAAATACAAAGAAGTTCACCAAAAATCTCAAGAACCCTAGATTCTGAAAACTAAGTTGAAACTGAAGAACTTGAGTTAAATTAGGGACTCAATGGGTAAAAGGAACCCACTGATGAAATCCCACATACTTTAGAATAGAATCTATGAAAGAATTCTTGGATTGGAGCCTGAACTTTGAAGAACCCTCTGCTTGTTCTTGAGAATAAATAACGCTCTTTTCCCCTATTTTTGCTAAGTGTCGAATGTAATCTGAGGAAATGAGGGGCTTAGGTAGTTTTAGGCTTAAAATATGTCTTAGGCTAGTCAAAATGTCATAGCTTAGCCTTAAAAAGGGATAGAAAAAGTCTGGAATACCCCAGGGAATTTAATTAGAAAACTGCTAAAAACAATTCTGCTAAGGTTTCCACGGGCCATAACTACGGGCCATAGATTGAACCACAGCTCGTGGTACCTAGCCTTTTTTGACAGGCTATGGGTCCGATAACCACAGATAAGGTTCATGGCCTGTGGAACCATCCACGGCTCCTAGAACCAATTTATGGTTCTTAGAGGAATTATTGAGCCTCAGGTCTAATTCTACGGATGGAAACCATGACCTAAGTTCCATCCACGGTCTGTGGATCCCTCTCGTGGATCAATACCTGAAAGCCTGGTCTGCAGGACTATTTCTATGAGACTATTCCATGACTCGTGGTTCTGTCCACGACCTACGGACTTGGTCTGTGGTTTCTGCTCTGAACTCTGACAGCTGAACACTTAGGATTTTGGGTTGGTTCTAGGCTTAGGATTTTCTAGGGTGTTACAGTAATGGACCTTGGCTCGCTCGCTCAAAAACTCCTTGAGATGTCCGCCTTTGAGTAGCTGGGCTACAGCCTCCCAAAAGTGGTGATAGTCCCCAGTGTTGTGACCATTCATCCCATGAAACTCGCATTAGAAGGTCTTATCCATAGTGTTTGGGTTTGACCGAAGGGGTTTCAAAAACTTGGCTCCTTTGTCTCAGATTATCAAGAATAGCCGCTTGAGGCTGATATTGAAGCAATGTTCTGAGATCATGGGTGCATCATTGATGGTGTATAGATGGTTTTTGCCTCCTGTTGAGGCTGCAACTCCTTTCGTGAAGCTTTCCTATCCATTCTCTAATTGTGCTAAAACTAGCTTGAACCTCAAAATTCATTACCTTCGCTGCTACCGGCCTTGGCTTCCATCGAGTATGGGGTGTTATTCCCTTGAGATGTTACCTTCAAATCACTATATTACCCAGAGTTTCTGGTTGACCTGTTCCCCAATGCCTATGAGATCTTCAGGGATCTCGAGTCATTCCACGCTTGTGGAGCCTTCTCATTAACTCTCCTGCAATCATCCTTGATCTGGATCTTTGACTCATACATGTTGTGCAGATGGACCTAGGTTGTTTCATCAAACTTTTCTTGAGTTTGAAAAAACCGACTGAGATTTCAGGGTTCAGCCCCTTAGTAAGGCCTCTACTACTCAATCATTAGGTACCATCAGGAGCTGCATCCTTTCTTTTCTGGAATTGGACGATGAACTCTCGAAGTAGCTTTATATCTCCCTATTCTATCTTAAAAATGTCCCCTCGGTAGGGCTGCACCTTCTTAGCCCCAGCATGGGCCCTTATAAAGCGCCAATATATTTAAGGAGTCACTAGAATTTTTAGGGAGAAAGGAATACCATACCAATGCTCTTTCTGAGAGCTTCTCTCTGAACATCTTCACCATCACCGACTTGACTTCCTTCTTGGTCAGGTCATTGACATTGACATCTATGGTAAAATATAATAGGTGCTTCAGGGGGTCTGAGTTTCCATCATATTTTGGGATGTCTGGTATTTTAAACCTCTTTAGAATGGGCCTTGTTGCGGTAGTGGCCGTGTAGGGTACCTTGGGATAGCTTTTGGAGCCCGGTCCCTTAACTACTGGCTGGGCTCCTGGAATACAGTTTATTCGAGATTGAAGTTTAGAATATTGAGCCTTCATTTCTCTCCTTAGCAACTCCATTACAAACATTGATGGTGTTGCATCCTTAAATCCTGCCACATTGTCTCCTACCATCACTCCCTTCATTCAATCATCATGCTCGTGGTCTTCCAAATCATTTTGATCATTCCTTCTAAAAGTGCCCATAGTCATTTGAGTGGCACCAACTTGTATTTCATCTAGCCTCTTGTCTTGTGCCTTCACCCTAGCTATCATCTCCTCACAAGATACTGCGAGATTCCTTACTAGGTCCTGCAAGTCCTACAAATTAGTATCTGCCTTATCTTCTTCAAGGCCAAGGGTCCTCTTCTGCCTTCTTTGCATGGTCACGTTCATTGTGTTCACGTTGAGATGTATATCATCATCCGAGAGATCCGTCCTCGCCCCTGAAGTCCCAAGTGTTTTGTCATCGAACTTGGAAGTCTGCTTAGGGTTTAACTTATCCACGCGGTCAACATTATCATTCTCCATAATCTATTCTCCTGCAAAGCAACACCACATAGAGAAAAATTAGAAAATATAAATGAAGTTAATAACCACGCAGTTGTGCCAAATTATTTACCAGTGATTTAGGATAGTTAGATTTGTTTGTGAGTAAAGAGCATAGGTTATGATCTTAGTTTTGTTGTTAGAGATGTAAGTTTGCAAAAGGAAATAATCATAATGGATATACATGACAAATCAGTAAGACAGAAATAAAGAACAAATATGAGACATCGCTGAGGTATTCGATCCTTCTAGCTATGTGCAAGCCGTGGTCAAAAATAACAAGTAAGCAGGCATAGTAAAAATAAAACAGTAAGACAATAAGAAAAAGATTAAGAACTAAGCCAAAGATATTTTATTACTTTTAGAGTTAGAGATAACAAAGAGTGGATTTCCTTACAATGAGGGAGGGAGTTTCTATTTAAAAGGTACAAGTCATTCCTTATTGCTAAAGGAATAGTACTATCTTCTTAGGCTAATAGTACCATATCCAATGGATGGCCGCCACTTTTTCTTGAGCCATTAGAGAATTCCAACCTAGTATATTATGTCCAACGCAGCTCTGCTGGGTGTTGCTCGAGTACCAGAATATTCTGACACACTGTCCTTTTATCTGTCTCCACATGCAGTCACTATTGCTGGCCTTCTCGAGCTACGTTGCCTTCAACTGAGAAGCCTCTCCTTTATATCGAACGTTCTCTCAATATGGCATCATTACAAACCTCTTCTACTTTGATCCGGCCCAATCCATATTGAAACTATTTTTAAACCATACAACAGTTCCAGTTCTACAACTCTTTGTCTAAAAAACTTGTTCCTCTGAATGTTGTTTGCTTTAACCGTTTCTTCAATTTTTCTTATACATAGATTGTCAGTCATACAGAGTTTTTTAATCTTCAAAACACCATATGATTTTGAATGTAGATGTAGAGATCAAGATAGCTCCTGACAATTCAACAATTTACCCCTTTTTAATGATGACAAACTCATAGTAGCTTCATACTTGATCAGGGGAACTTTGTAGCTCCATCAATTTCCATTTGCTCTTAGATATGCATCTTACTACTTACGCATAACTCCTTGATACACCCAAATTACACCTTCAAAAAGAAGTATAAAGCGGTTGTTGGTCAAATATAGAACCTAACCAAGGTTAAGGTCGATCCCACAAGGAATAGGGTAGGACCTCGGTCAATTGAATGTATTTGCGCTGTTAGCCATCCTATTTCCCTAATGGGGGGTTTTAAGTAAAAAAATAATGTTTGTAAAATATCAAGTAACAAGTAACAACAAGTATTAATATTATAGTAATTCAGACAGAGAATGGACTAGGATTGTATTCCCCATGAGTTTATAACGCAGTAGGCGTTGTACTAGAAATATATTCTGGTGCTTAGCATGCAAGATCGAAAAGTTAATTTCAACTAAATGGTTGGTCCCCTAGATAAAAGAAATGCACCATGCAACTTGGTCCGTCTACAGGTGTATGTTTTACTAACCCTTACCTTTGATCTCAAATTAGCTATTTCCGGATAAAGTCAAGCTATTAGATGAGGGTTGGTAGCCTCAAATCTCTATTATAACATCCCTTTTCCCATTCGTTACCTCCTTGGTCTGGCAAGTAAGAATAAGGCAAGTTCTAATATTGCTCACTGTTAAAAAGCAATCAAAGCGAAGGGAAGAACAATACATGCATAAACACCTTCATAGAATTACTAAGTACTTTGCCTACTTTGTTAATCTGTCATGGTTCTCACAACCCTAGTTATGGATTTAGCTACTCATATTCATAAGTAAATAATCAAAAGTTATTGAAGAATTCAGAATAATATACTTACAAGATGAAATAAAGAAATCTAGAATCTTGAATAATTAAAGAAGAATCAATAATCAAAAACCAATGGATGAATTAATCTCTCAAAATCAAGAACAATGTAATACCAATGTTTTCAAGGTTAGTTCTCTAACCAAAAATATGTAAAATACGAAATAAAACCTTTAGGAAACTATTTATAGACAACAAATCATATCCTAAGTATACTAGGAAAACATAGCCGCATCAGTGACCATGAGTTGGTTCATGATCCATTGTTTTAAATTACGGCTCATGGTTTGCTGAGGCCAACCATGGTTCTGCTGAGTCAACTTTGCCTGCTGTGAGAAACCACTAATGGAATCACAGATCGTGGAATCAATTTATGATTCATCAAATGACTCGTGGTTTTGAACTCTATTTGCACCCTCTCTGACTAATAACCACGAATAACAGGACGTGTCCATGGTATGAAACTACTATACATGAACTGACTCGTGGTTTCTATTACTCTTTTTTCATGTCTGTAGGTCCTCAGTTCTATGATTCACAGGATGGGTCATGGAATCAATCCACGACTCATAGACTGACTCGTGCTTCTGTTCATGAATTGCACTCCTGCGGGATTTGTTCCATGAGTAACAGTACGGGTCTGTGGTCCTGAACTACGGACCATCATCTATCCGTAGATCCTATATTCTTCAACTTTCAGCACAACTTCAGCCTTTTGGGCCATGTACTCTGTTTTCTGCATACTTCACAAAAACCATCAAATCTACCAACAAAATGCTAAAGAACATACAATAATTCTAATTGTTAAGCGTTAAAAGTACCGTAAATCCATGGCACATCAACACCCTCAACAAAAAATGTTGCTTGTCCTCAAGCGACAAAAGAAAACTATCCTAACACGATGCTTAAGAAAAAGAAAACTAGGAACTATGGCAGTCATATGATTCAATCAATTCAGGTCACAGTGTTAGCACCCCCTTCCTTCTTAGTATAAAACAAGTGCACAGGTTACCATTTATCAAGATAACATAAAACAGATCCATGGATGACATCATGATATCAACAAACAAGCTAGCATACACAGATGACATTTACTTTAACAGTTAGCAATCGATGTTTTTCTAGTGCCCTCACTGAAAAAAGTCCTCATCACACAATAACTTACACAAAATTCATTGGAGTGGAATGATTCACTTACTCTCACAAAAAGGTTCAAACAATGCATGCACAATACCATAGACTTGCCTTTATTTTCTATACCTCGGTTTTCAGATAGTTAGACTAGGATCACTATAGGACTTTATTTGGCTTGTAACGTAGGCTCGGGGACGGGTATGGTACATTTGGGAAATAGTGACTAAACCCTCCTTGACACTACGCTATGTTTCTTCCATATTTGGGAAACACTTTTCCTCCCTTATTCTCCTTTCTATTATTTCTTTTTTCATCAAGCAACGAGTACGACATCTATTTCAAACTCAATTTTTTCATCATATTTTTTTTTCTTTATTTTCACATTATTTTTCTTTTTCTTTTTCTTACATATGCCACATTCATTGTTTTTCCTTTTTTATCACTAACCTTTTCTTTTCATCGCCCATACTTCTCATTTACCTCCACAGTAGCCACCCTCAACTTAGGCGATTTGTCTTAGTTGAGGTGCACAATGTTCAAGGAGGGATCAGGTTCAAACTGAAAGGACATAGAAAACAGGTAAGGTGAATAGACTAAACAACAAAAAAGGGTCAATTTCAGCTTAAAATAAGGGATCGAGAGATATTAATTTTATTTGGATGGTCATTTAGGCTAAGTGGACTCTTTTAAAATGGCCTATGATCATTTCCTAACCAATCCATACTACCACCTAGGCGAGACTAACCAAGCAAGTTCTGGATCGACACATAATGCAAGAACAATATGAATGCAGCTCATACGCATATAACACAGAGTCAAACAACCAATTGCTAACTAATAAGCTTATGCCCTAGCTTAAGCTATTTATCACGTCAATATTACACAATGTCATGCATAGATCCATAAATGTCAGTCTTAAAATATGGCTACACTATTACACAAAAATTTAGGAGGGGTTACCATTTTTATCAAAATCACTTTCAAAAACAAGTCATAAACTGCGCTAAATTCCTATTCTTCTTTTACAAACACACAACATAATTAACCATGCTAGTTCAACATAAATAAAAGTCCTCAGGGAAATAACACAATAAGAAAATCCCAAGTACTCAGATACCTCAAAAGAATACCTTCTTGGGTTGCCTCCCAAGCAACGCCTGATTTAACGTCGCGGCACGATGCAGGTTATCTTAGCTACTCAGACTTTTCCAATGACACCCATAAAAAATGCACGGACTAGCCTACCCTTACCCAATCAAAAAGATATATGCATTATCCCCAATGCACTAAAATAAAATAAAAAGCAAGGGAGGCAGGAACATACTTGTGGCGCCTAAGCACCAGTGTTCGGTGTGGTAGCCGGGGTCGATGGTATGGTTCCCGTGGTGGAATCAGTAGCTGACTGAGCAGCGCTCTAAAAAACACTCTCTCTTCCCAGAATGGGCACTCCCACAATGAGGTGTACGTTCGCACTCGAAAGTGCCAAGCTCAACGAGGTACCATCTCTCAATATCGTAATTCTCATCCGTTTAGCCTCAAGTCTCGCCTCCTCCTCTTGTCTTGAGACTTCCATAGTCTGGCTCAGTACTCTTGCATCGGTCTTTTTTTTTCTCTCTTCTTTCTTCTGTTTCTCTTCTAACTCACCTGGTGTCAATGCCAACTCATCATCCTCTCGGTGAACTTCCTTATCCCTTCTCTTCTTCTTCTTATTCTTTTTTGTCTCAAGAAGCTCACTATCATCATTATCAGCATCACGAACTCTTTTGACTGATTCACGAGGAGGGGAGTGTGCTAGAAAATCAATGAAGGAGTCTTCCTCCTCAGCTCCAATTGGTGCAATCTCAATATTTGGGATAACCGGCACTGCTCACTTTTGAATAGCATGAATGTCAGCTCAAGCTTTTACAAGCTCAGTAAAGATAGTTGTAAGATTCGGAACTGTCAAGTTCCACAGCCGCTCATTCTCCTGAATCTTTATCCCGTCCAAATAGGTATTTACATTATCAATTGATCTCTGCACGAGCTTTGTATCAACATCAATCTCCTTCTTGATAAATGGTTTCATGGAATTAGAGAACCATTTTATCTGCTCATCCGCATGAAATGGTGCTTTAGCTACTTTGCTAAAAATTTCGCTAATGAAAAGGATGGAAGGACATGGCTCATCAGATGGTGTAGAGTGAGCTACTATAGATGGACATGGTGTAGTGGCTGAAGTAGTAGAGATGATAGCAATGGTCTTGTCAAACTCAACCAAAGCATCGACTGGCACATCTCCACTTGTCTAAGAAAAAACAACACTTTTGAATGCAGCAGAATGGGCTCTACCCCTTGCCACAAGGTTAGCCGTATCTCGAATTAGAGCAGTGTCCTGGAAGCCTGTAGCATGTTAGGTTTTATCAATGCCCACGATCTCGGGCACCCCAAGTGCTTGGCATAAATGGGTGATGAGGTATGGAAATAGAATGGATGTCGATGTTCGCAAAGCATGCTCCTTAAGTTCCTTCGCAATGATGCAGGCAACAATAATGTCAAACTAGGACATAATGGCTGCAACTAAAATTTCCCGGTCTGGATTCAATGTATTGTCTACAGTTTTCGAGACCAATTAGTGATGCCCACGGACCACTAAAACTTGCCCGCCATTCTCAATGATGCCTTTGTGATGCTCAAGGGCTTGCCAATTAGCCATAGTGGGTTTTTTCAGTAATAACCGATGCAAGCCACCCAAGAGGTGTTTTATTAGTTTTGTGCTTCCCCAATTTGACAGTCAGGTCTGGCTGAGTGACCGGTGCTAAGTGGTTAGGGCCATAGATGAAGCGCTGGATGGTGGCTTCAGAGATATCAACTAGGACCCCTCGCACTTGCACACTATTTAGAGGTGGTTGATTTTTCGTATCTTTCTTTTTCTCTCATGAGTTTAGAAGTGTAGCCGCATATATAGCATAAAATTCACAGACCATAACCGGATTTTAAGGTCCACCTGGCTGACTCATCCACTGAAACCTATAGTGCTCATACAACTCTTTTATATCTGCCATATCTTCCAAAGTTGTCGACCGCACAACAACTTCTTCAAAGATACTTCTGTGTGGGTGCCCTTTATCATTCTGTGCCAAAACCTCATGAAACAAACGGGAAGTGCCCCCTATGGCCCATCTCACATTATCCTGAACTCCAGGGTTTTTGCTGTTGAAAGTCAAGGCAATGGGGATGGTCTCATCATGTTGAGCCACTGCTACATCAGGACTATCAATACCAAACTCGCTAGCACTACCAAAGGCTTATTCTGAACCTGTGTCTTTCTTGCTACCTGAAACTGTGGCCTCTTTGGGTTCAGATTTACCGGTGCTACTTTTCTGGGATGAGAATTCAGACTCACTCTCTCCCTCTTCAGACTAGGGAGGGGTGGTGTGTGCCAGCTGCTTTTCCCTCTGTCTTGTGTTTTGGGGCTCTACATCAGTATCAGAGTCTATGATGTATATTTTCTCGAATCCACTTTTCTCCGACTCAGGTGACTCATCCTGAAGTTGTCTTTTCAATCGTATGGCGAATTCTTTTTGTGCCGCTGTGAGTTTCCTTGGGATTTCCTTTGGAGGCATGGTACCTGTAGGTTAATTTGTTAGGACATAGTAACTGAGAAAAAAAGTAAGTACAAATAAAAAAACTGCAGGCATAATCCACGAATTGGTGTACGACCAGTAAAATCAGACCACGGAACGTGAACACATTCGTGGTTTCAAATTTTGTTCAAAGTGCCAGGAACCACGAATCATTTGATGGAAAATAGTTCAGAACCACAGATCCGTTCTGTGATTCGTGATTTTGGTCCTGTGAGTTATCAAATTTCTTTGATATTTTAAGGAACCACGAGTCATTCAATGACCCAT
Organism: Jaltomata sinuosa; assembly: GCA_003996215.1. Classification (NCBI taxonomy): domain Eukaryota; kingdom Viridiplantae; phylum Streptophyta; class Magnoliopsida; order Solanales; family Solanaceae; genus Jaltomata; species Jaltomata sinuosa. The sequence goes on along the minus strand of QJPP01001583.1, from coordinate 198,113 downwards.
AATTTGAAACTATGGCTCATCTTGTGACTCGTGGTTTCTGAACACCTTTTATATTGGATCAAAACACCCTCTTGCACAATATTTGAAATTTTTTTCACTTCCTAAATCCGATCTTCCCCCACTTTACAAGATGCAATGATCCTTAACTCAAAGCACAAACTCAACAAACATTAACTAGGGTTCTGTATTTCATGAGTTTTAATTAAACATGAACCCTAGAGCCTCTTACTCAAAGAAAAACAATGGAGTTTAGGGGTGAGATTTAACTTACCCTTTGATCAGCTTTCCGTGGTGACTCATCAGATTATAGAGTGAAACCTTTAGCGAAGGGATTTAAATCAGATTATAGAGGTGTAACCTTGTGTGAAGAATCCATGCATGCAAGGACGGTGAAGTTGATTTGGATTGAACTTATGGAGAGTTTGAAATAATTAGGAGTGAATGAGGGAGTGATTTAATCAAATGTGATTCTTTTCCTTTTTTTGGAAATGGCGGTTGTGCCGTATGAAAGAGAAAAAGAGAGGGAAAGGGAAACCGAGTCAGGGTATTTAATTAAAAAAATAGGGTTTTGACCCGCTACCCAGTCTTATTATCTCACCTGGGATCTACGAGTGATAATTATGGTTCGTCAAACTAAATGACGACCCGTGGTTCCTACTCTTAGATCATGATTTGTGCCTTACCTGCTGTCAGGAACTATGATTGACTTTACAATCCATCTTTTGGAAGTACGGACCATTCTGTAATTCGTAGTTTTTTGTCAGAGACTTGCCATGTTAGTCGAGGAACAACGAGTTGGTCCGCGGTCTATAGAATGTGTTCATGGTTCGTGAACCCGATCTTGGTTTCTGGAGATTTCTGTAGTGACATTCTTTTCCTTTCACCTGTATATACAACAAACATTAACCTTGGGTTGCCTCCTAAGCAGCACCTGATTTAACGTTGCGGCATGACGCAGGTCACTTGACTACTCAGATTTTATCAAGTTTACCTCATGTGTTGCCTCCCATGCAGTACCTGATTTAACATCATGGAATGACACAGGTTCCTTAGTTACTCAGACTTCACCAAGGGTCCAGACTTCAACAGGTTTTACCTCCTCTACAGTTCCCATGTAAGCCTTAATACGCTGACTATTAGCCTTGAACCTATTGCCTTCATGATTTCCAAGCTCTATGGCACCATGTGGGAACACTTGTACCACTTTGAATGGTCCAATCTATTTAGACTTCAACTTGCCAGGAAATAAACAAAGTCAGGAATTGAACAGTAGAATCAAATCACCTGATGCAAAATCTCTCTTCTCAATCTTTCGTTCATGATAAAATTTTATCTTTTCATTGGACAAGGCTGAACTTTCATAAGCATTGAGGCAAAACTCATCCAACTCATTCAACTGACCAAGCCACTGAAAAGATGTTGCACACCAATCTAAATTCAACTTTTTCAGTGCCCACATGGCCTTATGCTCAAGCTCAACCTGTAGATAACATGCCTTCCTAAACACAAGCTGATTTGGTGACATACCTATTGGTGTCTTGTACGCAGTCCGGTACGCCCACAAAGCATCATCTAGTCTCTTAGACCAATCCGTTCTATTTGCATTCAAAGTCTTTGCTAGGATTGACTTTATCTCCTGGTTGGAAACCTCAACTTTCCCACTAATCTGTGGATGATAAGGAGTTGCAACTTTGTGTATCACTCCATACTTCTCAAGTAAAGAGCGAAACAACTTATTGCAAAAATGAGAGCCTCCATCACTAATAATCGCCCATGGTGTACCAAATCTGAAAAATATGTTCTTTTTCAAGAATATTGTGACACTTTTGCCTTCATTATTGGGAAATACAACCTCCTCCACCCACTTAGATACATAGTCAACAACTACCAATATGTACTTCATTCCATTTGATATTACAAAAGGACCCACGAAGTCAATACCCCATACATCAAATAGTTCAATCATAAGGATGAGAGTGAGAGGAAGCTCATGCTTCCTTGATATACCACCTTCCCTTTGACATCGATTGTAAGCCTTAGCAAATTCATGAGCGTCTTTGTGGAGGTAAGCCAATAGTAACCGCATTGTAAGATCTTATGGGTTGTTTGGATGCCACTATGATGTCCCCCAACAGGGGATGAATGACAAGCTTCCAATATCTCCATCATCTCAGCCTCAAACATAGCTCTATGAATCATAGTATTAGAATATACACGAAATAGGAATGGATCCTCTAGAAGAATTTCTTAACATCAGACATAAACTTTCTTTACTGGTGGACAGACATATCGGGAGGCACCACATCACTTGCCAAATAGTTAGCAAAGTCTTCAAACCATGGAATCAGATCTTGGGAAGCCGCTAATATTTGCTCGTCTGGAAAATTTTCATTAATCTCTAACTCGTCTTTCAGCTTCAGCATTGCTTCTTCCTCCAATCTAGACAAGTGATCTGCTACCTAGTTTTCTGTACCCTTCCGATCCTTGACTTAGAGTCAAATTCTTGTAACAGAAGCACCCATCTAATCAGTCTAGGCTTCACATCTTTCTTTGCCATGAGGTATCTAAGAGATGCATAGTCAGTGTGCACAATCACCTTAGTGACAAACAAATAAGATCTAAACTTTTCAAATGCAAAGACCATAGCAAGCAACTCTTGTTCTATCACAGTATAGTTCATTTAAGCAGCATTCAGTGCTTTTCTAGCATAGTAGATGGGATGAAGAGTCTTCTCATGTCTTTGGCATAGAACTGCTCCTAGTGCCACTCCACTAGCATCGCACATAACCTCAAAAGTCTGGGACCAATCAAGTGTAATAATAATGGGTGCAAAGATCAACTTTTGCTTGAGGTACTCGAATGCCTTTAGACATGTATCATCAAAAACAAACTTCACCTCCTTCTCCAACAACTTGCACAAGGGATGTGCAATTTTAGAGAAGTCCTTTATGAACCTGCGATAGAACCCAGCATGCCCCAAAAAGGTTCGAATACCCTTCACAGAGACTAGAGGAGGCAAATTCTCAATCACCTCTATCTTTGCGTTGTCAACCTCAATACCATTCTTGGTGATCTGGTGTCCAAGCACTATACCCTCTTTGACCATGAAGTGACACTTCTCCCAATTCAACACTAAGTTGCATTCTTCACATCTTTTCAGCATATAACTCAAATGAGCCAAACAATCATCAAATGAGTCACCAACTATAGAAAAATTATCCATAGACACCTCAATAGTATCCTCCACCATATCTGAGAAAATTGACATCATACATTGCTAAAATATTATCGGTGCATTGCATAACCCGAATGGCATTCTCTTGAAAGAAAATGTCCCATATGGACAGGTGAAAGTGGTCTTATCTTAGTCTTCAGGAGTAATTGAAATCTTATTGTATCCCGAATAATAATCAAGAAAACAATACCATCCTTTACCAGCAAGATGGTTTAACATTTGATCCATAAACAGCATCAGAAAATGATCTTTCTAAGTTTAAGCATTCAACTTTCTATAGTCCACAGGCCTCATTGGAATCAACTCATTCTTAGAATTTGAAACCACAGTGATTTCACTCTTTTTAGGCACATACTGAACTGGGCTCACCCATTTGCTGTCTGCAATAAGGGTAAACCACACCTGCATCCAATTACTTAATGATCTCCTTCTTGATAACTTCTTACATCGGTTGATTCAACCTGCGCTGGTGCTCAATACTCGAAATACAATCTGGCTCAAGCTAAATTTTATGCATGCATAAACCTGGTGAAATTCCAATGATGTCAGCAATGGACCAACCAATGACCCTCTTGAACTTTCTCATAATAGAAGCAAGAGCTTCAACCTGCCCTTCATCTAGGTCTGCATCAATAATAACTGGCAAGGTGTCATTGGCTCCTAAGAACATATATCAGAGGTGGGAAGGAAGTGCTTTGAGCTCCAAAATAGGAGGCTCCTCAATAGAAGGCCTAGCTTATGGGGTTTGTCAATTCTGTAGGTCTAAATCAAGATTTTTTGGAGCATAAGAATAAGACCCTATACCGGTAAGTGCTTCAACCTTATCATCATACCCAACAATATCCTTGCTATCAAAATTTATGATCACTTTTACAAGTGTTTCAACACCAAGTTGCTTCTCAATAGAAACTATTAGTTGCTCTTCATCAATTACATTAATGACTAATACTACACACATATCATCATGATGTTTCATTGATTGGAAGGCATTGAAAGTTACAACCTCATCATTAAGTCCGAATTTCATCTGCCCAGTCTCCAAGTCAACTAAAGCGCATCCAGTGGCAAGGAATGAGCCTCCCAAGATGATGAGAACCTCAAAATATACCCCACAGTCAAAGATCACAAAGTCTGCAAGAAAGATAAAGGTGTCAACTTTCACAAGTACATCATAGAGAATCCCCACTGGCCTTTTCACTATGTGATCTGCCATAAGAAACTGCATTGTAGTCAGTTTGGTGGCTCCCAAGCCCAACTGTTTGAACACTGCTAGTGGCATTAGATTTATACTAGCACCCAGATCACACAATGCTTTGCAAATTAGAATGCTCCGATTGTGCAAGGAATAGTAAAAGCTCCAGGATCTTCTTTTTTCTGCACAAGAGAATGGGAGGAGATTGCACTACAGTAGTGCAAATTATCAGCAGGCTCAAAACTCACAGTTCTCTTCTTTCTCACCAAATCCTTCATAAATTTTCATACCCAGGCATCTGCTCCAATGCTTCGACCAAAGGAATATTCATATTCGTTACCCCCTTGGTCCAATGCAACTTGGTCCGTCTACATGTGTATGTTTTACTAACCCTTATCTTTGATCCCAAATTAGGTATTTTTGGATAAGTTCAAGTTATTAGATGAGGGTTGGTAGCCTCAAATCTCTATTGTAACATCCCTTTTCCCATTCGTTACCCCCTTGGTCTGGCAAGTAAGAATAAGGCGAGTTCTAACGTTGCGCACTATTAAAAATTAATCAAAGCGAAGGAAAGAAAAATACATGCATAAACACCTTCATAAAATTACTAAGTATTTTACCTACTTTGTTAATTCGTCATGGTTCCCACAACCCTAGTTGTGGATTTAGCTACTCATGTTCACAAGTAAACAATCAGAAGTTGTTGAAGAATTTATAATCATATACTTACGAGATGAAATAAATAAATCCATAATCTTGAATAATTACAGAAGAATCAATAATCAAGAACCAATGAATGAATTAATCTCTCAAAATCAAGAACAATGTAATACCAATGTTTCCAAGGTCAGTTCTCTAACCAAAAGTATGTAACATACAAAATAAAACCTTAAGGAAAGTATTTATAGATAATAAATTCTACCCTAAGTAGACTAGGAAAACATAGTCATGTCAGTGATCATGAGTTGGTTCACAATCCGTCATTTTGAATGATGACTCGTGGTTTGCTGAGGTCAATCGTGGTTCTGCTGAGTCAATTTTGCCTGCAGTGAGAAACCACTAATAGAATCATGGATTGTGGAATCAATCTACGATTCGTAAGATGACTCGTAGTTTTAAACTCTATTTTGCACCCTCTCTGACTAATAACCACGAATAACAAGACGTGTTTGTGGTCTGAAACTACTATCCATGAACTAACTCGTGAATTTTGTTCCTCTTTTTGTATGTCTGCAGGTCCTCAGTTCTATGATTCAGAGGACGAGTCATGGAATCAATCCACGACTTATAGACTGATTCGTGCCTCTGTTCATGAATTGTACTCCTGCGAGATTTTTTCCACGAGTAACAGTATGGGTCTGTGGTCTTGAACCACTAATCGTTAATCCATCCGTAGATCCTATATTTTTCAACTTTTATCACAACTTCAGCTTTTTTATCCATGGACTCTGTTTTCCTACACACTTTACAGAAACCATCAAATCTACTAACAAAATGCCAAAGAACATACAATAATTCTAAGTGTTAAGCGTCAAAAGTGACGTAAATCCATGACACATCATTCCTATGTTGACAATCTTTCCATAATAACCAATTAATCAAATCGATATTTTAATGGCTAACCTAATAATTGAACCGATAATGATCAATAATCGATTAACCGATATTTTAGTGGCTCTTTAATAGCTAAGCATATCTATAAATTTATAACTCATAAGTCAAATCAATAACCTTCAAAATAAAACTGAATCGATTAATACACAACCCTATCTCCGTCTGCTTTTACTTGTCCAGTTTGAAAAACTAAAAGATAATTTATGACTTAGTTTTTAATTTACCCTTATTATTAACTATTATTATTCCCCAATGTATTTCCCAAAATATTGAATTCATTATATTCAAAAGGGTGATATAACTACGCCGATGTTCCTCGGATTTATCTATGGTAACCTCCCTTTCAAGTAATTAAGCATCCTTATTTCTACAAAAAATGAGCTTAATCCAATGATAGCCACTTATAGGTAAGATTGTAGCTAGAGTCACCTTCTGGATTGAGAAAAAGCTCTCCTATGCGCCCAACTTGTTCAAATAGTCCTCTTTGGCATTCAAGGATACTAGACAAAAATGTTTGCCCTACCTACAAAGGTGCTTAAAGTCATTGAAGATCAATGTAGGAGCTACTTATGGTCTGGTACTAGTATGATTACTAAAAAGCACTTGTTGGAATAAAGTATGCACCCCAAAAGCTGGGGGGCTGAACTTGATCAATCTGAAAGGGTGGAATAAGGTTGCCTTAACAAAACCTTTTTAGGATTTATCTCATAAGAAAGATTGTTTGTGGATCAAATGGGTGCATATGTACTACATAAAAGACAGACCTATCAATGAGGTCCATGTGCCAAAACAAGCCTCATGGATAATTAGGCAAGTCATTACTGTTAGGGAGACTTTGAATCAGATGCAATGTAGATTCAATGATAAACAAAGATTAACCAGACAGGTTTAGCTCAAGTTGCTTGGTAAATATCCTAGGTGGAGTGGAAGTGTTTGTTGTTCAAGAATGATACTAGACCAAAGTAGAGCTTTTTTGTTGGAAGTGTTTGTGTTCAGATGAAAGCGTTTGTTGTTCAATAACGATGCATACAAGTTGATCAAATGAGGGATGGCTATATACCCAATCTACTCTTTATGCCAGGTCCATCAGACTTTCAGAGATCACCTCTTCCTATAATTCCAGGAAGAAAAGAATATCTAGACTAGAGTTTTCACATGGGCACAGAGAAACTGGTACCAAGCTAGAAACTGGGAGGATCACATATAATAGGCCATTGCAAATGCTAAAAGGAAAACACTAGCGGCCTAAGTTTTCAAACTCTTTTATGCATAGTTTGTGAAGGCAATATGATTAGAAAGAAATCAAAGAGCTTTTGAGAAACGAGTCACTAGATGGGAGAGAATTGCTAGATAGGTGGTGTACATTATCTGCACTAATTTATTTAGAGGAACTAAGCAACTAGTTCATAGCTTTGACTTCTAATTTTGCAGTAGCTTATCAGAACTAGCTATAGATTGATTTTTCTTGTAATCACAACCATTTCAGTTAAGTTGTGATATTGATTTGTAATAGTTCTATCCCTTGGTGGTTAATAAAATTATTACTTATAAAAAAATGAGTGATATAATAAAATTATCATTCTATTTGGGGTAAACTACCTAATTAACCAAACATCCTTATCATATCTACTTATTCTCTCACTATTTTAAATTATTTATATAATATCTCACTTCTTCACAATTTTATGCCACTTCAATACTAGATAGATGCCACTCCTCAATTAGCCGTAACTCTCCTTATAAATTCGCTGCAAATCTTGTCCATATTCTTTCTAACGGGCTCAAAACATATTTGCTTACTGCCTTGCAAACTATTTCTTCTCTGTCCTAATTTGCTCTTTTCTCTTTTCTCTCTCCGATAAATTCCTCTCCAGATTCTCATTATTCAGCGTATATTTTCTCACACTCTATGAATCAGTTCACATTCTCTGAAACTCTGTAGCCCAAACACTTCACTGTATGGTTGGAAAGGAGTCAATTTCACATCAACAACCTCAGTCCTTGTCCCAATAATGTCACCCGCCAAATTCTTTGCCAAGTTCTGATCCAATGAGTCCAAATTAAATTGCAAGTACTCAGCTGGTCTTCCCCAAATCAAATGGGTCAAATTTGTAGTCACTCGACAAGGCTCCCATTCAGTTACGTTGGTGCCTTGCAAAACCCTCATCTCTTATTTCACCTTTAATTTCAACTGTAACACTCCATCATTCAGATTTTTGTGTTCTGCAGAAAGTTGAATTTGGATTTGCCTTATTCGATTGATTGTCAATGAAGAAGAAAAAGTTTCGACGGTACAACTTTGATACTAGACACATATATTTTTTATATATACATATGTATGAAAATTAATACTGGTATATTAAATTAATAATGTATATAGTAGATGAAATTGATATTTGATATTGTGTTTCTTTTTCTCTTTCTTCTTCCAAGTATATATCTATACACAAATATATGTATCAAAAGTTTTGGCAGGGCAACTTTGATACTAGATACACGTATTTCAAATATAATCTATGAAGCTAATACTTAATACATCAAATTAATACTGGATACATATAAACAGATACATGGAATTAATACTAGATACATATAAGCATATGCATGAAATTAATACTAGATACATGTAAACATATACATGAAATTAATATTAGATACATATAAACAGATACACTAGATGAAATTCAATGAATATATATGTGCATCTTTGACACCAGATACATGTATCTTTGATACTAGATACATATATTTGGATACACTGTATAAAATTGATAATATTTATATAAAATCAATAAATTTATTATCTTAAAGAGTAATAAAAATAAAATTAATCAAATTACATAAACAAGATACATATTTCAGTTAATCCCTTGATTTTTGCCTGATATTAAAGAAATTTATTATCGAAATTATCTTCAGTTACCAAAATTAGTTGCGCATGTATCTGAGAAAATTGGACAAAAGCAACAACACTATGTATCCATATTAATTTTAAGTGGTATATTATATGAAATAAAAACTAGTGGAAGAGGGAGTAATTACCTCCTATAGTAATGAGTTTTATGTTGTTTACCTTCTATTTGTTGCTTCTAAAAAAGCGTGTCAAATCAATATTGAGCAAATATGCATCAAAGCAAACAATTTAACATTTATCTTATTTGTACGAGATTCACTATAAATTTTATTATCTAATTCCTTTTACTATTTGTGATAATTCTTCCTAGTCAGCCCTACCTAATATTTGTATGAAGAGAATTCATATTAGTAGTATTAGGTTTGAAGTGTTTTTTAAGCAATGAATATCATTTTATAAAGAGTAAAGTATTTTATTTTAAATTATTATTTAATTATTATTGCAATATTTAGGACTTTGAAATTAATTAAAGTCCTTATTTGATCTAAATAAGAAATCATAATATTTAACACTTCTAAATTAATTAAAATTTTACATTATTTTAAAAAAATATCAAACTTTACAATAAGCATGCTTCTCCTACTTCTACGTGCTAAAAAGAAATTCAAGTTTCTCTAAAAAATATCAAACTTTACAATAACTCAACTACCGGGCCGTGCGGGCACCTACTCTAACACCTAGATAGAAGAACCCTTACCACCCCATTCAACATGCAATGGGGAAATTTAAAAGTTAATCATAAGGAAAATGCCTTTTTAAGAATGGAAAACTCGTACAACATTAAATACCATAACATCTTCGCAACTCGAATAGAACCCTCCCTAGAATCTAGTCTAAGCAGGTACAAAAGCTACTACAGGGGAAATACAAGAAAGTGAAGAGAAGACACAACTTCCACCATGGAAATGAAGAGTAGAAGCTGCTGGAGATCATCATCGTCCAGTACCTATGAAATATCACTGATCCTGCAACCAAACTATACCCAAAAAAGTATAGCAAGAGTAGTATCAGTACAAACAACACGTACTGATAAGCATCATCGGTCGATCTGAATCCACTACATACCATCATATAAGAAATCAAGAGAATTATGAAATAAGTTACAATAATCCATTTCCTTCAAAATTTGCTTCCACCACCCTGTTGTTTACACTAAGAACTTATACGCCCTATCCCAATCCTTCCTACCCAGTTTTGCCGCCAACTCCACCTGTTGGAGACTCTACACCATGAAACCTAAGACTTCCCAAGTCATACTGAACACTTAGACTTCCCAAGTCACACTTATCTCTAAGACTTCTCAAGTCACACCTGACTCTAAGACTTCCCAAGTCACATTACGCACTTCGACTTGCCCGGGGTCACCCTTGCACTACTTGAGTCAACCATTATGACTCAACAACCAGAATAAACCCAACTACTCAATGACTAGACCACATACAGTCATACCACTACCTACAGTACCTACCCACTCCCAGGACCACTAAGACAATACTCTCTCATAGTAACAGCTAGCAGTACAGTCTTAGACTCTCAGTCTTACTCCTAACTTACTCACCCCGTGACACTGGTTCACCCACCGCTGCCACATCACAACATAACAAATAAACATGTAACCCTTCTAAACCATCAACCATATGAAATAAGTTCCACAACCATTTAAGCAATGAACAATAAACGATAATACTTTACCCTTTTTACATCACCCGGACCCGCTAAGGATGCCTAGACCAACACCTAAGTGTCAACATGCAATGCTCGTCCTACCCAAGGACCAACCCACCATCAAGTATAACAACCCAACCTCTCAAGACCAATATACACAATCACAGTTTCACAATCAACCTGGTCCACTCATGGAACTATCGACAAAATACAATCAACAATGCATAAATAAACTCGTACCAGGCGTGGTACCCAAACCACCTAATATAGAATCTATACCAGGTATGGTACCCGAGCCAATTGTTAGTATCCCATACCAGGCATGGTAACCGAGCCAACCGAGTGTCACACAAATCCAACAATCAATAATTAAGTGAACAAAAATACACTTGTAAAACCAACAAGGAATAATCAAGTTCATTTCACATAATTGACGCCCCAAATACTTGGACATTCATAACTTCATCTCCTAAGCATGCAAGCACGTACATCACTAAGCTAAAGTTACATGTATATACATTGCATTTGGTAAGACAAGAACCATCACCTACATATCAACCGGGTCCATAATCCAACCTTGAAATCCTGTCCAGAGACCTATTCCCGATTATCACTCTAGACACCTATTCAGTTGGTACATCAATCCTGGAACCCTTTCTTAAAGACAAAACAGTCCAGGGAAACATTCCCTAACATTGAGGCTCCACACCCTTCCTGTTCTATCCCATTTTCCTTAATTGAATTATTTTTGAAGCCCACTATAACTAGCCCCTTACTTGTTCACAACCAATTTGGTTCCTCGAACCTACCCAACAGTCTAGTTCCCTAGATTTTAACATCACACACCAATTAACAACATATAAACAACCCAGAATGAAACACATTACCATGACACCCTCATTCCTATTTCAATCATATGGCCAGACCATATAATATTCCTCCAGACACTGTGCTCGAAGGCCTACACATGAATTCTCCTTTAAGCCTATAACAACAATATGAAATGGAAACAGGTCTAAGTCTACTCAATAAAAAAAACCTAGCCTACCTGGATGCCAAGCAGCTACACTCGCCATATTCTGGCTTCGTGAAGGTATTTGCTGACGGAGAACAAGCCCTAAATCCATAGTTCCATGCCCTTTTCACCAAAATCCTTCCTCTCTATGGCTCCCAAGCTTTGGAGCAGCCTAGGAGAGTTTTTGAAGTAACCCTCGTATTTTTTCCAATTGAGGAGGAGAAGTCTAAAATAAAAATTATATTTTTTAGTTTTTGCCTCCGTCATATCACTACGGCGACCGGCTGACCGCTACAGCGGCGGCGCTATAGCAGAATAATTTCCGCTACAGTGGAGTGACATCATCCCAGATGAATTTCAAAAATCTAAAATTTCCATCACGTCAACCTCACTTTAGTCAAAACAACAATTATTGGTTCCCAGAACCCATGATATGGTGATTCTAAAATAATAATAGATTAGGTCATTACAACAGATACTTATTTACTCATCGTTCATCTCCGAATGATCCTGTAAGGAAGAGAAGAAGAAACTAGTCTGAGGCTCTCACAGTCCCACCTTGACAGCGTAATTACAATTTTACGTAAAATATCAGAACCTCCCTATTTTAGTCGCACTTGACTCAATAGGAAAAATATTAGGGTCCCGTTCTGATGAGGAATTCCCTCCCCCGAACTATCAAAAAATTCTTAAAGTAACCTTCTCCGAGTACCTAAGAAATCCGGGGCCTCGTAGAACTATTGGAGCGAAAGAATTTCAAAAGACTCGGAAGGAAACTTTACCTTCCCAAAGTTGGACTGTCATCAGCTATAGCGGAAATTATACCTCCATAGAGGTACCGCTATAGCGAGTTACCGACAGCTATAACGGTTGGCAACAGTTGAAAAAAGGGGAGAAACAGGTTTCATTCCATTCTCCTCTATTTTCTTCCAAAAGAATACTCTCCTCCTCCTGATCACTCTGCTCCTGACATCGTAAAAACAAGGTAACCATCGCATTCCCTTACTCCTTTACTTTATTGCATGATTATGAATAGGATTATGGTAGAAAATAGTGATTTGGGGTAGGTATTGTAGTTGGTTTTTGAATTTAAAAATAGGTTGGATTTTTGGTGGATTTTCGAAGCATGGGTGCTTCTCTTACGTTTACAACGCCTCCACTGCATTTTGGGCATAAGGATTCTGTGATTTTTGACCTAAAAATAGGCTCACAATGGTGAGGAATGTGAAGGGTTGTTCTTGGAGAAAATTTGTGATTTGGGCAAAATTTTAATGCCCAATTTTTTGCATAAAACAGTGATAGGGCACTTTAGAATTACTAATATGGACTTGGAATGTTAAAAATGGAGTTTTAGGTCAAGGGGCACCATTGATGCACCCCTTGGAGTCTTGGAACGATGAAGACCGCTATAGCGGGGAAATTTCTGCAATAGCGGTTCCGCTGTAGTGGAAAATTGTCTGCTATAGTAGGAGGCCGCAAAATAGTAGCCTCCCAGGCATGCATAGAGTGAAATCTTCTTTTTGAAACACATTTCCTTGTGCTTTTATGAGCTCTAACCCCACCCCTTGCTATATTACAGGTTTAACTTACTTAATGGTTGTCGGTCAAGAACACATTCCCCCTTACGAGAGGTTCCCTGATGATGCTAGTCGGGAGAGGTCCTGGGACATCCGTAGGCTAGGTTTTTGCTACAAGAGGGCCTTTAAGATGGGAGAGGTGGATGAGAAGGCACCATATTTCTATCACAGGCTCTATGAGTTTAGCTGGGGCCTATTGGTGGTGGCTCCCCCTCCTAGGCATTCAGGTTAGGTGAGGTAGTTCTATGTCATACTCCTCATCGTTCGTTGGGATGACCCTAGCCCCACTATTTGCATTCAAGGGGTGGATGTCCCTATGGACTCTCGGACTATAAATGAGGTGCTAGGAGTGTCCCATGTTTTAAACACGGCATATGAGGCCAAAGCTTGACTGTAGGACATGGCATGGCTGAGGGATACCTTGGTGGAGGAGAATTTTAGGGGTGAGGTCTTATGGCCTAGTGCTGAGGGCATCACGAGTACTTAATTTTCAACTGATGCTAGGAGGTAGCTGAATTTGGTATCCCAATAGATCCGTCCATCGGGCAATACTACCGATGAGACTTATGCTCGGGCTTTGGAAGTGGCTTGTGCTATGTTGGGGATCATTCTGAATGTGGGGGAACAGATCATATCTGAGTGGAGGGACTTCAATCGGGGTCTCCGAAAAGACCTTTTTCTTTTGGGTCTGGTGTTTGGATTATCCATATGGGTTGCGGTGCCTGAGGATGATACTTGTAACGACCGGTCTATCATTACGGGTAGTTCAATCGCGCCAAGTGTTAGAGTTAGAAAACTTTGGGTTTGGGAGTTTGAAATTCTAGGCTAGGCTAGCCTCGGCCGATTTTAGAGTGAGGTAGAGTCTAGGGAAATCTGGGTAAGGATGGGTTTAGGTGACTTGTGTTAAGCTAGTTTTCTGCGTAGCCAAGACATAAAGGAGTTCGGGGGATTTTTCGGAATCGCATTTGGGTTAGTAGAACTCTTAGAATCGTGTTTGACGTGAAAGGGTTGCTTCAGGTCATCAGGAGAAGAAAGTGTGTTGTGAAATGGCCAAAACTGGCAAATTTCTAGATATTATGTTTGTGACGAGCGCGGTCAGCCGCGATAGCGGCCACCGCTATAGCGGTGGAAATTACCTCTATAGCGGCGGTCAAGGGGTTGGTAACCCACTTAAGATCGCTATAGCGGCAGCCTACCGCTATAGCGGGACTGCTATAGCGGAGCGGGGACCGCTATAGCAGGCCGATGGGGTTTTAATGCAGAAATATTCCCCAAAACATCAGTTTTTCACAAGTTTGTTTTGGGAGAAGGGCTAGGCGATTCCAAGCGTTTTTTCTCATTCTTCCGTCAAAAATCTTCCCTAAGGTAAGGCTTTCGTTCCCCAAACTCTGTAATACGTTTTCTATGCGGTAGAATTGCTAGGAGGGAAATTGGGGAAGGGTTGAAATGACCTAGGGATGGTGGAATTTAGGGAAAGAAGGGAATTTCAAGCATGTATGTTCTTGGGTATTGTTAATCGTATGTTATTATGATCATAGGTTGTTAAATTCTCTATTTTATCTGTAAAAATGATAGAACTAGGAGATTTAACGGGTGGAAAGCCCGAGAAAAGGGTGGGATGATCATGGGTGGCCTGGGGTTTGGAGATTTTGTATAGTCCGGGTAATGTGCAGGCCTTGTGTGTTAATTGTATGTACTATGTGTTATTTTTAGACCAAGAATGAGATAGGAATTCCGGTAAAAAGGACGCGAAACCACGGATCCGGGCTTGCAGGACCGCCAGGAATGCCTCCACGGAGCCAGAAATGCATGGTTGCAGCTGCTTGGCCCCCAGGTAGGCTAGGTTTTCATGAGTAGTTAGACCTCTTTACTTTCTGTACTTGTTGTATAGTAGAAATGGAGAATCCATGTTTTAGGCCTCCGGGCACAGAGTCTGGCAGATTTGGGATTGGTTGTGTTGTTTCTAGGATGTACAGAATGGCAGGTCTTGTGAATGGTATTATGTGTTCAACTTATTCATATTGTCATGATAAAATGATGGGTTGAGGGACTAGCGTGTCAAAAAGATTCGGAGAACCGGGAAAGTGCTTGGGAGCACGGGAAATGGAAATAGGAAGCTCCTAGGTGGGGTTTCAGGAATGTTTATTGCTTAAGGCTTAGCGGCGGTCTTGCTAAGGTTAGAAAAGGGAAGCATGTCGCATGATTGAATGTTTATCAAAAAAAAAAGGGTGAACCGGGGAATAGTCTTCGGACGGGAATTGATGGTTCGTAGTTGTACCCAAAAAGGGGTAGGTGATGGCTTATGATTTCCTGTGAATGTTGTATATTCATGTACTTATGTCTAAGTGATTGTATGCTTTACATTGCTTAGGAAAGTTGTGTGGAATGTCTAGGTTCCTATTTATAGTGTGTGTTGAACGGTGTTTATTTATTGGTTTTACAAGTTGTGTGTGTTCATCTATTGACTGTGGTTATTGATATTCGGTTGGCTCGGGTACCACGCTTGGTATAGGTTACTATTCGGTTGGCTCAGGTACCACGCCTAGTACATATTACTATTCAGTTGGCTCGGGTACCACGCCTGGTACAGGTAACTATTCGGTTGGCTCGGGTACCACGCCTGGTACGGGTTTTCTTTATTGCACATTGCATTGTGATTATTTTATTGTAATAACTGTTATTGAATCCGTGAGTGGACCGGGCTGTCTCATTGAAAATGTGATGATTGTTGGCGGTCCTTGAGTGACCGAGAATCCTGTTATATCTATTTAGTTTGGTCTTGGTGTAGACCGGATTGTTACAACATATTATTAATTTGGTCTTGGTGTAGGCCGAGTTGTTATAACATATTATTAATTTGGTCTTGGTGTAGGCCAGGTTGCTATGTTATAATTAGTTTGGCCTTGGTGTATGCCGAGTTGCTATGTTATAGTATTGGTTCAGTTTTGGTGTAGGCCGGGTTGTTGTAGTATATCGTGACTTGGTCTTGGTGTAGGTCGGGTTGCTATATTATGTTATTAGTTGGCCTTGGTGTATGAACGAGTTGCTATGGCGGTCATGAATTATCCTAGTTAATAAGCTAAGGGTGGGTCTTGGTGAAGACCGAGGTAGCCTGTTGAACACTTAGGTGTGGATGGAGGACCCTTGGAGGATCCGGGTTATGTGATATAAGAAAGGATTTATATGTAGCTCCATGGTAGTCATTGAAGGTGTCAATGGTTGTTGGTAAATACAGAGGAAGACTGAGATTCTGGGTGTGATTATTGGTTAATATAACCAGGTGGTAAAGCTGTCTTAGGGGTCCGGGGAAGTCCGAAAAATGGCAGGAAATGCTTGGGTATAAGTGGTTTGGTTGGGCAGTGGGTCGGGTTTAGTGTGGGTATTTAGTCAAGGTAGTTAACTGGGGTAAAGGTTAAAGGTGACTTGGGAAGTCAAGGGTAAGGTGACTTGGGAAGTCTGGGATAAGGTAAGGCTTAGGAAGTCTAAGGTTAGTGTGAGTTGGAAGCCTTGAGAATGATGGAGTTGGCAGCGGAAGAACGTGGGGGTGGGAACCAAGTTATTTAATTTCAGTCATGTATTTCCCTGTACTTCTTATATGATGGTAGGAGGGGATTCGGGTCTACTGATGATGCCTACCAGTACGTGTGTTTGTACTGACTCTACTCTTGCTATACCCTTTGGGTATAGTTTGGTTGCAGGTTGGTGATGTTTTATAGGTTCACGGCGATGGGATCTCCAGCAAACTTTTGTCCTCGTTTCCATGGCGGAAGTTGGGTCTTTTATCTCTTGTTTCATCTTGTAGAAGCTCTTGTACCTATTTAGATTAGATCCTAGGGAAGGGTGTTTTTAAAATGTTGTAAAGATTTTTTCGCAATTTCTTATGTCGCTTATTTCCGAGCAGGATTTTTGTAAAGAAAGGATTTCAGTTATGTATAAAGATGGCTTAAATTGATGGATTACTTTAATTCCATATGTTACTTGTTGGACGGGTGGTGAGGGTTCGTCTATCTAGGTGATTAGAGTAGGCACCCGCATGGCCTAGTAGGTTGGGTCGTGACAGATTGTATCAGAGCCTAGGTTACCGGTCTCCCAGTACAAGAGAAAATGTTGAATAGAGTCCCGTGAATTGGTGTGTAGACGTCCACATCTATTCCTAGGGAAGCTATGAAGCATTCTAGGAAACATCTCTTTTCTTTCATTCCTTTTCGTGCGGTTTCGTTACTTGCTTGTATGGGTTGAGTCCAATTGGTATCTCTCGATTCCAATTGGTATCTTAATAAGGTGAAGGATGTCATTGGACTCCGGGTATGACAAACAAGCAAGAAGGATTGAAACCGGGAAGGTTCCAATTAGTATCTGGCCGGGGAGGCTATGTAAAGGTATGGATGGGTCGGCTAATGATCATCCATGAGGCAAATAAAAAGTAACGAAACTGATCTAGTTGACTGTTTAAGCTTGAGGCTTGAGGTTGTGCTTATGTGCATTGATGTTGATTGAATGACTGCAAATGTGTGGTGTGCAATTATTTGATTTGTTGTGAATGTCTTGGTCCGGGAGGAGTCATAACCTGAATTGGTGTGCTTTGGTTGATAATTACTTTTTGTGTACTTAAAATTGGTTAGTAAAGTGGTGTCACTTTTCGGAATCGGGCTTGCCATTAGTAAAAATGGTAAGGGGACAAGGCTTATGACTGTAGGGAAACTCCAGTTTTAGGACAGTTGGGATTGGTTAGGAACCATGAGGGAAAAGGGCTATCATTGATTGATGGCAGGAACTGCGGTAAGGAAAATTTAGTTCCAGCTTTGGAAACTGTGAATGTTTTAAATAATAAATTGTGATATGCCTTAATTGAAATTGTTTGCATTACGTTCGGGTATAAGCTTACCATTTATATAGATGGCAAGGGAACAATAAAGGGATTGTCCATGTAGGGAAGCTTCGATTTCAGGACAATCGGGACTTGGTTGGGAACCAAGGGAACAAGGGAGTCATTAGTATGTAATGGTGGGCAGATATTGTCTGGAAGCACATGTTGTTGTGATTTATTTTATTTCATGAGGTATCATGTTAATTTGCAATGCGATAATATCGGGAATGGTCTTGAGGGTGGTTTAAGACCATGGTGGGATTTATAGGTTTAAACAGTGGTAGCTGGGAAGGGGAATGAGTGATTTTAGCTGGAAATAAAATTTCCTGTGCAGTTACTGTTGGGACCGCTATAGCTTATTGCTACCACAGAAGGGCGCGGGGCAGAATGCCTGCCCTGCTTTCCCTGGTTTTTCATGTCATTCCCGAGGCATCTAAGGGCAATGGTTACGTTATGAGCTGCTATGTGAAATAAGGAAATAGTCTATAGGACTAAAATAGTATGCATATAAGGCATTTGGCCTGAAATTTAGCATCCATGCGCGATAAAAAGGAATAGACATGGTAGCCCGGGATGTTGGTAAAATTATGATTGACCATCGGTGGGAATAGTCACTCATGTAAATTTTGATAAATGACCCTTGATTGACTGAGTAGTGTGAGACACTGCTCATGGGCTTGTATTGTGAGGGCAATTATTGACTTGTTTTAGTATTAATGATCATTAGTGGTGAGGGTGTGCTCGCCATAGCATTGGTTGGGGTGTAAGTACCCGGATAGACTTTTCCCCTAGAACGGGAGTTGCCAAAATCTTAAGCTAGGATGAGTTCCAATGGAATCTTTGTTGTTGCATAATTTAGAGATATGTGGTGTCTCGGGGCATAGTGTTGATAGGAATAAGGTGATACTATGATATGTGAGGGGCGTAGTACCCCATAGAAAGCTTCTGGAATGGAGTTCGGGCTAGCAAAACTCCGGGCATAGTGGAAAGGATATCGCCATGATGGGATCTAGCCCCCTTGGCGGGGGGAAGCTATTTTTGTTCATTAGGTGAGTTCTTTTGCTCCGGTGTGTCGATAAGGCCTCAGATTTCTCGGGCACTCGAGGAGGGGTAACCTATTTGCCTTGTGCGGTTCAAGGGAAAAAATTCCTTGATAGAGTGAAAGTGAGTTAAATTTTGGGTTGAGTTGGGTATACCAAGGGATTGGGAGGTTTTCGGTGGTTTGCGTAAGGTTATACTTACACTGTCATGGAAGAGTAATAAGATTGAGGGACGGGTTTTTTCTCTCCCTCTGCCATAAAGATCGTTCGGGGTTGAACAATGGATAAATTGGTATCTGTTGTAACGACCAGGTCTGTTGTTATGGGTAGTCTAATCGTGCCAAGTGTTAGTGTTAGAAAACTCCGGGTTTGGGAGTTTGAAATTCTGGGCTAGGCTAGCCTCGGTCGGTTTTGGAACGAGGTAGAGTCTAGAGAAATCCGGGTAAGGATGGGTTTAGGTGTCTTGTGTTAAGCTAGTTTTAAGCGTAGCTAAGACATAAAGGAGTCCGGGGGACTATTCAGAATCGCATTTGGGTTAGTAGAACTCTCGTAATCGTGTTTGACATGAAAGGGTTACTTCAGGTCGTCGGGAGAAGCAAGTGTGTTGCAAAATGGCCAAAACTGGTAGATTTCTAGACATTCTATCCGTGACGAGCGCGATAGCGACCACCGCTATAGCGGTGGAAATTACCTCTATAGCGGCAGTCAAGGGGCAGTCAACCCACTTAAGACCGCTATAGCGGTAGCCTACCGCTATAGCGGGACCGCTATAGCGGAGTGGGGACTGCTATAGCGGGCTGATGGGGTTTTAATGCAGAAACATTCCCCAAAACATCAATTTTTCACAAGTTCATTTTGGGAGAAGGGCTAGGCGATTCCAGGCGTTTTTCCTCATTCTTCCGTCAAAAATCTTCCCTAAAGTAAGGCTTTCGTTCCCCAAACTCTGTAATACGTTTCCTATGCGGTAGAATTGCTTTGAGGGAAATTGGGGAAGGGTTGGAATGACCTAAGGATGGTGGAATTTGGGAAAAGAAAGGGATTCCAAGCATGTATGTTCTTGGGTATTGTTAATAGTATGTTATTATGATCATAGGTTGTTAATTCTCTGTTTTATCCGTAAAAATGATAGAACTAGGAGATTTAATGGTGGACAGCCCAGGAAAAGGGTGAGATGATTATGGGTGGCCTGGGGTTTAAGGATTTGGTATAGTCTGGGTAATGTGCAGGCCTTGTGTGTTAATTGTATGTACTGTGTGTTATTTTTAGACAAAGAACGAGAAAGGAATTCCAGTAAAAAGGATGAAAAACCACGGATCCGGGCCTGCGGGACTGCCATGAATGCCTCTACGGAGCCAGAAACGCACGGTTGCAGCTGCTTGATGCCCAGGTAGGCTAGGTTTTCATGAGTAGTTAGATCTCTTTACTTTTCGTACTTGTTGTATAGTAGAAATGGAGAATCTATGTTTTAGGCCTCCGGGCACAGAGTCATGTGAATGGTATTATGTGTTCAACTTATTTATATTATCGTGATAAAATAATGGGTTGAGGGACTAGCGTATCGGAAAGGTTCGGGGAACCGGAAAAGTGCTTGGGAGCATGGGAAACGGGAATAGGAAGCTCCTAGGTGGGGTTTCAGGAATGTTTATCGCTTGAGGCTTAGCAGCGGTCTTGCTAAAGTTAGAAAAGGGAAGCGTGTCACATGCTTGAATGTTTATCAAATAAAAAGGGTGAATCGGGGAATAGTCTTCGGACGGGAATTGATGGTTCGTAGTTGTACCCAGAAAGGGGTAGGTGATGGCTTATGATTTCCTGTGAATGTTGTATATTCATGTACTCATGTCTAAGTGATTGTATGCTTTACATTGCTTAGGAAAGTTGTGTGGAATGTCTAGGTTCCTGTTTACAGTCTGTCTTGAATGGTATTTACTTGTTGGTATTACAAGTTGTGTGTGTTCATCTATTAACTGTGGTTATTGATATTCGGTTGGCTCGGGTACCACGCCTGGTACAGGTTACTATTTAGTTGGCTTGGGTACCACGCCTGGTATGGGTTTTCTTTATTGCACATTGCATTGTGATTATTTTATTGTAATAACTGTTATTGAATCCGTGAGTGGACCGGGCTGTCTCATTGAAAATGTGATGATTGTTGGCGGTCCTTGAGTGACCGAGAATCCTATTATATCTATTTAGTTTGGTCTTGGTGTAGACCGGGTTGTTACAGCATATTATTAATTTGGTCTTGGTGTAGGCCGGGTTGTTATAACATATTATTAATTTGGTCTTGGTGTAGGCCGGGTTGCTATGTTATAATTAGTTTGGCCTTGGTGTATGCCGAGTTGCTATGTTATAGTATTGGTTCAGTTTTGGTGTAGGCCGGGTTGTTGTAGTATATCGTGAGTTGGTCTTGGTGTAGGTAGGGTTGCTATATTATGTTATTAGTTGGTCTTGGGGTAGATCGGGTTTGTCATGTTAACACTAGATGTGTGAGGGGGATCCGGGTGGGTTCGGACTATTTAAAAGAGGTTATGTGCTCATAAATCAATGTCATTAAGTGTAATAATGGCAGTCATGAATTATCCTGATTAATAAGCTAAGGGTGGGTCTTGGTGAAGACCGGGGTAGCCTGTTGAACAGTTAGGTGTGGATGGAGGACCCTTGGAGGGTCCGGGTTATGTGATCTAAGAAAGGATTTAGATGTAGCTCTATGGTAGTCATTGAAGGTGTCAATGGTGGTTGGTAAATACAGAGGAAGACTGAGAGTCTGGGTGTGATTATTGGTTAATATAACCAGGTGGTAAAGTTGTCCTAGGGGTCCGGGGAAGTCCGAAAAATGGCAGGAAATACTTGGGTATAAGTGGTTTGGTTGGGCAGTGGGTCGGGTTTAGCCTGGGTATATAGTCAAGGTAGTTTACTGGGGTAAAGGTTAAAGGTGACTTGGGAAGTCAAGGGTAAGGTGACTTGGGAAGTGTGGGATAAGGTAAGGCTTAGGAAGTCTAAGGTTAGTGTGAGTTGAAAGCCTTGAGAATGAGGGAGTTGGCAGCGGAAGAACGTGGGGGTGGGAACCAAGTTATTTAATTGCAGTCATGTATTTCCCTGTACTTCTTATATGATGGTAGGAGGGGATTCGGGTTGACCGATGATGCCTACTAGTACGTGTGTTTGTACTGACTCTACTCTTGCTATACCCTTTGCGTATAGTCTGGTTGCAGGTTGGTGATGTTTCATAGGTTCACGGCGACGGGATCTCCAGCAAACTTTTGTCCTCGTTTCCATGGCGGAAGTTGGGTCTTTTATCTCTTGTTTCATCTTGTAGTAGCTCTTGTACCTGTTTAGACTAGATCCTAGGGAAGGGTGTTTTTAAAATGTTGTAAAGATTTTTCGCAATTTCTTATGTAACCTATTTCTGAGCAAGATTTTGTAAAGAAAGGATTTCAGTTATGTATAAAAATGTCTTAAATTGATGGATTACTTTAATTCCGCATGTTACCTGTTGGATGGGTGGTGAGGGTTCGTCTATCTAGGTGATTAGAATAGGCGCCTGCACGGCCCGGTAGGTTGGTTCATGACAATACTGATAGGGAGGTAGAGATGGATGATGCTTTCAACCCCTTTCGGGTGAAAGTGGTTGCCGCTAAGAAGAAGAGGAAGGTGGATGAAGCGGGGAGCAGCCAGGCTACCGAGGTTGCTGTTGATGATGCTGAAGACACTCATGCCCCTCCTTCGCAGTCCCAACCCCTGATTTCTAGCAGCCAGCTTGAGGAAAATTTGGCCGCGATCAGGCGATTCATGGAGGGCTCTACTACTGGAGGTACAACCCCGCCCCCCTCTGCTCAGGACTTTGCAGCACTCCACAGGGAGTTAGATAAGGATAAGAAGAAGAGGCGCTCCCGGGATCGTATGCTTGCCCGAATATGGAAGACCATTAAGGTCATTTTAACTTGCTCAGCCCCCGACCAGGAGCTTCCTCAGTTAGAGCCGGAGGACCTGCAAGAGTTTCCTTTCCTAGAGTGACACGGAGGCCGAGGGACCCGCCCATGCAGTCCCTGATGGTGATGAGTCAACT
Organism: Jaltomata sinuosa; assembly: GCA_003996215.1. Classification (NCBI taxonomy): domain Eukaryota; kingdom Viridiplantae; phylum Streptophyta; class Magnoliopsida; order Solanales; family Solanaceae; genus Jaltomata; species Jaltomata sinuosa. Next base: position 174,928 of record QJPP01001583.1, on the reverse strand, counting down.
GGCTAGGACCTTTCCTTCCCCCTTTATTATATTAGACTACTGTTCCCTCGTTTTTGCCCCCCTTTAAGCATGTACTAGACGATGTTTTCCTTTCCTTTTTGCCTTTCATTTTTAAGCACGTGGATGCTAGTTTTAGGTATTATTTACCTTATATGCATGATACATTAGTTCTACTTGTGTTTTTCTCGTTGTACATAACAGCCCATAGCTTAACTATCGCTTTTAAATACCCCAAAAATGAAAGGAAAAACAGGGGAAAGCAGTGCAGGGGTTCTGACCCACCCCTTCTGCTATAGCAGTTGTCATACCGCTACAGTGGTACCACTGTAGCAGGGAAATTCCCGCTATAGCGGGATTGCCATAGAGGTACAGTTCTGCTATGGCGGTCCCGACGGTAGTAGCCCAGAAAATTAAACTTTCCAGTAAAGTTTACTTATCCCTATTCCTGGTTTCCAATGTTAACCCCATAATTTCTATCATGGTCATAAACAACACCCCAAGACCATTCCCGACACTGCATAATTTGAAACTTAGCATCACTTTATCATCAAATCAATTACGAATTAATAGGGAAAACTATTCACAATAATACATTCGTTCTATCATACAAGAATGACTCCCCCTCTTTTTCCCATGGTTCCCAACCAACCCGACTGTCCTGAAATCGGAGTTTCCCCACGGTCGCAAGTCTTGTTCCCTTATCATCTCAATCAATGATAAGTCCCATTCCAAAATGTAATATGAAATTTTCAATCAACACACATGGCAATTCACTAACCAAAGCACATAAAATCAAGTTATGAGTTATGACTCCTCCTAGACCAAAAATATTCACAATAAGGCAAGTAGTTACACACCTACAATTGCAGTCATACAAGTATTGCTACACACGTAATTTCAAGCTTCAAATTTCAACATAATTTCAAGTCACATCTACTACTCTTTATTTTCCCCATGGATGACTGTTAGTCATTCATCCATGCCTTACCACAGCCCCTAAGGCCAGATACCAATTGGAACCTTCCTCGTTCTAACTTCTCTTGCTTATGTCACTCCAACTGGAGTCAAATGACATCCTTTACTTTGTTGAGATACCAATTAGAATTGAGAGATACCAATTAACCTCAACCCATACAAGCAAGTAACAATTCGCATGAAATGAATGAAGAAATGAGATGATTCCTAGAATGCTTCATAGCTTCCCACAGATTAGATGTGGATGTCAACACACAATTTCGCAGGACTCTATTCGATATTTTGCTCTTGTACTGGGAGACCGATAACCTAGGCTCTGATACCATCTGTCATGACCCAACTACCAAGCCGTGCAAGCACCTAATCTAACACCTAGATAGGAAAACCCTTACCACTCGGTTTAACAGCAATGCGGAAATTTAAAAGTAAAACATAAGGAAAATACCTTTTTAAGAATGAAAAACTCGTACAACATTAAATACCATAACATCTTTGAAACTTGAATACAAACCTCCTTAGAATCTAGTCTAAGCAGGTACAAGAGCTACTGCAGGAGAAATACAAGAAAGTGAAGAGAAGACACAACTTCCACCATGGAAATGAAGAGTAGAAACTATTGGAGATCGCCATCGTCCTGTACCTATGAAACATCACTGATTCTTCAACCAGACTATACCCAAAAAGGTATAGCAAAAGTAGTAACAGTACAAACAACACGTACTGGTAAGCATCATCGGTCAATCTAAATCTACTACATACCATCATATAAGAAATCAAGAGAATTATGCAATATGTTACAATAATCCATTTCCTTCAACATTTGTTTCCACCACATTGTTGTTTACACTAAGAACTTATACTCCTTGTCCCAATCCTTCCTACCCCATTCCACTACCAACTCCACCCCTTGGAGACTCTACACTATGACACCTAGGACTTCCCAAGTCATATTGAACACTTAGACTTCCCAAGTCACACTTATCTCTAAGACTTCTCAAGTCACACCTGACCCTAAGACTTCCCAAGTCACATTACGCACTTGGACTTGCCCGGGGTCACCCTTGCACTACCCGAGTCAACCACTATGACTCAACAACCAGAACAAACCCAACTACTTAATAACTAGACCACATATAGTCATACCACTACCTACAGTACTGACCCACTCCCGGGACCACTAGGACAATACTCTCTCATACTAACAGCTAGTAATACAGTCTCAGACTCTCAATCTTACTCCCAACGTACTCACCCCGTGACACCGGTTCACCCACCACTACCACATCACGACATAACAAATAAAGATGTAACCTTTATAAACCATCAACTATATGAAATAGGTTCCACAACCATTTGAACAATGAACAATAAACGATAACACTTTACCCTTTTTACAATACCTGGACCCGCTAAGGATCCCTAGACCAACACCTAAGTGTCAAAATATAATGCCCGACCCACCCAAAGACCAACCCACCATCAAGTGTAACAACTCAGCCTCTCAAGACCAATATATACAATCATAGTTTCATAATCAATTCGGTCCACTCATGGAACCATCCGCAAAACACAATCAACAATGCATAAATAAACTCGTACCGGGCATGGTACCCGAGCTAACTAATATAGAACCTGTACTATGCATGGTACCCGTGCCAAGTGTTAGTATCCCGTACCAGGCATGGTATCCGAGTCAACTGAGTGTCATACAAAGCCAACAATCAATAATTAAGTGAACAAAAATACACATGTAAAACCAACAAGCAATGATCAAGTTCATTTCACATAATTGACACCCCAAATACTTGGACATTCATAACTTCATCCCCTAAGCATGCAAGCACATACATCACTAAGCTAAAGTTACATGTATATACATTGCATTTGGTAAGACAAGAACCATCACCTACATATCAACCGGGTCCATAACCCAACCTTGAAATCCTGTCCGGAGACTAATTCCTGGTTATCACTCTAGACACCTATTCAGTTGGTATATCAATCCTGGAACCCTTCCTTAAAGATAACACAGTCTAGGGAAACATCCCCTCACATTGAGGCTCCATACCCTTCTTGTTCTATCCTATTTCCCTTAATTGAATCATTCCCAAAGCCTACTATAACTAGCCTCTTACTTGTTCATAACCAATCATGTTCCCCGAACATACCCAACAATCTAGTTCCCTAGATTTTAATATCACACACCAATTAACAACATATAAATAGCCCAAAACGAAACACATTACCCTGACACCATCATTCCCATTTCACTCATACGGCCAGACCATACAACATTCCTCCAAACCCTGTGCCCGAAGGCCTACACATGAATTCTCCTTTCAGTATATAACAATAATATGAAATGAAAACAGGTCTAAGTCTACTCAATAAAAAGAACCTAGCCTACCTGGATGCCAAGCAGCTGCACCTGCTATATTTTGGCTCCATGAAGGCGTTTCCTGATGGAGGACAAGTCAAAATTCATGGTTTCGCACCCTTTTCAATCGAATCCTTCCTCCCCATGACTCCCAAGCTTTGGAGCAGCCTAGAAGGATTTTTGCAGGAACCCTCATATGTTTTCCAACTGAGGAGAAAAACTCTAAAACAAAAATCGTGTTTCCTAATTTCTTCCTCCGTCATACTGCTATAGCGACTGGCTGACTGCTACATTGGCGGCATTATAGCAGAATAATTTTTGCTACAGCGGAGTGATGTCAGCCCGAACGAATTTTAAAAATCTAAAAAAAATTATCACGTCAACCCCACTTAAGTCAAAACAAAAAATTGATGATTTCTGGAACCCGCGATATGATGATTCTAAAATAACGATGGATTAGGTCATTACACAAATACAGGATTTAGCGGCAATAATATAAAATTCACTAAATCATGTTTTAAAGTCAACTATTAATGGCAATTAATCTTTTACCAGTAAAAGAGAACCGTTTAATAGCAATTAGTTAAAAGAGTCAATAATATAAAAATACTTTTTACTCTTTAAATTCTCAATATTTTCTTCGATAAAATTTTCAGACATTTTTTTTAACAAATTCTCAAATTCTTAAAAAGAGATCTCTCTTTCTCCATTCTATTTAGAATTGTGGATTGATCTGAAGTCTTTATCCATGGCTACAATGGATTAGATTTGAAGCACGCAACAATCTCTCTCTCTTCTCATTTTCAGTTCTGATAATTTCTCTCTCTTCTCAGAGAATTTTCTCAAAAATATTGAAATTTAAGGCGAAATTAATGTTACTCAATTCAGTGATACTGTGATGGAGAGACCTAATTCTGAATCTTCTAGTTCAGACTTTCTTTCTTTTGGATTTTTCTCTAATTTTGAATCTGATTTTGTTCAATTCGAAACCAAAGTCTTAAATTTGAGTTTTGAATCAACAAATTTGATGTATAATCGAATAAATTTCATCAAACTTTGTAAGCATTGTATATTATTAGGTTAAACTATTTGTGTTGTAGGTGTTTGATAAATTTCCTAAAAGAAATCAGTTTTCATCTAATATTTTGATTTTGTTTTTTTTCAAAATTTGAGTTCAATTTAATTAGCATAATATAGCTTTGGCAAAAACATAGCCAAAAAATCTGTATATATTAATCAGATTTTATTTTCTTCCGTGTTTAGCTCGAGAAGACGATGTGAAATTCTCTTATCTTAGGATCAGTAGTCGAGGTGAGGTAGAACATAAAAGTCCTTTTGCTATTCATGATTTCTCCTCTTCATATATCTTCTATTGAATCAAGTAAATATTTGTACTTTCAGATATTAATTCTATGCGAATTAAAATCTTTCGTATCTCTCGTCTTTTTGTTATTCTTTGCTTGATGAATATTGTAGCTTTCTGCAAAAGTTTTCTTTCTCTGTTGTATTACAAACTCTGTTTCTTTTCAAAGTGTCAAAATATGTGTAGAGTACTCCTAAATTTTTCTCTCTTTTCTTTCTCATCTCAGAGAATCAGAAAACTGTGTCTTTGATGTATTCATTTGCAATTGATTTCTTCTGTTGTGAGGAGAATATCAAATTTGTTATTGGACACAATGTGAGATTTACTAGTTGTCTTGTTTGAGTTCTGATTTCCAACCAGACTGCCATTTAAAGTAGAACTAATTTTAAGTAATTGTTTAGATTTAAAAGTTAAATTCTGGATAGTAAGGAACTTACTTGAATATGATTCGAAGATGTTAACTTCAATATATATGGATGTGAATGAGGAGTTACTTCTCTAATGATCCAAAGTATTCTTTTACCCATAAGCTTGATCATTACAAAGTAATTTTCATGGTGTATACGTACTAGTCTTATCCTTTTGTGTTAATATTATCTGATCTACTTATTGAGTTATGTTGGATTCAACCTGTAATGACCATCGTTATGGGTAAACCTTTTGTGCTAAGTTTTGAGTTAGAAAAACGTTTGAGTTTGGGAGTTGAAAATTCTAGGCTAGGCTAGTCTCGGTCAGTTTTGGAGCGAGATATGGTCTAGGGCAATCTGGGTGAGGATTGGGTAACATGTCTTGTATTGAGATAGTTTTTCTTTTAGCTAAGACATAAGGGAGTCCGAGGTACTTTTCAGAATTAAATTCGGGTAAGTAGAACTCTCGATATGAAGGTTGACGTGAAGGGGTTGTTTCAAAATATCAGGAAATTAAGTGTGTTGTAAAATGAGCACTTTTGGAGAACTTTACGATATTCTATCCCATGTCAACCATACTAGCGGTTGACACATCGCTACAAAGACCTCCTCTATAGCAGAGAAATTACCGCTATAGCAAAAGTCAACGTCGGTAAACACCGCTATAGAGGACGGTTCCGCTATGGCAGTACCGCTATAGTGGAGCGTGGACCGCTATAGCAAATGAGTCAGGATTTAATGCAGAAAACTTTCCCAAAATGTTCAGTTTTCATCAAGAACATTTTAGGAGAAGGGCAAGGCGATTTTGGGCGTACTTACTCCATTTACCACCATTTTTCGTCCATAAGGTAAGAATTATACTTCCCTAAATTAGTACTATCCTTCCCACGGAGTAGAATTGCTAGTCATGGACTTGGAGAAAGTTTTGGATTGACCTAGGAATGGTAGAATCCGGGGAAAAGGAGGATTCTAGGGTGTTAGAGTTGTTGGGTCTTGTATATTATTATTGGGTTATGATCATTTAGCCATAATTCTCTAAAAATATCTGTAAAAATGATGAACTTAGGTGAATTTATGGTGGGAAAGCCCGAGAATAGGTGGAATGATCATAATTTGGCCTGGGGATTGAGATTTTGCATAATTCGGGTATTTTAGGCCAGTAAATTGATTGTAGTTGTTGTATATTTATTTCTAGACCAAGAACAAGCAAATGATTTGGAAAACAGGAAGGCTCCAATTCAATAGAGCTTTGAGTAATTCGAGGTAGGTGATGGCTAATGATTCTCAATGTGCATTATGTGTTCATGTACCATTATTTAGTATGGTATGAGTTGCATGCTTAGGGAATGAAATGTGAATGTTTAATTGTCCGGTTATCAGTCTTGTGAAATAAAACTTATTTGTTTCTTATTGGTTTACAAGTATGTTTGTTCATTGTTTGTGATTGATTAGACTTGGTGTGATATTCAGTTGGCTCGAGTACCACGCCTGGTACAGAAATACTAATGGTTGGCTCGGGTACCATGCCTGGTATGCAAATACTAACGATTAGCTCGGGTACCACGCCTGGTATGGGAATTCATAATGGTTAGTTTGGGTACCATGCCTGATATGGGTTGTTTTAATTGCATTGTTGTGTTCTTTCAATGGTTCCATGAGTGGACCGGGTTGTACTTATTGACTGTGAATATTGCATATGGTCTATGAGAGGTCGGGTGATTATATCTAATTGTGGGGTTGGTCTTGGTGTAGGCCACAATTGCATGTCTAACACTTAGGTGATGTTAGGGGGATCCTTGGTGGGTCAGAGCTATGTAAAAAGGGTATATATTGTTGTCTTTGAGTGTGGTCAATGGTTGCTACTTGGTTCATGTGTTAATAAGTTAAGGAAGAGACTTGTATTCTAGTTATATTATTGGCTTGTTCACATGTTTGTTGTACCTTACTATGTTTTGGTTTATTGTCCATATTTTATTTATTGGAGTTGGTCGATGATCCTACCAGTACACGGTGTTATGTACTGATTATGCACTTGTATTTTTTTGTGAGTACAGGCAATCTTTCGGTGGCTGACGCGCGACCTCACCTGTAGTCCCGGCATTTCCAGTCTCAAGGGTGAGCTACTTTAGTTGAGCTACTTTGTTGTCTTCTTTTAAGTTGTAGCCCAATTATTTCGGGCTTAAACTCTCTCTTGTTTTTTTTGGGGTTGCATCCCCGTATTCTAGATGATTAGTAGTATATTTTGGTATGGTGACTTTCAGGTTCTATGGAAAATTTTGTTTTCCACAGAATTTATGATTTAGTGTTGAGACATTGAATTGCTAGTTTATTTATTTGCACACTGGTTTTGAGCTGCTAGAATGGTTAAGTTCTGGGTCAATAATGGTTCACTCGCCCAGAGGTTTGGGTGGGTGCCACTCACGGTGGGTTGGAACATGACAAAGATGGTATCAAAGTCCTAGGTTCGTTGATCTCGTCGTACCAAAATGAGTCTAGTAGAGTCTTGCTGAATGGTATGGAAATGTCTGTACTTTTCTTCGAGAGGCTATAGGACTTTAGGAAACTATCTCTTCTTCCTTCCTTCGTGCTATAACTTGATTCCAATTGGTATATGGTGATACAAATTGATATCTAACTCTTTCACTCTTCTGTCCGCAGATGGTTAATACGAGGAACAACGGAGCGAGACCAATGGTCCCAATAGCGGGCCCAGCGGTCAGAGGTAGAGAAAGGGGCAGGGGCAGAGGCCGAGGTAGAGCAGCACCCGCCAGGGGTGGAGCTCAGGCAGCTCCAGGAGCACGTGAGGTGACCCCTCTCCCACCCCAGGATCAAGTTGAGAAGGAAGTTGAGGTCGTTATTGAGGAGGGCGTAGAGCAGGCGGAGGCGGCAGCAGCTGGAGGTGCAGGTCTTCCCTCTATCACGCCCAAAGCATTTCAGCAGGTGTGGAGTTTTCTGAGTGGCTTGGTTGGTGCGGGAGCCACCCCCGCGGGTATTGCATATCAGGCCCTGGGCACCCAACCAGCGGTTACTACAACACCTAGTATGGATGCAGCGTCGGGCACAGACGACTTCTTCAGACCAATTCTAGGTTCGATTATGACACAGAATGAGCACGAGATGTTGACCAAGTTCCTTAAGCTGAAACCTCCTACGTTTCAGGGTACTGAGAAGGAAGATGCTTATGAGTTCATATTAGATTATTATGAGAGGCTTCACAAGCTGGGTATTGTGCAACAGCATGGGGTTGATTTTATCACTTTTCAGCTGCAGGGTGATGCTATGCAGTGGTGGAGGTCTCATGTGGAATGTCGGTCATCTGTTTTGCCTCCATTTACTTGGGAGAAGTTTCATGCTCTCTTCTTAGAGAAGTATGTACCTCGTACTTTGAGAGATCGCAAAAAGGATGAGTTCCTAGCTCTAGAACATGGTAGCATGTCAGTCTCCGCTTATGAGGCCAAGTTTCATGCCTTGTCTCATTTTACTACACAGTTGTTAGGTACCGAAGAGGAGAGGGTGCGGTTGTTTGTGAAGGGTCTGAACACTGATTTGCAAATGTTGTCTATGCACATGACTTCAGCAGGGAAAAGCTTCAACGAGGTCACCAATTATGTGAAGAAGTTAGAAGGGGTTAAGCAGGTCGGCAGGCTAAAGTGTTAGCCAAGAAGTCCCGAAATAAGGGGAATTTCAGTGGTTCGTACTCTAGGGGTCATCATTAATAGGTATACTCTGCCCGTCATATTCAGTCAGCTCTGCCAGCTACTACAGGTGGTCATCCGGGAGCTAATCAGCAGTTTTCAGCTCCTAGAGGCCAGGGAGCTTCTTACACATCTACTAGAAGGCCTACACTTGATCGCGATTGTTTCCATTGTGGTGATCTGGGCCACTTTAAGAGGGAGTGCCCTCACAGATAGACTGGTAATGAGGTTCAGCAGCAGTCCAAGGCTGTGGTTCCAGCAGGTAGAGGTGGTTATGCTAGAGGTCGTCAGCAGGGTGGGCGAGGTAACACTTAGGGAGGTCGAGGAGACAGAGGTAGTAGCGGTGCAGGCAGGGGTACAGCGCAGCCAGCCAAGAAAGTTGCTCAAATTGATGACCGGGCTCACTACTATACTTTTTCAGGGAGATCTGAGGCAGAGGCATCAGACGCGGTGATCACAGGTATAATTCTTGTATGTGATAGGATGGCTTCTGTACTATTTGACCCAGGATCTACTTACCCTTATATGTCTGTGAACTTTGCATTGGGTCTGGATTTGATATGTGATGTCCTTGATTCCCCTATCCATGTGTCTACCCGGTTGGAGAGTTGGTGATTGTGACTCATGTTTACCGTACTTGTTCGGTGATATTTGTGAGGTTGCAGACTTACGTAGATTTGGTAATTCTGGATATGGTAGACTTTGATACTAGTTTGGGCATGACCTGGTTGTCTCATTATCATGTTGTATTAAATTGTAATGCTAAGACTATGGCTCTAGAAATTTTAGGTAAGGATAGACTAGAGTGGGAAGGTGTGTACAGGCCTAAGCCGGCTAAGATCATATCGTTTATTTAGGCTAGGAAACTAGTGGGGAGAGGGTGTTTGGCCTTCTTGGCTCATATCCAGAATGATAGTGTAGAGTCCCCATCTATTGAGTCAGTTCCGATTATTTCAAACTTTCAGGAGGTGTTTCCAGTGGATTTTCCCGGCATGCCTCCAGATTGGGACATTGATTTTTGTATTGACTTGGAGCCGGGAACTCGCCCAATTTCCATTCCTCCTTATCACATGGCTTCGGCAGAGATAAGGAAACTTAAGACTCAGCTTCAGAAACTCTTAGACAAGGGTTTTATCCATCTCAGTGCTAGCCTTAGGGTGCTCCGGTACTGTTTGTGAAAAACAAGGATAGTAGTATGCGGATGTGGATAGACTACCGATAGTTGAATAAGGTTACAATTCGGAATAAGTACCCTTTACCCTGTATAGATGATGTTTTTAACCAGTTACAGGGTGTATCTGTGTTTTCAAAAATTGACTTAAGGTCATGGTATCATCAGTTAAAGATTAGGCTCGAGGACATTCCTAAGACTGCTTTCTGGACTCGGTATGGGCATTACGAGTTTCTAGTGATGTTATTTGGATTGACAAATGCACCGGCAGCATTCATGAGTTTGATGAATGGGGTGTTTAAGTCTTATTTATATTCGTTCATCATCGTGTTTATAGATGAAATTTTGATCTACTCCAAGAGTAGGGAAGAGCATGGTGAACATCTCCGTATTGTGTTGGATATTTTGAAGCACCAGAAACTGTATGCGAAGTTTTACAAGTGTGAATTTTGGTTTACTTTAGTCGCCTTCTTAGGGCATGTGGTGTCAGAAAAAGGGGTGATGGTAGATTCCTAGAAGATTGAGGCAGTCAAGAGTTGGGTCCGGCCAAGCTTCGTGATTGAAGTAAGGAGTTTTATGTGGCTTGCAGGTTACTACCAAAGATTTGTTAAGGATTTGGTGTCCATCGCTACTCACTTGACTAGGTTGACTCATAAAAAGGTACCATTTATGTGGTCCGACAAGTGTGAGAAGAGCTTTCAAAAGCTCAAGGCACTTTTTACCACGGCTCCCATCCTTTTATTGCTGGTTGAAGGTAAGGATTTCATGTATACTGTGATGCTTCACATTCGGGTTTGGGTGTCATGTTGATGCAGGATAGGAATGTGATAGCATATGCTTTCAGGCAGTTGAAGGTTCATGAGAAAAACTATCCAACTCACGACTTGGAGTTAACAGCGGTGGTTTCTGCACTCAAAATTTGGAGACACTATCTTTACGGTGTCAAGTGTGAGGTGTTCACTGATCATCGCAGTCTGCAATATGTATTTACCCAGAAGGACTTGAATCTGAGACAGAGGAGGTGGATGGAGTTGTTGAAGGATTATGATGTGACCATCCAGTATCATCTAGGTAAGGCTAATATGGTGGCAGACGCATTGAGCCAGAAGACAGTCAGCATGGGTTGTTTGGCTTGTTTGGGGGTGTCTAAACAATCATTGGCAAAGGAGATTCAGGCTTTAGAATCAAAGTTTGTGCAACTGGGCATCTCAGAACAGGGTGGAGTGTTGGCCAGTGTTGAGGTCAAATCCACATTCATAGAGCAGATAAAGACTAAGCAATTTTAGGATGCACAGTTGAGCAAGCTTCAGGGAAAGGTAATATCCGAAGAGTCCAGGGATGCCGCATTGGACGCTGGCGGGGTATTGAATTTCAGAGGAAGGATTTATGTCCCTCAGGTTGATGACATAATTCAAAAGATATTGACAGAGGCTCATGGTCGCGGTATTCAATTCATCTGAGAGTAACCAAGATGTACAGGAACTTGAGGCAAATTTATTGGTGGCCTGGATGAAAAGGGACATAGCTGATTTCGTGTCCAGTCAGAATTGCCAGCAGGTCAAGTATGAACACCAAAGGCCTGCAAGACTACTTTAGAGGATGCCCATTCCCGAGTGGAAGTGGGAGAGGATAGTCATGGATTTTGTGGTGGGTCTTCCCAAGACTTTGGGAAGGTATGACTCTATTTGGGTCATTGTGGACAGGCTGACCAAGTCAGCTCATTTCATTCCGTTCAGAGTGGACTATAATTCACAGTAGTTAGCTAAGATCTATGTGAAGGAGATTGTGAGACTGCATGGGGTATCGCTGTCTATCATTTCAGACAGGGGAACGCAATTTACCTCTAAGTTCTAGGGTAAGTTACATGAAGAGTTGGGCACTCAACTCACTTTCAGCACAACTTTCCATCCTCAGACTGACGATCAGTCGAAGAGGACAATCCAAGTGTTAGAAGACCTGCTGAGAGCATGTGTGATTGACTTTGGGGGTCATTGGGACCAGTTCCAGCCGTTGTGTGAGTTCTCATACAATAATAACTACCACTCTAGTATTGACATGGCACCCTTTGAGGAACTGTATGAGAGGGGTTCTATATCACCTATAGGGTGGTTTGAGATAGGCGATGTGAAGCATCTGGGTGTGGACTTGGTAAGGGAAGCGCAGGAAAAAGTAAGGAGCATTCAAGCCAAGTTGCTAGCAGCCCAGAGCAGGCAGAAGAAATACGTGGATCGCAAGGTAAGAGACATGGATTTCCAGGTAGGTGAGCAAGTACTATTGAAAGTGTCACCGATGAAGGGGGTTATGCGTTTCGGTAAGAAGGGCAAGCTCAACCCTCAGTTTATCGGTCCATTTGAGGTTCTCGAAATAATAGGTCCAGTGGCTTACAGGTTAGCACTGCTACCCAGTTTATCCGGTGTCCATCCAATATTTCATGTCTCCATGTTGAAGCGGTACCATGGGGATAGAGAATACATTATCAAGTGGGATAAAGTATTACTAGACAAGGATCTTTGGTATGAAGAGGAACCGGTTGTGATTCTTGATCGAGATACCCGAAAGTTGAGGACAAAGGAGATCAAGTCTGTGAAAGTTCAATGGAAGCATCATCCGGTTGAGAAAGCCACTTGGGAAACCAAGAAGGACATGCGGGATAAGTACCCTCACTTGTTTGAGGATTCAGGTACTACACTTTCCCCCTTTTATTTTTGTGTTTTCGGGTTGGATAGTTCGGGGATGAATGATGGGTAAATTAGTATCTGTTATAATGACTGGATTCTTCGTTATGAGTAAATCTTTTGTGCCAAGTTTTGAGTTAGAAAAACTTTTGGATTTAGGAGTTGAAAATTCTAGGCTAGGCTAGTCTCAATCGGTTTTAGAGAGAGGTATGGTCTAGGACAATCCGGATGAGGATTAAGTAATGTGTATTGTATTGAGATAGTTTTCCTTTTAGCTAAGACATAAGGGAGTCCGAGTGACTTTTCAGAATTGAATTCGGGTAAGTAAAACTCTCGGTATGAAGGTTGACGTGAAGGGGTTGTTTTGAAATATCAGGAAATTAAGTGTGTTATAAAATGGACGCTTTTGAGAAACTTTACAACATTCTGTCCCATGTCAACTGCACTAGCGGTTGACACATCACTACATAGCAGAACTCAACGTCGGTCAACACCGCTATAGCAGATGGTTCCGCTATGGCGGTACCGCTATAGCAGAGCATGGACCACTATAGAAGACGAGTCAGGATTTAATATAGAAAACTTCTCCAAAACGTTCAGTATTCATCAAGAACATTTTGGAAGAAAGGCAAGACGATTTTGGGCGAACTTACTCCATTTTCCACCATTTTTCATCCTAAATGTAAGGATTCTACTCCCCTAACTTAGTACTATCCTTCCCATGGAGTAAAATTACTAGTCATGTACTTGGGAGAAGGTTTGGATTGACCTAGGAATGATAGAATTCGGGGAAAAGGGGAATTATAGGGTATTAGAGTTCTTGGGTCTTGTATATTATTATTCGGTTATGATCATTTAGCCATAATTCTCTAAAAATATCTGTAAAAATGATGAACTTAGGTGAATTTATGGTGGGGAAGCCCGGTAATGGGTGGAATGATCATAGTTTGGCCTAGGGATTGGGATTTTGCATAATCCAGGTACTTTAGGCCAGTAAATTGATTGTAGTTGTTGTATATTTGTTTCTAGATGAAGAACAAGCAAATGATTTGAAAAATGGGAAGGCTCCGATTCAATAGAGCTTTGAATAATTCGAGGTAGGTGATGGTTACTGATTCTCAATGTGCATTATGTGTTCATATACCATTATTTAGTATTGTATGAGTTGCATGCTTATGAAATAAAATGTAAATATCTAATTTTCCAGTTATCAGTCTTGTGAAATGAAACTTATTTGTTGCTTGTTGATTTACAAGTATGTTTGTTCATTGTTTATAATTGATTGGACTTGGTGTAAAATTCGGTTGGCTAGGGTACCACGCCTGGTACGAAAATACTAACAGTTGGCTCGGGTACCATGTCTGGTATGAAAATACTAATGATTAGTTCGGGTACCACGCCTGGTACAAAAATTCATAATGATTGGCTCGAGTCCCACGCCTAGTACGGATTATTTTAATTATATTATTGTATTCTTTCAATGGTTTCATGAGTGGACCGAGTTGTATTTTTTACTGTGAATATTGAATATGGTCCATGAGAGGCCGAGTGACTATATCTAATTGTGGGGTTGATCTTGGTGTAGGCCGAAATTGCATGTCTAACACTTAGGTGATGTTAGAATGATCCTTGGTGGGTTCAGGCTAGGTAAAAAGGGTATATGTTATTATCTTTGAGTGTGGTCAATGGTTGCTACTTGGTTCATGTGTTAATAAGCTAAGGAAGAGACTTGTAGTCTAGTTATATTGTTGGATTGTTCACATGTTTGATGTATCTTACTATATTTTAGTTTATTGTTCATATCCTGTTTATTGGAACTGGCCAATGATCCTACCAGTACACGGTATTGTATACTAATTCTGCACTTGCTTTTCTTTTGTGAGTACAGACAATCTTTCGGCGACTGACGCGCGACCTCACTTGTAGTCCCGGCGTTTCCAGATCTCAAGGATGAGCTACTTCAATCGAGCTACTTTGTTGTCTTCTTTTAAGTTGTAGCTCAATTATTTCGGACTTAAACTCTCTCTTATTTTATTTGGGGTTGCATCTCCGTATTTTAGATGATTAGTAGTATATTTTGATACGGTAACTTTCAGGTTCTAGAGAGGATTTTATTTTTCGCAGAATTTATGATTTAGTATTTAGACATTGAATTGCTAGTTTATTTATTTGCACACTGATTTTGAGCTGCTAGAATGGTTAACTTCTGGGTCAATAATGGTTCGCTCGCCCGGAGGTTTGGGTGGGTGCCACTCACAGCGGGTTGAGTCGTGACACAACTATTTCCATTGGTTGCTTTTGTTGTTGAGATGATATATCCGCTCTGATAGTTTTTATTGCTACACTGGTTGAAATCTATAGGGTGATTTTGGAGCTGTAAGATGATGCAGAGGAACTAACTACTAAGATCTCAGAAATAGAAAGAATTCTTGAGCGGAATAGGATAACATTCAGACAGTGCTCTGATAAGTACATATAAGGATTATGTTACTGTACTTTTTGTAAGATTTGATCGATTGTTGAACTATCTCTTTATTTGAAACAATACTTAAAACTTACGAAATTAACTTCAACTGTTGTCATGTTTGAAACAGGAGTTAGTATTTCTTGAGATGTGCTAATTAAAGATGAGCATGCTTTAGAAGACGCACAAAAGATTTTCACCATAAATGTTTTTCTATACTATAAGACACCAATAACTCTATATCATAAAAAATTAGCTTGATAACAAATCACTGTTATCTGTCTTAATATAGTTTGTTCTGATTTATGCAGAAATTAATATTTATGAATAAGTAAATGTGTTAACTGATACAACAAAAATAGATTATGAAATGAACCAATCTAGCAGAATTAAGTTCACGTATGACGTATTATTAGATAGATTCATCTCTTTTCTCTCCTATGTGCATTTGAACTTCTTCCAAACTAAAGCTTAATTTTATTTGGCGCAGTGTATCAGATGACCCCGATTTACTTTCTGAAGAACTTTGTATGTTGAGATATATGAACTTACTAGTAAATGAGGAGAGGTACAATGATGCAGGTACATCAAATTAAACATGTGATTATTTTATTGAAAGTATCTGGTATAGTTTTCTGTAATTAATTTATTGATATATCATCAATATTTGTTGATTCTTGTATTTATGTGAAATGACAAACTAATGAGACTTCGTGAGTCAAGGCATGAGCTCTAAATCTTTCTCCAGGTATATTTGTCTATTATTGATGAAAGAACTCTTTGATTACATCAATAGTCATGTAATGAGCATATTTATATTATATTGAATTATGAATATAATATTCTTCTGGCACCTGAAAACATTATTCTAAATGAACATTTTTCAATTTTTATTGCTATTCATTGTAACTCTTCTTATCTTTTTCAGAAATAAAATATATAATTGAAATAAATGGACCAAGGCATTTCTGTTTCAGTTGATGCTGATGAAGTGTTAACAGAAACAAAAGAATTGACACATATGACACATTATCGTGATTCCAGAAGCTTTCACAATTTTTCTAGAAAAAAAATAGTGGCTCAGTTTACTTATTTCTTCATTATTGAACGCACTTTTTTCGTTCTGATAATTCATGCTTTTTTATCACTAGAAGATAAAAGTTGAATATATTGAGTTTGATTGTTCTTATTTCAAGTGAATGACATTCTTTTGAGTTTAGCAAATTCTTCTATTACTACATTCGAACTGATTTCTCTTGTGAATTTTATTTTTAATGCTATAAAATAGTGATTGATTAAATATGTGAATTAAGAAAGTATTCATGATTAATTTTAATTTTCATAATAATTGCAATTAAAACAGGTCTCCTTTACTTGCTATTATTGTATCTTTATCGATAATTGATATTAAATTTCTAAGGTAATTTTAGTCGCAATAATAATGGCTGTTAAATAAGGGTCGCTAAAAGTAATTATTTTTAGCGGCAATAGTATTGGTCTTTACCGGCATTCAACATAAATATCGCTAAAAAATTTAGCGACACTGAAAGCAATGTCATATAATTAAATATCGCAAAATATTTTTGCGACAATAAGTATTGCCGCTAAAAAGAAAATATATTGCCGCTAAAAGCCTTTTTATAGTAGTGAATTTCGCTAGCAAATTCACTAGTAGCAAGTGGTTAGAACCCTCGTGAAACCCTTTCAACAATCTCAATCATCAATCTACAGTCAGATATATCATATATATTTATTATCTTAGCTGCCTCAAGTTAATTCAATTACACAAATCATGTATACTAAGCAACTTCTGATTAGAAGTCTTTATAAAGAATTCTTAATTATGAGAAAAATTACTTTATCATAGGTGTTCTTCTTCCTCCTCCCCGAATACTTCTCCTTCCTAGGATGTATAGTGTCAATGATTTACTGATATAGTTATTGTATTTAAATATTTCAGAGATTGATGGCATAGCAACAAAGAATAACAAGACCTTGTGTATATATATGATTGTGATTGTTGTCTTTTCAAACGTGGTGGCCATATATAGCGATGTCTATTCCTTGATTAAGAAGAATTCATCACCAAGTGAGTGATTTCTCATGTTGCCTGCTAGCAATAATTTGAGATGGAACCCATAACATGTACTCCCGAAGAAGATAGACATATTATTGCGCAGGAAATTGTGCATCTCCTTAAAGTTGTTGATTCACGATTTAATAGGCTTATATATACTCTGCTCAAGATGAATCAAATCTTGGCATTAATGTTCTATCAAGTTACCAATTGTATTACATAAATGATGCCTGTAAAATAGAATGAAAAAACAGCGAATGGGTGACTTGAATATGCTTGAGTTGTATACAAGTATTATTTATTTTTCTTGTTCTTTTTATGTATTGATGTCCCAGCATGGTGATGGTTGATGGACTTTTTACATGGTGATATGTAGACATCGTTGGCTGGTCTGAGCTGTACAAAATAAGTACTATAATTTATGATTCTTGTTAGATTAAAATGGTAAAAAAAAAATATTTTAATATATTGATTAAAGTTCACTTAATTTGAATGATAAGAGCCATAAAATATCCAATGCTTTTGCAGATATAGAGTACTAACTTTACTACTTTGTTATAGAGTTATAAAATTGTACTTTTTTAATGTGACTTTCAAAGAATATATTGAATCTCCTCCACTATGCTATTCGCCAATAAATTTTTTGATAAATAACTTATGTCCACTTTAAATTTTAATGATTTAGATTAATGTAAATTAATAATTATTTTAATCATAATTAATCATGATTATTTATAATCATAGAGAACTAAAAATAATTTTTTTAATGGGCGATAAAGACTTGCTTTAAAGATAATGCCATTTAGAAGTTAGAAATAATTTTCTTCATAGGAAATCACTAACTCTTATTATGGTTAACTTACGTAATTTTAAACTCTTAAAATTTAATTAGAGTGGATAAATTTTATTTACCTAAGCCTATAGCAGAAAATATTGGACACACTAACACTATTAAAAAGGATTAAGGTATTGAGGTATTCAAAATTCATTTTACGACAAATAACTTATAAAATACCTTAAAAGCTAAAAATATCATCTTTATATGTATACGCACAATTAAAATTTTACTAATAAAATTAGGTTTAACTTTAATAAAAAAAATATATTGAAATTTACTATACATCGTAAAATAAACCATAAACATATTAAGACGAGTAAGAAATATATATATATATATATATATATATATATATATATATAAATTTGTATATAAAAATAATAAATAATATAATTTATTTTAATTTTTTTGATTGTAAACGTATACATGTTAAAACACAAATCAAACTAGAAAATTGGATATATGGAATTGTGGTAAGTATCTTTCACGTTCAACTTTAAGATTGTAGGTTCGAGTCCACTAAGAGAGAAAAAAAGTGGAAGCTTCTAAAGAGAGGTTAAGAGAAAATTTAAAAAGTAATACATAATACACCATACATATTTAAGGTACAATATTTACTGATATCATTTATTTTTAGGTTAATTGCTATTTTTAATAAGGTTATTTTCTTGTGTATATAATTTTATTGATTGGCGTATTACACACGTGCAATTAGTATTTTTAAAAATATTTTCGGGACGAGCTCCGGGGAAAGTTTTGGGGCGGGGCGTACCAAAAATGCTCCGTAGTATAAATTAAAAGCGCAGATTCATAAAGCGTAAGCCCTATAATTTGGGGTGTAAGTTTTGAGCGCAAAAGCGTAAGTCCCGGGTGCAAAAACGTAAGTCCCGGGCGTTAATTTTGATTTTCATTATTTTAAAAGTATTTTTGCTATAAATCATATTTTTTATTATTGGTGTAATAATATTTATACTTTATTCTATCATGTTTTCATGTTGTAGTGATTTTTTATGTTCCTCAGACAACTTTATCCATTTTTGTCATTGCTCTTACACTTTTTATCTTTCTCTTTTGAAATACATAGACAATAATCAGTGCAAATATTAGTTGATGGTAGGAATATATAGTAGATATGAAGATGGATGAGGGTTTCATTTTAAAGATTATCTCGGGTATTATGAAAAATTATTACTTTTACATATTTTGTTAGTAATAAAATTATAAAATTGAAGTACATGAGATATATGCCTCGTAGATCCATGAAACTTACGCCCCGTGTCTCGAAACTTACGTCTCACCCCATGCTACATAAAAATAAAATACATCGCCTCACGCCTCATTCCTCCGCCTTTTAAAACACTACATGCAATACACGCACACTACACTAATTTAATGTGAAAAAATATTTCTTTTGCTATAGGATAACGTGAAAGGAAATCTGAATCTCTCGTGATCTGACCAAACCATAGAAATACTTCTCTTTTTTTGGTCTTAATCATAGAATATTTATCTTTCCTCTTTTTCCACAACAAAGTGGTTGTTGTTCTTTATTCCTTCCTCATTTTGTCCATTTATGCTACTTGCTATATATTTTCATTGCATGTACATACAACCCTTTTTCTTTTGGTGCATTGCTGCTTAAACCTGTTTTTAATACTATTTGTACTATAATGTATTTCAATTGAGTATATAAACATATAATAAAGAGTTTTCATTTGATACTCTTTCCGTCCATCTTTACTTGTCCACTATATTAAAAATAGATGTCCAATAATATTTGTTCAGTTTGGAAAATCAATGAACAATTTACTATTTTGTATCCATTTTACCCTTGTTATTAGATATAGTCATTTCTCCAATACAATTTTCAAGACATTATATCTATTATAGTCAAAGGGTGATATGATAAAATTGTCCTCCTATTTATAACTTTTTAAGAAGTGTGCCAAGTCAATAATGGACAAGTAAAGTTGGACGGAGGGAGTATTGTTAGCTTAATTTTATTTATTTTTAAAATATGAATCTAGCATTTATTATGTAAATAAGTTAATCATTTAAGATATATCATATTCTTAATTTTAGTAAGTCATAAAATTGCAGACTTGTTCCAACTGAAGTTGATGTATATAATTACTGGAAAAGAACAAGATATGCCCCGTTACTATATTCTATTATCTAAGCCAGTCTTATGCTATATTATTTGGCTATATGAATCCTTTTCGTTAGGCCAAGTTTCATATATGCCCCTAACTTGATGGACTGGACATGTGACAACAGGGGTGGTGGGTGGGTGAAAATTAAGAGGGGAAATGGATCGGCCGGGTCTTGAATTTTATTCGGGTATGGGGGTTATAGTTTGAGGGTCCTTCACGTGTCCAGTTCAGTCCATCAATGAAACTTTGCCTAATGGTAAGAACTCATTTAGCCAGCTAATTTAAATAAGGAGTAGAAAATAATACACGATGATATTATTTAACTTGATACAAAGTTTTAAAAAAATGATAACTATTAAAATTTGTAATTTAAAATAAGAATAAAATTTAAAAATATTTAATCATAAAAAGATAATATTTTCTTGACACAATTAAAAAGAAAAATACTGTATGTCATAAAGTGAGTAGATAGTTTAGAATGTGTAATGATAGTAGTTGATGATATGTTGGGATTAGAATAAGAAAGCATGAGATTGGACAAGTCTTTTGAGTAGACGAAAAGTTGATTCGTTTGGAAAGAAAAAAAGGTGATTCGCTAGTATTTGTTCTCCCTATTTTTAAATAAACGCGGGGAATCCAATAAATCTGGGGAATTTAGTATTTATTGGGGGAAAAATCTGAGGTGAGAAAAATGGCGATGGCGGGTTTGTATCGTCGAGTTCTTCCGTCACCCCCTGCTATTGATTTCGCTTCTAATGAAGGAAAGGCAAGTTCTTTTGTTTTCGTAGATTAGGGTTTAAGCGTCTCTACTTCTTCTTGTTTTATTTCTGATGTTCTATTTTTAGTTATCCGTTGACTAGCTGCTCTACTGATTTGCTTCTCGCTTTGGAAGCCTTACTTTTAAATCTGTAATTTTGGTAGTATTTGGCCCATTGTTTGTGCTTACTGCTAACTAACTTAGTATAACTATATGGTTTAGAAAAGAAAAACAACAACTACATCCATAGTTTAAGCTGAAGATAATCGATCAGTTTGCCCCATCTTTTTCGTGAATTCCACATCACTCGTCTACCAAGGAATAGTTGCCTGATAGGTGCCCATCATTCTTTTTTGTTAAACGTTACATAATTTGGTTATTGGTTGTTGAGTTGGACACCGATTCACTGCTCATCGTCCAGACTTCATCACATATACTCTATGCTCAAATTCACCTTGATGTTCCACACCCAAATCTCTGTCCACGGCAGACTTCAAAGGAAATCAGGAGTTGTTCTTTTTTCCAGGCGAACTTGTAAATTTTGCCATTCTTAAGGTTTTGTAGCTATTTTTGTGCTTTCCCCATTGGAAACGTCTGGTTTTCACCTATTTTATCCTTCAGGCTTCAATGTTTTGTTGAAATTTTTTCGTGATGTAGGGTATCTGCTTTTTGGCAATTTACTGTTGGTGTCTTCGTCTGTGCTTATTCTTAAATCTACACATTTTAAGTATTTATTTCCCATTTCTGATGGTATGCCCTTTACTTCCAGATACTAAAATGCCTGATAATATTCTACTTTATTGTACTTGCTTATGCTATCAATTCATCTCCTTGTTTGGTTCGACTCTTAAGGTGTACATCTAAACTTGATGTCATCTTACACCAGACACTTTTTTTGCTTGAGTATTTATTTTTTCCAGTTTGATGTTGTTTTATGGAATTGTGATGCTTTATGCCATTAATATGAGAGATTGAATGCAGATATCTTGGCTCTTTTGTACATAATCTTTTATGTGTTGCTTTTTCTTCTTTTTTTTTTTGGTCGCATAAGATTTTGGCTTTCCACTGAAGTTGACCTTCAGACAGAAATAGAGAAAAAGTGATATCAAATTATCCAAGTAAGCATGCCCTTGGCTTCTTTCAGATTATTTATCTCATCTACTTATTACAGGGATGGAAGAAAAGGCCCTCAAGTCTATCACAGTTGCTCGAGCACTCTTTATTTTCCAAGAACTCAATAAGCTCTATGTGCCCTATTGCTACATTGACATTTTCCCCTTCAACTTCTGCCCTTGATGGAAGGATGACTTCTGCTTACTAGATGTAAAAATATGAGATTAATTTGAGTTACATCTTTTTCCCCTCTAGGTCAAAGTGAGAACAGCAGCATTCCTCATTTGCAGCCACAGACTCATCGAGGCACATCCCTTTGACTCCTTACAAACCCAAACAACTATGCTGCTTAGCTCAATCCCATCTGTCTTAAGTTAAATTTTCTGCTCTGACTAGCCATCCTCAATTCAGAATGTTGAGAAACTATTTATTAGTCTACCATAGTGTAGCCTTTTACCTCGAATGAAAGTCCGCTGCTGGTTTCTTCTGCAGAGTTTCATCTATGCCCTCTCTCCTGATCACTTTTCTGGATCTCATTCTTCCCATCCTTTTAGGTTATGCCGTTATGGAAGTTGAATTTTTCATTGGGCAAATTCTCAATTATTACTGCAACCATTATCATAAGGATCTGTATATTTATGCTAGTCCTAGATTGCTTGCTCACTGGTCGCCTGATTTTGATCATACTGGTTTATGATAAGCTTCCTATCTGAAAAAGCGTTGACTGTCTCTTTCTATTTGTTTTCACGAATTATTTCTTTAGGCAGTGTGGTGATCATGGAGAACATAGCTTTTCTTAGGTTGAGGAACCACTAGAAAGGTAGGTGTGCTAGTTGAGTTTGTTGCATTTCTTTAGGGAAAAGGGACGAAGGTAGAGAGATTAATTTGGAGAAGATAGTGAGACAACACATTGACAAATTCATGTAGCGGGAAAAGAATTAGAAAGAGAGCTTCAATAAGAATAGAGAATGCAAAACCTTGAAGTATTGCATTAGCTAGGCACTAGCACAACTAGCGAACCATGTATCCCATACGACTGAAACAACTTATATCCACAACATTGCACGTAAAACACTAACACAAAGTTAAATACATAGTTCAAGTCTCGTTCAAATCAAAATACACCACCAATGAGTACATGAAGCATAAATCCAGATTTCACTATAGCTATACACTGATGAAGTCTGAATGAAAAAGCAAAATGGGCTAATTTAGCGCCCACTAAGGAGAAGTGAGGCTCACAGACTTTGGTTCCGGAACTAACTCAGAGTCTGTGAAACATGAAGTGAGGATTGAGTTTATAAACTATCCATAACCGTTGAGATAAGAATTAAAAAACATGCTATGTATTGCTAGTTTTGAAAATAAACATTAACAAGTTATACTGAAAATATATATTTTCCACATTACTATTATGTGAACCCTAGATTCGTACTATATTTATATTTCGGGATAATCAAACTCAAGAGTTTGAAACCATGCGCATCTCGGAGGCTTCTATCTCGGCCGTCTGATCCCAACTCAATCCATTGGGTATCCACGTCTCTCGTGTGTACATCACAAGGATTTGATGCCATCCCCGTCAACTAGGGTGGTAGCACGCATGAGTAACATATTCTGTGATAACGTACCACGAGGGAAATCGGACATCAATTCAAACTGTTCGAGCTTTCTCTTAAAACATACTTTTATCTTAGACACAACACAACCAAAACATATATAATGCATAAAGTAGCATAAAAAAATATATTTAATAGCTCTTCTTGAAACAATGTACACAAGTCTGAAACAGTTATTCTGTAATTTGGAGCTTGCTTTAGATTGAACCCATAGAATTTAAATCCAGAATCTGCCTATGGGAGAAATGCCGTTCCTTTATTACTTAAATTCCCATCTCTGGACTTCAACATGTTACTTCAATAATATTTAAGGCATGCTCGTATCAAGGGTATTACACATCAACATTCTGAAATTGATATATGAGATCATGGTAAATTATTAGACAGGAGATGTCTATATAATTGTTGGAATAATTGGGGAAAGCCATTAGTTGACCGTGTATTGGTGCAGATTCTTCGGTTGCATAGGAAATAATGTTATTTAGGAACATAGTTAACTTCTTCGAGAAAGGCTATCTGGTCTCAAAAAACTGGAATTTGAAGGCTGTCCACAAAGATACCTCAAATGCCCACCTGACCAAATACAAGAGATCCCTAGCACTTATCTTGAAATGGCTTAAGACATCAAACTAGGTCTTCTGTTCTATGAATTGAATGGTATATCAAAAATAAATTTCTTTTGTAAACATGAATTTGTTTTCTTCCACGTAGATCACTTTTTATTAATTGTCATACCTCAGAGAAAAAGGGAAATGTGTGAAATTGGATGAAGGTATGAGAAAACGATACAATGTCTAATACTTTATTCAGTTACTGTTACTTCTTTTTTGTACTGATTGCTGCTTGTTTTTGGAACTGCAGCAACTTTTTTTGGAGGCCATCCAGAATGGAACAATGGAAGGATTTTTCAAGTTGATCTCTTATTTTCAGACACAATCTGAACCAGCATATTGTGGTTTGGCTAGCCTTTCCATGGTCTTGAATGCCCTTGCTATTGATCCAGGAAGAAAATGGAAAGGTAACTCTGGTATCACCTATCATCTAGTGAAGCTGTGTTCCTATCCTTCCTGATGATATGGATGATTGTTTTATCTTCACTTTTTATGGCCTTACCTCCTGAATTGTTAATAAGGTCTTGGGCTCTTTTTATGTTTATTTTCTTTGATGAAGGTCTTTATGTTTGTATTTTCCAATAATTTTGCCTATCCCCTGCTCATGTTAGTTATAAAATGTAAGCACAGAGATGTATAGTTCTCTTTCTTTTTTATTGGTTAGATATCTCTCTGATTGGGACAGAAAGTTGGTGCCTTGTCTCTGAGTGTTGTAAGTTGTTATGATTTGTTGTGATGCATTGGCATCAGCCTCATATTACATGAGATCATTTTTATTGTTAGTGTCTGTTTCCAATTTATCTGAACTGGAAACATCATATAAAAGATGTTGTTTCAATGTTCACATCTTAAAAACTCGAAAACCTTTTACTTTTTACCATTTAACTTATATGTCAGTGTTATAGTATTGTTACCATTGTCTACTGATATTCAAGAGTCAAAGGTTGGAAAAAAGGAGTTTGGTGAGGACCGCTGTTATGTTCTTAGCTTTCATCACCTGAAACTATTTGATGCTGCACGTTTTACTCTTTCAAACTTGGTTGTTCATATCTGTTATATTCTGCTTACGTCAATGAGCTCATACATAGTGTGGTACGATGTCACCACCTTTATCTTATCAGCTTCAACAAACTGTCAGGGCCTTGGAGATGGTTCGATGAATCCATGTTGGACTGCTGTGAGCCATTGGAGAAAGTTAAAGCTAAAGGGATCTCCTTTGGGAAAGTGGTATGTTTGGCTCACTGTGCAGGAGCAAAGGTAGAAGCTTTTCGCTCTAATCTTAGCACCATTGATGACTTCCGTAAACATGTCATGGCCTGCACAACTAGTGATGATTGTCATCTGATCTCATCATATCATCGAGGCCTTTTTAAACAGGTAAATATAAACATGGCTTCTCTATGCTCCTGCTTATCATTGTGAAGAAGTATATTGCTGTATCGGCAACGTTACCAGTTTCCAAAAAAAAGAAGTATATTGCTGTATCGGGAGTTTGGTCCCTCAGAATATTGCTAATTATTTATGAAGGTTTATTGAACCCCTTCCTGACTTATCCTGAAGATTGGAACATCTCTTCTGAATCTTATGGCAGACAGGTTCAGGCCACTTTTCACCTATTGGTGGTTATCACGCGGAAAAGGATATGGCACTGATTCTAGATGTTGCAAGGTTTAAATATCCCCCTCACTGGGTTCCTGTCCCTCTCCTCTGGGAAGCCATGAACACAATTGATGAAGCTACAGGATTACATAGGGGGTATGTAGTTCCACATAGCTACACTGTGATATATCTTGATTTTCATTATAAGCTGTTGGCATGGACTTTACCTTGAACAGCGTCTCATTCATACTTTTTAGCTGTCAACTGAAAATTTCTTAGCATTTGCTTAAGGAATATAAATATGTAGAGAAAGATGTTTCACTATGTGTTTTGGTTTTCCCTCTTATAATAAAGATGAAAATTGGAAATCAAAGAAATTGATTGCTGAACTCTCCCTCTTATAATAAAGATGAAAATTGGAAATCAAAGAAATTGATTGCTGAACTCTTTCAGCACTGCTTCTGGTCTTCTTCAAATATAACTGTTTTTATCCTCTTCATTTTTTTCTTTTCCCAATCTCATTCTCTCCAAATTTGTGGTCCTTTCTCCATCTCATACTTGCAGCATGGATTTCAGTGACTTATGCGCAAACACATAATTTTCAGGTTTATGCTAGTTTCTAAGCTTCATAGAGCTCCTGCACTGCTATATACCCTGGTAAGGCTTAAATAGCTCGTATTATATCACTTGCTTGTATAAATAAACTCCTTTGGACAAACTATAACTTGCAACTTCTATTCAATTCGAAATCTTTTTTTGAAACTGAAGAGATCTATTCAATTCGAAATCTGAATCTCTCTCTTAAACTTTCTTATTTTTCCCTTGTTAGCTGAATGATGTTCTCATTAGTGGCTAAAGGTATTGGGATTTTGGTAAGACAAGGATGCGCTCAAGCTCCTATTACTGATTGCTAGACTCTTTGCTAGTTGATCCTTTTCAGTACACCAGCTTGGTCAGATGGTTGTAAACCATTTCTTTAACCTATTCTATTACATGCTTGAACATAATGATGACATCTTTGTCACATGCTTGAGAATTGGTCTTAGTGCCAGGAGATTAGCTTGAACTTTTGCTTCAAAACCATGACGTTGTTGCAATATTTATGAATTTCGACAATATTGGCCTTTAGAACTAATTAACATGTACTGTTATGTGATATTTTCTATCATAAAGAGAGAAGAATGTTCTTGATTGAATTACTTTCTTTCTGTGACTATTCATGTATTCTGAATAGTGTACTCTTACAGAGCTGTAAACATGAGAGTTGGGTCTCTATCTCAAAGCATTTGATGGATGATCTTCCTGTCCTCTTAAGTTCTGAGAATGTAAAGGACATAAAAGATGTTCTCTCTACGCTTCTTTCAAATCTACCTCCCAATTTTGCTGAATTCATAAAGTGGGTAGCAGAAGTTCGAAGGCAAGAGGAGAATGGACAAAAGTTGAGTGAAGAGGAGAAAGGAAGGCTAGCTATCAAGGTTAGGTATCTGAAGAAATTTAGTAAATTGAAAGATAAAAAAAGGCTTCAGAAATGGTCAAATTCTTTTGCATATTCCCATCTCCAGATATAATCGGATAACTGTTGCAGGATAGGTCATTATTTATGAGTTCAGTAAGCACTCTTACCTTACTCTGCAGGAAGAGGTATTGAAACAAGTGCAGGACACTCCTCTTTATAAGCACGTCACAAGCCTTTTATTTTCAGAAGATTCTGTCTGCCTGTTAAAAGCAGAAATGGACAGCAGTTTGACCAGTGTTGCTGCGAGCATTTGTTGCCAAGGAGCAGGCCTTTTTGCAGGAAGGTCTGGTTTGTCGGATAGGTTTTGCTGTCGCCAAACATGTGTGAGATGCTACAGAGCAACCGGGGACAATCCTGCTACAGTGGTGTCTGGTACAGTTGTAAATGGGAATGGGGAGCAGGGGGTTGATGTTCTGGTTCCTACATCTCAAGCAAAGACTAGTTGCTGTCCTTCGGGGCAAAATGGTTGCTCACCAATGCACCCTGGAAGCAACGATGTGCTGACAGCACTGTTGCTGGCATTACCTCCACAAACATGGTCTCACATAAAAGATATGAAGGTCTTGCAGGAGATAGAGAACCTTGTCTCAGCAGAAAACCTGCCTCCGTTGCTGCAAGAAGAGGTACCATTGTACATTTTGCCTCTGCCACATTTGCATATTTGTTTTAAAATCCCTATTTGTTATTGTCTTGGGAAGCCCAGAAAAGAAGGTTGCAGTAGGTTAACTACTAGCAGAAAGCTAACCAATTTATGATTCATCCTAGCAATATTGAGTATTGGAATGAAAGAGTCCAAATGGAGTGAAATGGATGTTGAGGATTTATATAACGACCCCAACTAGATTAGGATTGAGACTTATGTTTTTTGTTGTCATCATTATTGGAAATTCACCCTACACTTTGAAAGGCCTTCATTCCTTTAATAGAGCTTTCTACCTCCTTTCTAATTATAAGTACTTACTATGGGTCCAATTGTTTTTTCCTTTATAAAATTAACGTTAAGTATCGATTTTACTGCACTCTGTATTTTATGAAAATACGCCTTTCCTCTTGAAGCAGGTTATCATATTGTTGCAGGCTTAACTGATAATTCATTTCTAGTCAAACTGAAGGAACATGTAACTGATAATTTCGTACATAGTAGTGAAACCTAAGGCGCATAACTCTGTCTTCTGCATGTTATTCAGCCGTTTAATGAATTTTATGCCTTATGCTATGCATCTTTGACCAATTGACCGAGTTCAATGTTAAAAGTTGTGAACAGTTACCAGTTTTAAAAAGAAATTGTTAAAAGTTGTGAAACTCTTAGATGTGTAATGGTGTAATAGACTTCTAAATATTCTTCTGGGCAACTGCAGATTTTGCACTTGCGAGGGCAGTTCCTCCTGCTTAAGAGATGCAAGGATAACAAGGTAGAAGAAGATTTGGCTGCACCTCCCTTTTAGTTTGCATTCCTAGGTTATTATATATACATTGTTCTGATGTGAGATTCAGATCAAATCACAGTACTTTCTCAGACTTAAAATTCACAAAGCACTGTAGCATCTTAAGCAGCAAAATGCAGATGTCCTACTTCCTTTCATTTATATAGGTTTAATAAAATCAAGAACTACAAGGTGCGTCCCGTGGAGCTCGAAATCTCTTTGTGGAGATTCATTTGGTTTTCAGAGATCAATCGCTCTTTAGCATAAAATGCATGCCATGAAGAATGAAAGGGTGTTGTTGATCTATCCAGTAAAATCGAGTTCATTGGTTAGCTGTGGGGGCACCTTACACATGATATGAGAAATGCTGCTCTGAAGCTTTTATGTCCTGCAAGCTACTGGGTGACTTACTTGACCAGGGACCTCATTGTATGTGCCACATCTTCTACCTATGGTACTTTTCTGTCAAAGGGCGGAAGGAAAGGTTCATAAATATATTGACATCCTCATTTCTCTTTGAAACAGTATATAGCAAAAGTTGCAATTCATTTTACATAGACGTCTATGTAAATTTAGGATTACTTGCCATGTATTTTGGAGTAAAGAAGTAAGAGAGTGAAGCATGGTCAAATTTGCATATAAAAACAGTGGCGTATCTATGTGGAGGGGCATGAGTTCACGTGCACCCACCCATGCTTATTTTTCTAGACCGTGTATAAAATATCACCAAAGTCGAAGAATCATGTGGTACAATAGTTATTTGGCCCACCTTTATGACAGGCTTGGGAGTTATAATCCCATCCCACGGCTGTCTTGCTGATTGTCCCTTGTTTTTTCAATTAATTACTCCCATAGTTCACTTTTACTTATCCACTATTCTTGAAAATAGATTTTCAAATGTACTCGTCACTTTTAACATATCAAAAAAAAAATTAATTTTTTTTTATGTTTTATCCTTAGCATTAATTACTTATTCTCCAAATTATTTTTCAAGACCTAATACTAAACATTAATTAATAGAATTCGTGTGGTAAAATAGTCATGTTAATCATTTTGTTCTTAATGGTAGTGCCAAGTCCAATTTGACAAGTAAAAGTTAACGGATGGAGTACTTTTTTGTTTGATTTATTATTTTGAATTTTTTAAGTCTGACACGTTGCAACTCCTTTGCAACTCCTATTTTTTTAGTCACTATAAAATTTTATATAATTAAATCAACAACGACAACATACTCAGTGTATTCCCACAAAAGTGAGGTATGAGGAGGGTAGAGTGTACGCAGTCTGTACCTCTACCTCATCCTGTTTTCGATAGACCCCAGCTCAAGACAACAACAGAACAAGAAACAGAAGGTAGTACCAAAACTACAAATAATAAACAGAAACAAGACTACCACAAAATAATACTACAATCAATCTACCCGACAACAAGCATCACCAAAACTCCAAGAACAAGAACTACAAGTGTAGCACTACGACTACTAGCTAGTACAGACAACTAGACAAAGCACTCTTACCTACTAGCAAGGACACACTCCTTCCTACTAGTCTTCTATCCTAATCCGCGTCTTCTACATCTTCCTATCTAGGGTCATGTTTTCGGTCTGTGCCATATCCTGTCTAATCACCTCTCTCGAATATTTCTTCAATCTACCTCTACCTCTCCTGAATCCATCCATAGTCAGCCTCTCACACCTCCACACTGGGGCCTCTGTGCATCTTCTCATACCATACACGAACCATCTCAACCTCACTTTCCATATCTTGTCTTCCACCGTATTTCACTCCCACCTTGTCTCGGATATCCTCATTCCTAATCCTATATCTCCTAGTAAACCCACACATCCATCACCTTCATATTTTTTGAACGTGAGAGTTCTTAACTGGCCAATATTTCACCCCATACAACATAGCCGGCCTAACCGCCACTCTGTAGAACTTGCCTTTAAATTTAGAAGACACCTTATCACACAAGACTTTGGTTACGAGCATGTATTTCATCCACCCTGCACCAATCCGATGAGTAATATCCTCGTTAATCTCACCATTTCTCTGGATAATAAACCCTAGCTAGGTACTTGAAACTACATCTCTTTTGGATGACATGTATATCAAGCTTCACTTCCACGTCAGTCTCATGCTTCTTCACTTCACTGAACTTACACTCCAAATATTCAGTCTTGGTCCTGCTCAATCTAAATCCTCTAGACTCCAAGGTTTGTCTCCAAACCTCCAACTTAGCATTAGCTCCTTCGCGCGCGAGTCTCGTGAATCAAAACTACGTCATCCGCAAATAACATACACCATGACATCTCACCTTCAATTTATCGCATCAATACATTCATTACCAAGGTAAATTAAAACGGGATAAGGGATAAATCAAATATCGATGTTAAAACTAGTTTCAATGGACGATATAACATATATCCTAACGTTTTCAGCACGGAGAATTGATATATATAATTATTAAATTTCATTAAAAGATGGAGAAAATTATGAACGTATAACTTCAAATGTATAATAGGTTCAATGGTAAATGGTTAATCTTAAATTAGGATCTAGCTCATTCTAATAGTGTAGTAATTATCTTTTTAAAATTATGGATCCGTCATATTTATAACGTGTTTGTGCAAGTCTGGTAGTAAAGCTTTGCCAGTTCCTTAATCGTATGTGCCTACTGCTACTGTAGAAAATAATTAGTCTTAGTGTATGAATGGATGATAGAAAAGAAAAAACGTGTTCATGTAATACTCCATTGAAGAAGGGGAGCTAAGTCAACCAGAACCAAATGCATAATAAACATGCAAATGTAAAATGAAAAGATAGCCGGCTGTTTGGGCAAGTGTTTTAATAAATTAATCTAATAAACAAGGATTATTAAGACAGAATAGGTATATCAATATTAGCTCGAACTAATCACATGTGTCCATACTAATTTTAAAGGTTGAAATTGTTTTGATGTGGCCTCTCTTAATTAAATATCAAATTTCTGTTTTTTAAGAAAATATTTTTTTTAAAATTATAATCCATTAAAATATTAAAAAAGCTGGCTGTTTGGGCAAGTGCTTTAATGAATTAGGCCAAGAAACAAGGATCATTAAGACAAAATAGATATATCAATACTAGCTTTATCACACATCTCCATATTAATTTTAAAGGTTGAAATTGCTTTGATTTAGTCTCTCTTGATTAAACATCAAATTTCTATTTCTTTATAAAATAAAAATATTTTGTTATTATAATCCATTAAATTAAAATATAAAGATAGCCGGCTATTGGACATGTGTTTTAATGAATTAGGCCAAAGAAACAAGGACCATAAACAAAATAAGTATATGAATATTAGCTTCGACTAATCACATTAAAGGTTGAAATTGGTTTAATCTAGTTTCTCTTGATTAAAATTAGAAAATAAAAATATTTTTTTATTATAATTCATTAAATTAAAATATAAAGATAGCCGATTGTTTAGGCAAGTGTGTTGTAATGAACTAGCCAAGAAACAAGGATCATTAAAACAAAATAAGTATATCAATACTAGCTTGGACTAATTATATATGTTCATATTAATTTTAAAGGTTGAAATTGCTTTGATTTAGTTTCTCTTGATTAAACATTAAACTCTTGTTTTCTTAAAAAAATATAAAAATAAAAAATTTCTATTTTAATTCATTAAATTAAAATATAAAGATAGGCACGCCTATCTGGACAAGTGCTTTAATGAATTAGGCCAAAGGAACCAGAACTATTAAGACGAAATAGGTATGTAGATACTAGCTTTGACTTATCACACATGTCCATATTAACTTTAAAGGTTGAAATTGTTTTGATCTAGTCTCTCTTGATTAAACATCAGAAAATAAAAATATGTTTTTTAATTATAATTCATTGATTAAAATATAAAAATAATCGACTGTTTATGCAAGTGTTTTAATGAATTAGCCACAACCATTTATTTTCAATTCCTTATGTCAATTACTTATTTTTTCCAATTATAGTGACAGTTTTCGTTGAGTTATATGGTCAAAAATTGATGGGTTTCTGATAGTGGAAGTAGGCGGTGAGATGAATTTGGGAATTGAAAAAATAGATAAGTTAAAAATTAAATCTATTTTTTTTGTTTTTGAAATTTGAGTTTTGAAATTTAAAAAAGGATTTTAGTTCAAATTTCTAGATACAGGTGTTGAGTGCTAGAGTTAAAAGTTGACATTTTTTATTATGTTTATTAATTTTGAAAAAAATATATTATGCATATTTAAATATTAAAAAATAAAATAATTTTAATCATTCAGCGTTTAGATATATGAATAGCATCTTAATAATTCAAATGTGCATTCAGATTTAGACATCTTAATCTTAGTGAAAACAAATGAGGCCTAAAACAAAATAGGTATATCAATACTAGCTTCAACTAATCACATATGTCCATATTAATTTTAAAGGTTGAATTGGTTTAATCTAGTTTCTCTTGATTAAAATCAGAAAATAAAAATATTTTTTTATTATAATTCATTAAATTAAAATATAAAGATAGGAGACTATTTGATCAAGTGTTTAATAAATTAGGCCAAAAGAACAAGGACCATTAAGACGAAATAGGTATACCAATACTAGCTTCGACTAATCACACGTCTCCTTATTAATTAATTTTAAAGATTGAAATTGCTTTGATTTAGTCTATCTTGATTAAACATCAAATTTCTATTTCTTTAGAAAATATAAATAATTTTTTTAAATATAATTCATTAAATATAAAGATAGCCGGCTGTTTCGGCAAGTGTTTTATTGAATTAGGCCAAGAAGCAAGGACCATTAAGACGAAATAGATAGGCCAAATTTCATGGGGTATCCTATTTTGATCGCCCCATTTAAGTGATACTCACCTTATATTTATTCTTTTGCACGAATATTTAATATTAGACAACTCTCAGACAAAATAATATATTTTTTTTGCTTTTGCATTCACATATTTATGCAACTTTAGCCAATTTTAACATGTGTTTCAGTCATGTATGACTGAGCACAAACATATATGAAAAAATTGAAAGGTTGTTAAATGAGTTTGTTAAATTTGTTGTTATATTGACAAATTGATGGTTGGAGTTTGTTCATTATGATACATGAAACTTTATGATTTGGGTGTTTAAATTTTTAAAATAAAATTATTATTTTTGTCAAAAACTTTTACTCACATGTCTGAAATTTCATCCCATTTTTACATGTAATTCAGTCATGCATGCATAATTGAAGTGCATACCTTAATGAGTTTGTCAAATTTATGTGCTTTTCATAAACTAACGTACAGGTTCGCGCTTCGCGCGATTACAAAAAAATTCATACTTTTTTTCCGTCTTGTTCTTCAACATCCAAATATCAAAATATTTTATTTTGATAAGGGAGATATTTTATATATAATAACTTTAAAGTATTACAACTTGATTAGTAGACACTATATTAGCACCTCTACTATTGTCACGCCAATAGTCTAGAATTTCGTACTACAAGTTCTTGAGCAGAGTCGTGACACTATATTCCTCTGGAGTTGTTAAGTAAAATATTTTCAATTTTACTTAACAGCAAATAAATCAGAATACAAATTTATAATTTTAACTCAAAAGTATTCAATAGAGTTTATATTTTTAAAATGAAAAAAAATAATTAAAATCATAACATGATCTCATGATAATATAAAGTACCATAATATAAATGAGAGACGAATTCATGATTTATATTTGATGGTTTCAACTTTTAAAATTCTTAAGATTGTATTCATTGTAATGTTAGATTATGAATTCAAATATAATATTTCTTGATATCTTAGTAGATTTTTACATTTATATATATACTCTATATCAAAAATTATGAATTCAAATAATCAGCCCGTAATCAAAAAATTACATCCATCCTGATAAGAATATCATACTAATTATTTTTTCATATCAAAATATTTTTTATGAAAGAAAATTAAAAATTGTTCTCCTCTAATTTTAATCATTATATTAAACATCACTAAATATTTAATTTTATATAAAATTACTTGTTTTATTACTAGACCCTTTTTTTTAGTAAGTGCCTATATGTTAGGTAATATATTTTTGTACATGATTGTATTCTTTAATATACATTTATATATGTAGTAAGTTAGAATGTAATTCTCTTCAAACAATTTTTTTTAATTTAAGAAATAGAATAAAAAGACAATTGAAATGCGATAATATAAAAAAGTAATAAGAAATAATACTTAATTAATAGCATAAATTTTAGCCACAAGATATCCATTCTTTTTTTTTTTACTCATTTTCTTCCTTTCTTGTCAAAATGATTCACCACTTCTCTCCTTTGTAAATTTTCATCTATCATTTTTAGTTCATTTTTTGTTAATATTTTTAAAACTGTTTTGTCTTAATTTTTGCCTAAACTCAGTAAGATCCCCATTTTACTCTAAATCTTATGCAAAATTTTCTTCCTCTTTTTTTAAAGGCGAAAATGTCTGATATTTAGCCTTAACAAGGCCACACTTTCAGACATGAATGTCTGAAGTTATCAAACTTCAAGCGCGATTATCTGACTTCTTTCTCAAAATGGGTAAACTTGCAAAAAAAAAACATGAAACATGTATCAATTAATAGAGACATTAAAAGCAAATATTCGTGCACTTCTCCCATCACTACTAGTTTCGACTAATCACACATCTCCTTATAAATTTTAAAGGTTGGAATGCTTCGATTTTCTCTCTCGTGATTAAACAACAAATTTCTTTAGAACATAAAAATAAAATCTTTTATAACAATCCATTAAAATTAAAACATTAAGATATAGAAACAAAAGTCAAACTCAAAACAAGACACAATAATATGATATATAAACCAGATTTCAATAAGAACAATAAATTTTAATATATTATCTAAACAAATAAAAAATAATCAATGCTTAATTAAATTAAATCATTAATGAAATTAAATTAAGAGGAAAAGAATAGTTCAAATATTTCAAATGCAACTTTAATAATTTGCTTTTTAGTTCTTGCCAGTTAAGGAGACTAAAGCAAAACAATTCCAACCTTTAAAATTGATATGGACACGTGTCATCAGTTTGAGTTACTATTGATGTTTTTTTTTTAAAAAAAATTAAACTTTTACGACACAGTGAAAAAGTTCAGGTAGCTAATCAACTAAGCTACTAAGATTTCTTATGAATTAACCTCCACTATAATCATTTTAGCTTTTAATTATCTTAATTAAATCTTGATTCAAATATACTCCCTCCGGTTCATAATATACCGTGTTTTGAGATTATATATTTAGTTTAAAATAAATAATTTTCTACGTACTCAAAAAGTTATTAATTATTTTCTTTCCAAATTTACCTTTGCTTATCAAGAAATCATGTTATATAAGTACTATTTAATTAATGAGAATTTATTAATAAAAGCATCTCTTACTTTTTAAGTGAGTGATTTCTTATGAAAAATGTTCAAGCTAAAAATATAATATAACCGAAAGGAGTATTAATCTCGGGTACTCAAAAATTAATACTCCTTTCGTCTTATATTATTTATTCATTTTTGGGTAACTTACATAAAACACACATCTTTGGGAGCTAATTACTCTTTTTTCCACCTCAATCCCGCTCAGATACATCCTTCACCTTCGAGATACATCGCCTCACCTCGGGATACATAGCATCGCCTCATGATACATTCCCAAACCACTCGGATACATTGGCCTTCTTTGGTTTTACCTCTGATACATATGCATCCTGCATGTATCAGAGGGGTTACAACATGTATCCGAGGGTTTGAGATGTATCTGATGGGTGGGATGTATCCGAGGGTTTGGGATTATCCGATGGGTGGGATGTATCCGAGGTGAGGCGATGTATCACGATGTGAGGAGATGTATCCGAGTGGTTTTTTGATTAACATGTGGTATATTAAGTAATTAAAATAAAGTAGTGGGAGAGTTAGTAAATATGGTAAGGAGGTATGTCTCTTTATGTAGTTTAACCTTCATTTTTCTCTTGATACGCCCTTTGAGAAATCATAAATAAGAAGACCATTTTGATTAATTTGTGTCACGACCCGAAAACACAAGTCGTGATGGCACCTACTATAACCCACTAGTAGGTAAGCCGACCCATAGCCCGGAACTGCAAGAAACAGGCTAACTCCAGAAAGAACCCAAAAGCGGAAGAAACGACAATAAATAGCAAAAGACAAGATAAACCAACGTAAGTAAAAAGGGAAGGGGAGAAAATAAAATACACAAGAATCCCCCAAGACCTGGTGTCAGTCTGTACAAGTGCTACTACAACCTAGATGTTCTAGACAGATACAATAAAATACGGACAATCTTCGAAGGTACAGTAGGAGACTAGTCCAAAAGTAGAGGGAGATGGATCAACTCCGATCGCCAAGAGCTCACCCAATGTCTCCAGTCAGCAACTCTGCACGAGGATAGCAAATCAACGGCGATAACCCGTACTAGGATCTGCATCTTTTGTCACGACCCGATTTCTCAGGTCATGATGGCACTTACAACCCCCCAGTAGACGAACCAATTCTCATAGCCCAAAACGGTTAGTAATGGACTACTACCTAAATAATACGCACAATGAATAGAAATAAGCGGAAGCAGAATATAAAGATAGATAAAGTGGAGCAAAACCTGAATATATACATAATGAAACTACACCAACCCCAAGACTTGGTATCGATAGTATAGAAGCTTCTAATAGAATACAAGTGCTAGAAGTAACAAAATACAATATAAATATGTCTCTGAAAGTACAAGGAGTAACAGTGCCAAAAGATGAGATGTGGTCAAGCTCCGACCGTCAGGCGCTCACCCTAGTCTCGAATATCCAAAAGCTATACGAGTCTCCACGCGATCAGTGGCGAAAGCTCAACTAATATCTGCACCAGAAAGATGCAGAAGTGTAGTATGAGCACCAAGACAACGGGTACTCAGTAGGCATCATCGGCCGACTGAGCATATAAGATATAAAAACAGTAAGTAGCAGATAGCAAGAAAGTAGTCACCGAAGCAATAGAGAAAGCACAAGGAACTAGCACGGAGGATAGATAACCAAGAATTATAAGCATACAATGCTAGCACAGAAAACAAATATACACAGAACACAGGTGTAAGAAAGAGGAACGCACCTGGGATCCTTGCAACAATAGTCTAAATAAAGACAGAGAGAATTAGGAATATGGCGGTATACCGGTAACCTCAAGAAAGAAGGGAAAGAGGGAAAGCAACCCAACAAAAGAAACTAGAAGCCATAAAAGTAACGAAAACATACTAAAACCACCAACTCTCAAGATAAGCATGAACCGGGATCCATCTCACAATTTACAACCTAGAATGGAATAACTAAACCACCAGAACCAAGAGTTTCTACTCAGAATCAAGGTAAGGAACAACGTCCAATAAATCACAACCGCTCAGGAGGACACACGATAGAGCCTCAAAGATATAGGACTCACTATCCCCTCAATACTCAAGACCAAACTCGGAGCCTCAACATGCTAAAAACTTACCAATCCACCAAGAACCAAGG
Organism: Jaltomata sinuosa; assembly: GCA_003996215.1. NCBI lineage: Eukaryota > Viridiplantae > Streptophyta > Magnoliopsida > Solanales > Solanaceae > Jaltomata > Jaltomata sinuosa. Next base: position 136,531 of record QJPP01001583.1, on the reverse strand, counting down.
ACCATACTAGCTCTACGAAATGACAGGAGTAATATAATCTACCTACAGTCCTAACGACTACCCATACAACCGAGAAACGCAATCAAGTGAAAATAAACCCTCCGGCTGCCCATACAATTGGAGCGTACACTAAACACACAACAAATAAGGGTGGAATCTGAGTGAAATATGCATGATGATATGATATGATGAATATGTAACCAAGTTTGATCGCAGTGTTATGTTACCCTCTCTGGTGCCCCAAAGGTCCAATAAAGGCGGGATCCTTGGAAGGAATTCTCCCGAGTACCTCTACTCCGCCGTACACCCCTCCCTCCGAGCATCATCGGCCTGTCGCACTTGGTCCAGAACAGTAGGGTCCATAGAGGTCTACTCGTAGACCACATACAAACACGAAACTCAAATATCTCAACAATCAGGATCTCACAGTATGTGCTCGGATTTGATCCAAGTCTAAATTAGTAGTCATGTATAAGTAACCCTCATCAAGGGTGCCCGGAGCGTATCCGGGTCTAAAGCAGTAGTCATATCTCAATAACCGTCATCAAGGGTACCCGGAGCGTATCTGTGTCTGAAACAGAAGTCAAGTTTCAAAATCCCTAAACAGGGTACCCGGCTCGTATCCGGGTCTAAATCCGTAGAAAATAATGTCTAGAGCTACGGTCCGGCCAAGCCTAGTATCAGAATGAAGATCAGTAATCAAATCATCATAATCTCCCCTCTACTCTGAGAGGTTTCGTAAAAGTCAGTTTAAAAGCCCTTTCAATGTCATGTACCAAAAAGGGGCCCTCAGGGCCATGCAAAGTTTAGAAAATCAATTATAGTAGGCCCGAAGCCAAATTAGTAGTAAAACATACAGGGAAAACCTTTTCATGTATGATATGCTCGAAAATAATAGAGTAGACCAAAATGGCTCACAAACATTCCCTATCGGCCCTGCACAGGCTCAACAGCTCTACAACAATCATAACCAGCCTAAAAGGATATCTCTATGTCCGGGACTCGCGGACATTCTCAAATAACCCACCATCTATGTTACAGAGTCAATACAAGGCCACACAAGACCACAAGGGTAATATATACAATACTACACGAATACTACAACCAACGTATGAAATAAACAGACAGAAAAAATGGGCAAGGTCTGGGGTACCAACCTATAACAACCCACCCAAGAATGCTAATTAATGCAGTTATAGACTATATACGCAAAGTCTAGGTAGGGAAAGCCATAACCTATCAAAAAAGCCGAGCACGCGCGCACAATCCAATCTACAAGATCGAAGCCTATCACCCCCTAGAAGTATCCGCAAGCAGCCACACTATCATAACAATGCTCTACACGTCAATACGAAGCTAATGGTACCCATATTGCTAATAATTTAGCCGGGTCGAAATCCATGTCACACACTGGCTCATGGTCCCCACAACCCAAAACTGGAAACGAAAAATACACAATTGTTCCTTACCATCCCGGAAGCACATGCTCAAAATTTGAGCAGAAACGGACCATAGAAAGGGGTCAAAACAGTCCCACCAACCCAAGAACAAACTAGAATTAAAGAGGAGAATTTACGGAATTTAAAGGTTAGAACTTACGAATTGAAGGCGAGAAATCGATCACAGACGGTAAAATAATCACCCCAACACCTTGGAATAATCCCACACAAATATTGGGAGCTTGGAGCTCAAGAACAATGGAAGAAACGGATTTTTGGTGAAGAAAATGAAGGAGAAGGTATATATACATACATGAATTTTTTCATCGCTATCGCGAAGAAAAACCTTCGAGATCGCGATGAACAAACTGGCCAACTCATCGCGATCGCGAGGGTTTTTCTTCGAGATCGTGATAAACAACTTCGGCCATGCCAGCAACAGAAAACCAGCAGTGCTAAAAACTTCTACGCGGCATTCCGAGCACAATCAGAACCCGATACTCAAGAATCAAATATGCTATTAGAGTGGAAACAACATTCCGGACTCAAAGAAAGCAACAAATTTACCAATAGAGAAAGTTTTAAGGAAAAGTGGGCCTCATGTCCAAAACTAACTCGGAACTCAATACCCTAAAATAAGTTTGGAAGCCCCGAGACCCGAACCAAAGGGCCGTTAGCCCAAAGTCGACATTTCAAAGCTAACAGCGCTAACGTAATTTCCATCCGAGGCCGTCTTCTCCGAATGTTGACCAAAGTCAACCCTGCCAGCCAAACTGGCTTGAAAACACTGAATGAGAGAGAATTCCAAGATGAAAAGCTCTTGAATCCCAACCAAAGGTCCTACTAGACCAAAGTCCACGCTATGGAGCTAACGGAACTGTCAGAACTCGATTCCGAGCATGTTTACCAAGAATATTGACCGAAGTCAAGGATTTCCCAAGTTGGAAATTCTAAAATAGGGAAATGGTCATAACAATCAAACGAACGGCCCGGTCCCGACAAGTCATAAATGACCTGTAGCTGTTGCGGGGAAACTCAAAATGCAGAAAATGCAAGGAGACAGAGAAATGACCTGGAGGGTCATTACAACATTCACTACTAAAAGAACTTTCGTCCTTGAAAGTTAAGAAACAAGAAGTACCCGAAGACCCAGAAAGGAAAAGATACCAGGTTCGTGAGTCGAGCTAAGCCTCTCGAGGAGCCTCCTCGATTGGACAATGGCCAAAGGAAAAATAACCAAAGAAATCTTACTAAAACCTTAACTCAAAACCAGCCAAAATAGGAAAAACCACAACCTCTAACTCAAAAGCTAACCGGTCAAATAACTTAAACAGAACCCCAAAAGAAAACATTCGAAAAGCACCAACACAACACAAGAACCACGAAGACCAAGGCAATCATCACACAGAATCGAAAATCGTGCTAACACAAAGCACAAAACCCATTTTCTCTAATATTCTAACCAAAGAATCCTGGGTCCGAAGACCCTTCGATCTATCCTGAAACATCAGCATTCAAACCATAAAGTCAAACACAAGTTAAACTCAAAAAACATCAACAAAGCCATCAGAAGGCTAGGACTCCTACCATACTCTACCTCCATGAAGCAGTCTAAAAACTCGATCTCAACAAAAACCAAACACTTGTCCTATTATCCATAGAAATATAAACACTTGCCTGAGACATACCCACTACGACCGGATTAGCCTACCCTGACTGGCTGTTGGTCCACAAATGGACAACTGCGGTAAGATCACCCGAACAACCTAAACTTACCAGAAATAACCAACTGAAGAGAAAATATTGATATTTGAAGAAAATAGTAACCAGGCAACCCATGCTGAAGGACAACCTTCCGAACTCAGATTCTAAACCAAACCCTCTGAACCACACAATGTCTGATCCAACAAAAGGGACTAGGCTAGGTCTGCCTATCTGAGAAGAACCCAAGGACACCGAAACCAAGCAAGAAATGTAGCAAGTATGTGACAATGCCTAAAGTCAATCCTCCAACCCTAAGGGAACCCATAACACTCTGGTATAACCGCTAGAAGGGAACGGTCTCCTAAATTGATCTAGTCAAAAATGTCGTGAATAGAGAAAGTCTTTCACGGCCTTCTTGAAATAGTCCGCTAACCCGCAAAGTCTGGAAGACAACCAAATCCTAATCTATATCCTCCCTACTCCTCGAGTAGACTCAGCTGCCACCTAAGAATACTATAGTAACTGGAACCCGAAAAGGATCTGAATACGATGCTGAGTAATCTTCAACCGCTAATGGGGCATGGGTCAAACCAAAGGACATAGCTGGGAACTTATAAGGGAATGAGTCTTGAGGTAGTCCTTGGAATGCCCACCACCCTGAACCTTAACAGAAGATAACCCAAATCTCAAACTTTGACTTTAGAAAACACTTTCGCAACCTAAACCTTCATCAATTGCAGAAACTGACCCAAATGAAGAATGTCAGAACCAGCACCATAAACAAAAGAAAGACAACCCAACAACCCAGAACTGATAGGTGCTAAAATGGCAAAACCAAGCCTAGAATTTCTGTGAAAGCCCACCAACCATAACGACTAGGCCTACCGCTCTTTGCAACCCAATATAGTTACTACCCAAAATCTGACATACTCGATCCACTACTAAAAGAATTCTTCTACAAGGTAGCTATATGCACAAGTACCACAATCTCACCTTGCGAGTCCGGATGAGAAGTAATGTAAGAAGATTTATATAAGGACACGCGAACCTCACATCGAACAACACCAAAAGCTCACTGATGATAACAAAATTGTACCTGTGATAGAAGCATCCGTGTGACTCCATCTGCCATGACTAGTCGACCGATACGACTGAGAACCATTACTAAAAACCTGGGAACCATCCCTACTAATCTGTGCACCGCCCCTGGCCGGTGATGCTAGAACTCGGAGAGGGTAAAACTTTCTGAATCTTGGACAAGTCCTAGCAAAGTGTCCCTGCTCACCACAAACATAGAAACCCCTACTCGAAATGCCCCGCTGAGAAAATATGGTTGAACCTGACTGGACACCATGGCCTGGATACCCAGAATGTAAACCTCGAGAAGTCTAACCTGAACCCCGATTACTCTGCCCACTGTGCCTCGAACAACTGCTCCCTGAAGTCTGAAATGCCACACGAACTGGCCGGTGAAACTGGAAATGTCATGGGTGACCCCCACGGGAGAAGCCTCTGCCTCGAAACTGAAAATCACTGAAACTACCCCGATGGTGAGGCCTCTTACCACTGCCTCCACTAGCCTAAAGACATATACCCTCAATAACCCATGCATGATCAACAACCGCAAGGAATGTAGCCCCTGATGCCACTAGTTGCTCTATAGCCAAACGAAGTGGTAGATCCAACCCTCTGACAAACTGACGAACCCGCTCGTGCTCTGTAGGAAGAATCATAGTGGATGCCTACACAACAATGGAACCATTCCTCATACTCAGAAAATGACATAGAGCCCTGCTCTAACCTGGTGAACTAATCCCTCAACCTCTCTGTCAAGCTGCGAAGTACAAACTTCTCCAAGAAAGCCTCTGTGAACTGAGTCCAAGTCATCGGAGGTGACCCGGCTGGTCTGTAAGTAGTATAAGATCTCCACCACTATTTTAACAAACCATCCATCTAAAATGAAGTGTAATCAGCTCCGTGAGACTCAACTAACCCAAGGTTATGCAACCTCTCCTGGAAACTAATCAAAAACTCATAAGCATCCTCCCTCGGGGCACCAGAAAACCTCGGAGGACCCAATCTGATGAACCTTCCCAGCATCTTCTGCTCCTCAATCAATATAACCGACCTAGCTGCAATAAGTTGAGCAACCAATGGAATCGGCAAAATACCCAAATGGGGAGCCACAACAGCTGGCTGTGCTCTTAGTCCCTGACTACTATGTGCCACTGTTTGGGCTGAAGTGTGTGTCTCAACTCTGATCTGCGAACCATCAGGTGAACTAGGTATAGTCCCGACCCGTGACATACTCTCCAATAAGCTAAGAATCCTGGCTAGAATACCCTGGAGGGCCGGTGAAGCTACAAATCTTGTTGGAGGCTGGGCTGACCCCACGTCCTCCGACTAAAACTGAACACCCTCAACCCCTAACTCTGGTAACCACGCTCTAGCAGCAGGCGTATGAGCCTTGCCCAAGGCCGCTGTTGACCTCATCATAACCATCTGAGAAGGAAAGAAATAATTGAAGTTTAGACTTTAATGGAGCGAAGAACGCACAATAAGGAATCAACAAGATGGAATTTTTCCTAAGGATGCCCAATAGCCTCCCGCAAATAGGATACGGTTATGAGTAGGCTTATTGATCCTTATAGGTGATTTAGGTGCTCTAGATTTGGCTAGAAATCCTTAGTATAGGCAGTAGCTTTCCGTAAGACCGGGCCTAGGCGGTGTAATATCCTTGGGATTAGGGTCAGTTGCCTTAGTTTAGTTTAGACTGCTTGTGGTTGAGATCATTATATTAGGGAGCCTTAGCCTAGAATTAGATAAAGGTTCGGGTTGGAGTAGATGTTATCATTGCTTTGTTATTATTATTATTCTTGCTGGTTTGGTGTTCTATTTATCATGTAAAAGTGGGCTCCGTGCCCAAAACTAACTCATAATTCAATACCCCAAAACAAGTTCGGAATCCCCGAGACCCGAACCAAAGGTTTCCCTAGCCCAAAGTCGACATCGCTAACGGAATTTCCATCCGAGGTCGTCTTCTCCGAATGTTGACCAAAGTCAACCCTGCCAGCCAAACTGGCTTGAAAACACAAAATGAGAGAGAATTCCAAGCTGAAAAGCTCCCGGATCCCAACCAAAGGTCCTACTAGACCAAAGTCCATGCTATGGAGCTAACAGAACTGTCAGAACTCGATTCCGAGCACGTTTACCAAGAATGTTGACCGATGTCAAGGATTTCCCAAGTTGGAATTCTAAAATAGGGAAATGGTCATAACGATTAAACGAAAGGCCCGGGCACCAAATCGTCAGTCCCGACAATTCATAAATGACCTGTAGCTGTTGCGGGGAAACTCAAAATTTAGAAAATGCAAGGAGACAGAGAAATGACCTGGAGGGTCATTACAATTTGCCGCTTACTAACTCTTTTTAATATACTTTATTTATGTGTCTTATTCATCAATACCTAGATTAATAATGATTTTTTTCAGAACTTTATAGTATTTATACTTTCAAAAAAGAATTAATTTTAAGAGAAAAATGGAAATTTTTTGATTAATTCTATCTTAATTTTATAAATTATAAATTGATAAATAATTTGAAACAAATATTTTTAATAATATGAACACGTAATATAAAATAAAGAAAGTCGTAAAAGAGAAGCAACAATTGTTAAAAAGTTATAATTGTATTAAATGGGATGAAGCAAACCCATTTGATGGTGGAAAAGTTATACGCCCTCGGTTTATTTTTATTTGTCTACTTTAAACTTTGCATGGTTTTAAAAAATAATAATTGATATGAATATTTTCCTATCATATTCATATTAATTAATTTTTTGTATTAGGTCTTTAAAAATAATTTAGGAATAAATAATTAATATTACGGATGATGGGTGTAAACTGGTTGAGTTATTTGGGAGCAATTGATGTGTTTTGTGATTGTTTTGGCCTTTGTTTATAGAGATATTATGCAATTTCTTTGTTGAAAAGTGTTCAGGTGAAGCTAGGCCGGGATTAGAGCTAAAGGCAATGAAAAATACAAAAAAAAAATAGGTATGTAATACCACGAAAAAGCTCGCGTGGTGTGAAGTGGCAACCACACAAAGGAAGCAGAGGGCAGAGCCTCCACTGCAATGCGTGCGCTCGCATGGCCAGGCACCTCCACCGGGCGGAGAAGGCCGAAGCAGCAGCAACAAGTGCCATTCAGTGGCAAGCAAGCACGGTCAGTGTGTGAATGGGCCTCTAGCCCACGCGATCGCGCGGTGCTGCGATGGAAGGGCTTAGTCGGGGTATTTTTAAGATTTTCACTGAAATTTCTCTCACACTTTATAAGGGGAACTCGTTCCAACATTAGGTTATCAAAGTTTGGAGGAAGAAAGAGTGACAAGAGAGACGAAGAACGAGAAAGGAACACAACTCTAAATTCAAAGCAAAAGTTGGGATTGAGAGTTCGATTGTAATGTCTTCTTTCTTATTATCTCTTGTTGTGAACCTTTTCTCATTCATGGAGTAAACTTTATATAGGGAATTTGGAGTGAAACTATATGTAATCGTTAACTAAGTGTGAACTTCTCATTCAATAGCCGAATTTTGCAATAATTTATGCTAGATGTGCTTTATTCCATTGTAACTTTCCATTCGAAAGAAGGATTGTTCTATGATTTAATTCGCATGTTTTGGGGGAGAACTTTCTTGATTATTTCTCTTAAGTATTCAGAAGAAACTTGTTGATTTAGTCTGAGAATCGTTCAAAGAAAATAGTTGAAAAATATTTTCTTATTTAGACCATTGTAGTACTATAGAGGTCAATATTCAGGGTCCTTATACTACTGTGTTAAAGGAAAATAGATTATTCGAAGGAAGATCTCATTCTTCTAGAGCATAATAAGTAACCATAAGAATTATTTATAACTTAGATTTGAAGGAGGAGTGAGAAGGAATATTCTAGTTGTCGAAAGCATTTATGTGGATCGCTAATTTCTCTTGTTTCTCTATTTGTAAAGAACGTGTGTAACTAGTATTGCCTCAATTTTCTTAATTTTCTGTTTCTAAACTAGTGATTTTCACCACACCAACTACCAAATTTGATTTCCTAAATAATACAGAGTAAAATTATATTGACACATTACTCTAACCAATCCATGTGGAGACGATCTTTATAATATACTATCTTTTACTAGCGAAGTGCTTAATTTATAGCATATTTTGCGCTCGTCAAAGTTTAACGTCCTTGCCGGGGATTGGCAACAAGTAATTTTTAATAAATTCTTGTGTATTAATTCAGTTTTTTTAATCTTTTTTTTCTAAATAGTTCAAGTTTCCTTGTATCACAAGCAACATGTACTATCTCTAATTCTGGTGTATGACCCGATCATCCTTTTTGAAAATAGTTGAGTATAATCCTGAATTAGAAAGGACTCTACATTTTCTCAAAAGGGAACTTGTTGAGAGGTTATCAGGGCAGTCCCAAGGCCATAACACAATGGACGAGAAAGGCCAAAACAATCACAAAACATATTAATTGCTCCCAAATAACTCAAATATTTTACACCCATCAAATACCCCCACACTTAAGGTTTTGCTCATCCCGATTAAATTAAAACAAAACAGACTCTTACTAGGCTTGTCGCACAAGTAATAGAAGCACAAATCAACTCCATTCATTCTCAAAAGTGCACACTACACTCCTCATTGGGTTACTACTTATTAACACTCAAAATTAAATCATGCATCAATCTATTCACCAGCAAGGCTAAAATCAAGATTAAGCAACTTAATAACCCAATAGCCTTATGCTTTATTTTCACAGGCAAGTGACATGCGTTTTAAAAAATTAATTTGTACGGGGATGTCTTTATGAGCGTTTTAAATGTTGTTTGGTATGCCCACAAGACTTCATTCAACCGTAATGACCAATCTTTATGATATATTTTCATTATATTTTTAAACATTTTTAGAATCGATAGTATCAATAATTGGACAATAAAAGAATTTCTCCGTCAAATTTTTGAGGCCTCCCATGATAAAAGATGAATGTTATATTGAGTTCGATTATCTTATTTCGAATATCAATTTAATTGGATAATGAAATAATCTCTTCATCAAATTTTTGAGGTCTTTCCATTATAAAAGATTGATTTTATTTTGAATTCGATTATTTCGTACTTAATTGGTCGATGAAAAAAAATCGTCGATTTTCAAGGCATTCAATGTATATAAGACTGATTTTATTTTTTATTTATTATTTTATTAATTAATTTTGATAAATATTCATTCAATACTAACACTTTTACTAAGTGTTTTTATAGGTACATGGAGTTACTTTCCGTTAAAGACATTTGAATTAAAATTCAAAAATATTTTGAATTCTTTATTGTATTTATTCTTTTTTAGCTAACAATAGAAAAATATTAGGTCATTTCTTAAAAAAATTTGACTAAACGATAGGTAAATATAAGGCCATCTCATAAAAGTTTTTCCTTGGATTTCTCGAGTTTTGGAGAGTCTTTTTCTCTAACTCTGAAGAATCGAGGCATTTATTTTATCCCTCAGTTGAAAAATGAGTTCAGCCAGGAACCACCATTGTGGATTTTGAAGGATGCCAAATTCCTTCTCTTCAGAATAACTTGTACCCTTACCTAGAATCTAATTAGTTTTATAGACTAAAATTTTATTCTTTAATTAATAGGTTTCCTAATTTTCCTAAAATTAGGTGGCGACTCTCTAAATAATTTTTTAAATAATTATTAATTTTTTTTAGAGTCCCGAAGTTGTCTTATCGTGGAAAAATAGGATGTGACAGAATGACGACTCTGCTGGAGATTTTAAGTTCTAACTATTATGGATTCATTTTTTCAATTGAGGAGATTTTACTTTTAAAAAAAATTTGCTCATTTTTGTAATTCTTTATTTGCACCTTGTATATTTTATTGATTATTTGTAAATTATATGTTCTTTACATTTATTTTATTATTTATTTCATTATATGTATATTATCATTGCATACATAGCATGTTTCCGCCACATGTCATGCGATTTTATTTATCTTTAGTGGGGGTTCACGATTCTGTGATCTCTTTGCACAAATAATTATTTTTCTTGAAAAGTGATGATTTATTGGTACGTATGTGTTCAATGATCATCATATTTCTAATCAAATTGTCCACTTGAGCCCCGGTCCTTTTCAAAAAGCTCACTCTTAGACACCTAACATAAAGCTAAATCAAATTTTTTAATTAGGCATTGACCTAAGTTGATACAATACTCAAGCGGTGTCAGGTCTATTAGTAAGATCACATTGTCTCCAAATAAATCAACGGCCTAAAAGGACAATCATCCCTTATGTGGAATCACTAACATCACACATGAGTTCAAATGGTAAATTTTAGTCAGGAGTCACCATTATAGGGGCACTAGAGAGCTTTTCTTTGACCAAGTTAAAAGCCTGTAGACAATCATCAATGAATTTAAACTTGGTTTCTTTTGAGAGCAAGGTTGTCAGCGGCTCTGAGATGCTAGAGAAGTTTTTGATCAACCTCCTATAGAAACCTCCATGGCCCAGAAAACTTCTTATTCTTTTCACCGATGTAAGAGGTGAAAGTTTGAATATTATTTTCACCTTTGCTTTATCGACCTCAATTTCATTGGCTGAAACTTTGTGCCCCAACACTATTCCATCTCTCACCATAAAGTGACATTTTTTTCCCGTTCAAAACCAGGTGAGTCTCCATACAATATTTCAAAACCGCTTTTAGATTATTCAGACAATGTCAAAATCTTCACCAAACAGAATGAAGTCATCCATGAACACCTCTAAACACTTTACATTTAATTCAGAAAAAATGGACATTATGCACCTCTGAAATGTGGCTGGTGTATTGCATAAACCGAATGACATTCTTCTATAAGCGAATATTCCTGAAGGCCATGTAAAGGTGGTATTTTTTATGTCTTCAAGTGCAATGGGTATTTGATTATACCTTGAGTACCCATCAAGAAAGCAATAGAACGCTTGGTCAGCCACCTTCTTAAGCATTTGATCAATGAACGGGAGTGGAAAATGGTCCTTTCGAGTTGCATCATTCAACCTTTTATAGTCTATATATATGCTTCATCCTATTACTATTCTGGTAGGGATCAATTCATTGTTGTCATTTTTTAATACAGTCATAACCCCTTTCTTTAGTACCACATGGATTGGGCTAATCCAAGTATTATAAAAAATAGGGGAAGATGATCCCTGCATCAAAAAGCTTCAGGAATGTTTTTTGTACAACTTCTTTTAACCTTTCATTTAATTTGCATTGAGGTTACACTACTGACTTGCTATTCCCCTTCAAAAAAATTTTATGAATGCATAAAGAAGGATTGATTCCCTGAATGCCTGCTATATTCCATCCAATAACACTCTTGTACTTTTTTAAAACATAGATCAACCTCCTCTTCTGTTCACCTATAAGATACACTGAAATAATCAGAGAATAATTGACATGTTCTAAAAATACATACTTCAAGTGTGCGGGCAATACTTTTAGCTCTGGACCTGACTTATGTGCCTTTTTCTGCTTCTCATCTTCACGGACATCAATCATGTCTGATTCTAGTGCCTCTGCTTCTTCTCTAATTTGTGGATCTTCATTATCAGTGGTGCTGAATTACGTTATACATCTCTCGAATGAGTTTTCCATCAACTTATCATTTTTGTACTCTTCAGCTAGGTCATTCAAGATATCTACCTTGAAACATGAGTACATATTTTCCTCATTATTTGGAAGCTTCATCATCTTTTTTATGTTGAAAACAACTTTTCATCCCCAACCTGGAGCATCAGTTGCCCTTCATAAACATCAAGGATTGCTCTTTCAGTAGCTAAGAATGGTCTCCCAAGAATTAGGGGAACCTCCTTATTTGCTTCAATATTTACCATAATAAAATTCATCAAAAACACAAATTTATCTACTCGAATCAGAACATCTTCTACAATACCTTCAGGAATTATGATGGACTGGTCTGCTAGCTGCAAAGATACTGAAATTAACTTTATTGCCTTAAGCCCCCCCCCCCCCCCCAATTTTCTTGAAAATTGACAACGACATGAGATTTATTAAAGCATCAGAGTCACACAATGATTTCTCAAATCGAACACTGCCTATTCAACAGGGAAAAGATAAACTTCCTGGGTCACCACATTTCTGAGATAACTTATTTTGAAGAATTGCACTGCACTGAGCATTCACCTTCACAATAGACGTTTCCTTTAATTTACTCTTGCTAGAAAGAACCTTCTTCAAGAACTTGGCATATGCAGGCATTTGAGAGATCACCACAGTGAAAGGAATTATCATGATTCGAGTCTACACCTTGAATATAATACGGTACTTGGAACCACAAGTGATCCCAAGTGAACCCTTGCCCTAGCATGCTACTGAGATACAAATTAAAAGATAATGCGAAAGCTAAAACATATGTTGTGCTTTTGAAGAATACTATAATAAAATAAATTTTCATAAATTGAAATACAAAGTCATTTGAAAACTGATACAACTAACTAACTGACTAGCTATGAAGTCTCTATTAACACTGACTACAGTTAGCCGGAACATGACCCCCAACTATCTCTAATCAATGTATAAAAATTAAAATAAACTGCTATAACTACTAACTGATTAGAATTTCCAAATAAGAAGAACTCATTTCCTACTGGATAGAAGCTTCAATCTGTCTGACCATAATTCTAGGAGCTAGTACTGAAACCTACATCATGAAATAATGCAGCACAAGAAAAGTATGCGGTCAGTACTTTGAATGTACTAAGCATGTGAGATAATGCACTAACTTTAAATCATAAGAAAATACATATATACTGAAAGCATAGCTGAAAACTGGACTAAACATAAATATCTAAGAATGCATAAGTCAATAAAATATAAGCTATTTTACTGAAGAGAGTATAAATCATGTCTGAATTGTAGATGTGAGACCCTGGTAACTATAAGATAAACTGAGTATGCTAAAAATACTAATATACTATATTGAATGCAAAGTGAGTGCAAAAACTTAACTATAGTACAATTACCCAATCAAAATATGAATATGATAATGTGTAAAGAAAATCTGAGGCAAAAGTCATAATGAGATGCAACTGAGCTGAACTGAGGGTCATGTACAATTTACTAAATCTGAATCTATGGGAGAGTCAGTTAATCGACATAAATCACGTGAGTTAAACATGAAGTCCAATGTATACGCCCCATCGAGAGGATCTAATATACCTTGCCAGGGTATAAGGGCATGACTGGCTTGATCACTATTCTGATGCCCAACTGGGAGTGGTTAAATAGACCTATGATGGCACGTAGTTGAGGAACTTTTGATAAACTAAGCCCTAGTCCAACTCGGTGCTAAGTACTACTCACAAAATTGAATATTGATAGCTCATCTAAAACTGAAGTTCTGGAATACTGCATCAGGACCTAATTAATCTGGATGATTTCTGAAAGACTGTATAACTGAAAATTATTCAAAAATCATGTGAATATATCTAGATGTCATACTAATTATGAAACTTACTGAGTTCATAATCATTGATGGAGCATCTGGACACCATACTAATCATGAACTTACTAAGTTCATCATCATTCATGACATATCTGAATGTCAAAACTTAAGTATGTTGAACTAATTCTGAAAGATTAAATGCTGAAAACTGACTAAGTTCTGTTTATACTGAAAACTGATGTTTTGAGCTAAATTCTAAAGGAAAAACTATTTTATGTGAAAATACTGAAAAAACAAGCTAAGTATCAAATCATGAGATTTTAGGTCATGCAAGATACAAAAATTATGGAAAACCATGTGTAATTATTTTCTTACAATAACCATAGTCATAAAATATCATAGGGAAACTGAAATTCAAAACATGCATAGTTGGGTAAAAACCCTAGATCAAAATCCATAAGAATTATACTGAAAAATCTAAAGTTTTGAGCATAAAGGTGGAAGAAAATCCTTACCAAAATCTACATACCTGATTACTGAAGAATTTCTAAGGCTGAAACTGAAGGATGAATCTTGTAAAAGAAGTCTTGGAAAAGAAGCCCTAGGCCTAGAGTCTGAGAGAGCATTTCTTTTCTTTTTTGAAGTTGAATCGAGGGAATAAGGAGAAAAGGATAAACTACTCTGATATAATCCTCTCTTAGGGACTTAAAATAACATAGTATAGGGCTTAAAAGTGGAGAAAAAAGACTAGATTATCCCCAATAAATAAATTAGAAAAATTGAAATTAGAAGTTTCACTGATGGGTCTACTGGTCGTGGAATGGGTTGATTGGTCGTCAACCCACCCGTGGATATCTGGGAAGAAAAGGCCGGAAAACTGGAATTTTATGGGTCACTCTATTGGTCATGGTTTGCATCTACGGATGGTAGACTTACCCGTCAAATTTTAGGTGAAAATTTGAAGTCTCAAGTTTGTTTCACGGGTCTAAACTACGGACCATAGTTCCATTCTATGGGTCGTAATCCTATATGTAGAACCTGAAAGTGCTTTAGACTCGGATTAACAAGTGGCAGTAGCATTGGAAAAAAGACTCAAAAATCTTTAACTTAGTATATACTAGGACACCTAACTCTTCATATTCTAGGAGGCGTGATCATTTAAAGTTGACACTTGTAAGAACTTATACAAAAACTAAATCGGTTGGGGTGCTTTCTACTTAACTTGATGATAGAAGTTTCTTGAGACCATGGCTCTTATCCAAAGCACTCACCACACTAGAGAAATGATCATTACACTTATAGAGATGGTTCGAGTATTAGCTTAGAAATTTTGAGATGTTACAGAATATTCACATGAAGTTGCTTCAACATCTCTAAGAACTTTCCAAAGTATTTGTTAAGCTTCTCTCATTTCATCTTCTGAGGAAAGGGTAATGCATGCATATATTTCAGATACCCTTCAAATTTTGGTTTCTCCTTTGCTTCTTGAATTTCACTAGACTCCCCTTCAGTAGTTGAATTTGCTTAAACTGAGGATCATTCACCAGCCTTTCCTTTGTTGGTATCTTGAAATACCTTTTCACTTCATAAGGACACCACTTTTAGTTCTTTTAGATTTCTCTATGTATCACTTAGAAGAGTTCCCGAGAGTCTCTCTGAAATTTGATTAGCAATCTTCCCTACCTGTTTCTCCAAGATTCTAATAGAAGCACCTTGAGTCTCAAACTTTTCATCAACCTGAGTGATGAAGATTTTCATCAATTCTTCCCAACTTGACTAACTCCCCTGTTGTCCTTAATGATTTTGTTAAGACTGATACTGACGCTGCTGATTCTAGTACCCCTGAGATATTTGCCCCTGACCTATAGGATTATTCTGCTGCCAAACATTTAGACTACCTGTAAGTGAACTACATGAAAATCTAGGATGCCTCTGACCCATTGGATTGAAGTTGTTCCCCCTATTATAATTTTCTACTACATTCGCTTCTTCCTCGATCATTGAACTCGATTGACATTCATGTGTTGGATGTTCACCTCTGCATGAATCACAAAGCACTGATTGTACCATCTGAGCTTGAGCTATAATAATTATTTTATATCTTTGGCAATGGATGCGATTTGATCCTGCAAAGTAGTGTACGCATCAACCTGGTGTACCCCAATAATTTTCTTCCTCTCCGAAGTATCTGAAACCAATTAATTAACATCCTCTGCCAATTCATTTAGAATTTTTACATCTTCTTGGTATGTCTTTCTCATGATAAGACCTCCCACAGCATTGTAAAGTGTCCTTCTCGAGGCTGTCGACAATTCTTCCCAGAAATTTATCAACTGCATCCACGACTTTATCCCATTGTGAGGGCACTTTCTTATCAATTCCTTTAATATCTCCCATGCTTCAAAGACAGTTTCTATTTCAAGTTGTGAAAAATTATTGATTTCCTTCCTCATTCTAGCCGTACATGCTAGAGAGAAGTACTTATCAAGAAATTTTGTGGTCATCTTTTCCCAGATACGAATTGATCCTTCTGGTATACTTCTCAGCCATACCTTATCATCATCTTTCAGAGAAAAAAGGAATACCCTTAAATATTTATGCATCATCAGATGCCCCACCGTATTGGAAGGTATGCATGATCTCATGGAAGTCCATCAGCTAGCTGTTGGGTCTTCATTTTGCTTTCCTCTGAAAACACAGTTGTTCTTGATTGCTTAGAGGATACTGCGCTTTAATTCAAAGTTGTTGGCTGCAATAGAAGGACATCTCATACTTGACTGCATCCCATTGTAATTCGGCCTGCCGTAGTCACCCAACAATATTTCTACCTTAACATTATTCTGGTCTACGTGGTCCTCCACGTCAGCAGATGGTGTCAAGGTGACTCCACTTATTCTTTGGTGTAAAGTGTCTCCACTTATTCTTCGGTATTAAAGTGACTCCACTTCTTCAAATAGGCATCAAGGTGACTCCATTTATCCAGATCGGTGTCAAGGTGACTCCACTCATCCAAAACATTGTCAATGTGACTCCTTTTATTCAGATTGGCATGAAGGTGACTCCAAATATTTATATCGGCATTAAGGTGACTCCACTCAATCATCAGTATCAAAGTAACTCCACTTATCTAGATCAGCGTTAAGGAGACTTCAATTATTCATAACGGCATCAAGGTGACTCTAATTATTCAGACCGGTGTCAAAGTAACTCCAATTATTCAGAACGGCGTCAAGATGACTCCAATTGTTTAGATCAGTATCAAAGTGACTACAATTATTCAGATCAGCATCAAAGTGACTTTAATTATTCAGATCGGTGTAAAATTGGCTCCAGTTATCCAGATCGACATTAAGGTGATTCTTCTTATCTAGACCGATGTCAAAGTGACTTTACTTATCCAAAATATTGTAAAGGTGACTCCACTTATTCCTCAGTGTCAAAGTGACTCCACTTCTTCAGATAAGCGTCAAGGTGACTCCATTTATCCAGATCAGCGTCAAAATGACTCCACTCATCAAAAACATTGTTAAGGGGACTTCACATATCCAGACTAGCATCAAGATTGGATTTTGAACCATTCAAAGCAAAAAAATTGGATCGTACACCTTTTAAAGAGACAAGATAGGATCGTCCTCCTTTCAAAGAGACAATATCGGGTCGTCTGCCTTTTAAAAAGATAAGATTGGATCGTCTGCCTTTTAACTAGACAAGATTAGATTGTACGCCTTTAAAAGAGACAAGATTGGGTCATACGCCTTTTAACGAGACAAGATTGGATTGTCCGCCTTTCAAAGAGACAAGATTGGGTCATTTTCCTTTCAACGAGATAAGATTGGGTTATCCGCCTTTTAAAAGGACAAGATTGGGTCATCCTCCTTTCAACAAGACAAGATTGGATTGTTCGCCTTTCAAAGAGACAAGATTGGATCGTCTGCCTCTCAATGAGACAAGATTGGATCATCTGTATTTCAAAGAGACAAGTTTGGATCCTTCGCCTTTCAATGGGACAAGATTGGGTCATTTTCATTTCAATGAGACAAGTTGGGTATATACCTCATTCAAAGTGACATATCACATTCAAGTTAGGTCGTACACCTTTCAACGAGACATGTTGAATTATTACCTTGTTCAAAGTGACATATCAAATACAAATTAGGTCATCCACCTTTCAAGGAGATAAGTTGGGAAGCCACCTCATTCAAAGTGGCATAACACATTCAAGTTGGATCATCCACCTTTCAACGAGACAGGTCCACAATCTTGCATCCCCAGCGTCTCACAGTTTGATGCTGAGGTGATTTTTGAAAATAATATCGAATGTACGTGATTATTTTTTATCCTAGAATATTTTTTCCTCATTTATCATCTTTCTGTTAAAATAAATTGCCCATATCAACAGATGGAGAGTATTTTCAAAATTCTATCAATGTCTGGCATCATTCTGTGCACATGTTATTCATTTTCTTTGTCAAGCCAAACTTGGTTACACATCAATGTCTTCGCTCAAAGATTCTTTCATTATCTCTTAGCGAAGAGAAGCAGTTGTTGACACTCAATTTTGGCCTGATATTTTTTAAATTAATAATTTAAAACCTTTTATTCATAAATTACACAGAATATAATTTTTCTCATATTTTTTCAAAGTTAACATAATTTACTGATAATTATTCTCATTTTTGAAAATATTAGAATATTTATTATTTTATTATTATTTTTAGTCGATTTTAATTGTCATTAATTTTTATTGCAATCGTTTATACATAAAAAAATATTATTTTAATTTTATTAAATCATTAGTGGTCTTTAAGTCGAACCATATTTTTACATATTATTAGATATATGTTTTAGCACAGTTCATTAATACATGAAAGTCGGAGGAGATATTTTTACACAGATAAATAAATAGCCTATGATTTTAGATAAACCATATTTTGAGCGCACGGTTTTGATAGTCCATGATTTTTAACAAATAATTTTGCCACATAAATTGGTTTTAGGTTTGTATGTAATCTATAAAAATTTCCATACACTCTACACATTTTTTTGGTGGTGAAAATTTCTAAATTTGATAAAAAATCTCACAATAAAAGCCTATCATCTTCCTCCTTTTTTGGCTGCCTTCTCCGACCAAGCCCACCGGAGCTTCACCACCCATAGCCAGCTTTTCTCTTAGCTGACCTTCATTTTCTGTCACTTGCACCGGTGACATCCCAATAACAAACAATAACATCACCCATAACCATAACCACTCACCACCGCTTCTCTCTCCCTCTTCTCACTGCCTTCTCCGACCAAACTCCTGCCACTGCACCTCACCTCGGCTCGAGTTCTACCATTAATTATGAGCTTCGAGTTCCATCCAGATGAACTTTGCCTAAACCAACACAAACAGACCACCAAAGCTTCATAAATGACCCCACCGCAACCCAAATGCCACCACGAACTCCCTCCAACATCCACATCACAACAATAACTCAACCAACCATGAAGCCCAGACGCCATCTCTGACAAACTCTGGTGAACAACAACCAGAAATTAGTATCCAGACCATCGCAAGCACCACTAGTTCCTCCTACTCTTCCGCTTGACATGATTTATACTCTGTTTCAGGTAAAGAGTACAGATTTGGCCTAAGTTTATTTTTTTGGTGATTCCTTTAAGTTTTCCAGCATTCTAGTGCATTTTATGGACTGTTCGATTCATTTCCAGTGAACTTTACTGTAGAATTTAGTGATCACCATTAATGATCTCAGTAGATCATACATAAACAATTTAGGAAGAAAGAAGTGGAAGAAGAAAAAAGAGAACAGAGGAAGAGAATCGGAAGAAGAATAAGCAAAGCTAATTTGTATTAGATGATTTGTTCTCTAAGTAATTATATGGTGATATATGTATATATATATATATATATACACACACACACACACA
>QJPP01001583.1:0-116941 GCA_003996215.1 Jaltomata sinuosa | reverse complement strand
TATATACCTACACGTGAGCTATAGGCTCCTACTCCAACTACTTGTAACTAACTGAGCTAAGTTGGTTGTAACAGTGTGAACTAACTTTTTGTAACTTAACATAACTACTTCTTAGAGGCTAGCTTAGGAACTAATCTCTGATTTAGGTACTGTCAATACTCCCCCTCAAGCTAGGTGGTGAGAAGATATCGAGTAAGCCTAGCTTGAAACTTAGGTAGAGATGTTGATCCTTGTTTAGTCCTTTGGTAAGTATGTCAGCAGGATGTTATTTGGTGTTGATGTATTTAGTTTTCACAAGGCCTTGTTACAGCTTCTCCCTTATAAAGTGACAATCTATCTCAATTTATTTTGTCCTTTCATAGAACACAGGGTTAGCAACAATTTGTAAGGCTGCTTTTCTATCACAGTAGATGGTTGCAGGCTGTTAAAACTCAAGTTCAATTTTTTTTAGTAATCCAAGTAGCCATACTAGCTCTGCAATAGTTGAGGCTAGGCTTCTGTATTCAGACTCAGCAGAACTTCTAGAAATTGTAGTTTGTTTCTTTGATTTCCAAGATACCATTGAGTCTCCAAATTTGATCAAAAAACCAGTTACAGATTTCCTTGCTTGAGGACAAGTTGCCCAGTCACAGAATGTTGTGACAGTGTCCTGTACATTGCTTGATAATAGTAAGCCCTGACCAGGTTGGTTCTTGATGTATTTGACTATCCTCTGAGCAACTTCCATGTGTTATCTCTTTGGTTGTTAAAGATATTGGCTAAGGGTCTGAACACTGTATGAGATATCAGGTCTTATGACAGTAAGTTATAGGAGTTTACCAATGAGCCTTTGGTATGGACCTTGATTAGATAGAACCTCATCATATGTGAGCAGTTTTCCATCAACATGTTCATCATATTCTCTTGTAGTCAATTTTAAGTTGTTGCCAATAGGAGTGCTTAAAGGTCTAGCACCTGATAATCCTAGTTCAGAAATCAGCTCTAATGCATATTTCCTTGAGTGCATAAGAATTCCTTGTTTTGATCTTGCAAACTCAAGTCCTAAAAAATACTTGAGTTCTCCCAAGTCTTTCATTTTTAATGCTTGTTGTAGAGCTTTATTTGTGTCATCTATCAGTTCTAACTTGTCACCTGTTATGAGCATATCATCTACATAGATGAGTACTATAGTGGTGCCTTGACCTGTCCTTTTGATAAATAGGGAATGGTCATATTGACTTTGCTAGAATCTAGAGTTTAGTAGTGCCTCAGTAAGCTTAGCATTTCATTGTCTTGGGGCTTTTTTGAGCCCATAGAGAGACTTTGTGAGTCTACACACTGCATTCTCCCCCTGGCTCAAAAAACCTTGAGGCATATCCCTGTAAATCTCATCAGTGAGATCACCTTGTAAGAAAGCATTATACACATCCATTTGGTGTATATGCCATTGTCAAGATGCTGCCATGGACAATATTGATCTGACTGTAACCATTTTTACCATAGGAGAAAATATCTCTTGGCAATCTATTCCTTTTTTTGACTGTAACCTTTAGCAACTAGCCTTGATTTTAGCCTCTCAACTTCACCATTTGCTTTGTATTTCACCTTGTAAATCCACTTGCAACCAATGGTGTTCTTGCCTTCTGGTAACTGTACTACATCCCATGTATGATTGTCTTGTAGCGCTTTTACTTCAGCTTGCATGGCTTCCATCCACCTTGGATACTTTAGATGCCTCAGCATATGACTTTGGCTCAGAAGTAAATGAGAAAGTTGTTAGAAATGCACTATTGCTAGATGACAGATGATCATAAGAGATATAGTTAGCTAGAGGGTAGAGAGAGTTGTCTTGATGAAGTCTTAGTGATGCAAAGTCTTTCAACCATATAGTTGGTTGAGTTCCTCTAGTTGATTGTTTGGTTGGCACAGTATTAGTCATTGTCATGGTAGGAGCAATCACTAGTGTATTGTTAGGGCTGTCTTGGACAGTGGTTGTTTCAGTGCTTGCTATAGCATTGTTCTGAGGAACATGACTTTGAAGAGTGTCATTGCTTATTCCAGTAGTACTTGTTGCAGATGTATGGATCTCTTCTATATGATCCTCTATGTGAGGTATCATATTATGAACAAACACTGGATTGTCTACAGTTAACCCTTTGAATGGAAACTCAGACTCTTGAAAGACAGTGTCTATATTGACAAAGAAGACTTTATTCGTTAGATCATACAGAATATAATTTTTTTGAGTTTCTGAATATCCCATTAACACAGAAGACCTTGTCCTAGACTGCATTTTATCATTCTCAGTTATATTCTTTGCATAGCATAAGCATCCAATGACTCTTAAGTGACTTAAGGTAGGTTATTTGTTATACAACTTTTCATATGGAGACATATTGATCACATAAGAGTGTAGTCTGTTAATTAAGTATATAGAGGCTTGTACATAGTGACCCCAAAATTTAAGAGGGATGTTGACCTGTAGTCTAATGGCTCTTGTGACCTCTAATATGTGCATATGTTTCCTTTCTACAGTACCATTCTACTGAGGTGTATGTGGACATGACCTTTGATGAATTATTCCTAGTTTGTTAAATAAAATAGAACATATGTCATTAACAAACTCAGTGCCATTATCAGATCTTATTACTTTTATTGGTTTATTGAATTGAGTCTTAACATACCGTAAAAACAAAGAAATGACAACACATGCATTTGATTTCATTTTCAAGAGATATATCCAAGTCATTCTTGTATAGTCATCTACAATAGTCAAAAAGTATTTATTACCATCAAAAGGTTGGGACTTTATAAGGTCCCCATACATCCATGTGAACAAGATCAAAGCTATCAGTAGATGTACTAGTACTGCTAGGAAATGGTAATCTACATTGTTTAGCACATGGACACACTTCACACTTTTTGCAAACTTCAATTATATTCTGAGATTTCATAGGTATCATGCTATATAAGGTAGTACTAGATACATGGCCTAGCCTTTTATGCCATAGCGATATATCAGCTTCACTAAGAGACACTATTCCTTTAGCAGACAAGGTGATTGCTCTTATTTTTCCAGTAGATTGATTGACCCACAGGTATAATCCAACAGACTTTTTACCAATCTCCTTCACCTTTCCACTTGATAGATACTGAAAAACACAGAAGTTAGGATAAAAAGCAGCTACACAATTCAATTCTTTTGTAGTCTGTGATACTGACAGCAGGTTATATTTAAATTGTGATAGTAAGAACACATTGTTCAACGTGTTCTCATCATAAATGGAGCTTGAACTAATGTGAGTTACTAGTGTATCATCTCCATTTGGTAGCTGGACCTTCTTAGGGTCTGAGTTTTTTCTAATGGATACCTTATTGAGCATATCCATGTCAGATACCATATGGTTTGTGGCCCTTGTGTCAATGATCCATTGCTTGAGAACTTTTGACACAAGAAAGGCCTTGTATCTAGTTATACCTGACTGATTACCTGCTACATTAGCTGAAGGTGCTGGAATGTCATTAGGATTCAATTGAGTCTTGTTTTTCAGTTGAACAATCTATTCATATTGACTCTGAGTGAAAGCACAGGCTCCATTTTGCATGATGTTTCTGTTCTGCACTAAGCCTTGATACCATCCTTATTGCACATCATGACTACTTGGTTCACTTGCTCTTTCTGCATATAGATTGTGAGCAGCAGTTGGTCCAGTTCTGTAGTGAGATGGACATGCTCCCCCTTTCTTTTTGAACCTAGAGTTTCCATATATCCCACTAACTTGTAGCATATGTCTTTTGTGTGCCCCTTCATTTTGTAGAACTCACAGAACAAGTTGTAGTTTTTTTGAACTTTGAGTTTGTTGTTTTTGAGTACATAGAAGTGTGGTCATAACCACTTGTGATAGGAACTGCACCAAGAAGACTAGCAGAAGAGCTTGATGCCATATATTTTTGGGATTCATCACTTATGATCATGGCATATGCCTGATTAACTGAGCGCAAGAGAGTCATCATCAGAATTTGACTCCTTCCTTGCATGTAATTGTCATTAAGACCCATTAAGAACTGATATAGTTTCTACCTTTGTAGATACACCAAGAAATCTTTGAATTTGTCACAGTTGCATCTAGGTGGAGGAACTATTGCCTCTAGTTCTACCCATAGTTCTTTCAGCTTAGTGAAATACACAGCCACAGATAAAGATCCTTGCACTAATGTTGCAATTTCCTTATGCAAGTTAAAGGGTCTTAAACCATCTAGTTTGTCAAACCTTTCTCTCAGATCCTTCCAGACTTCACAAGCAGTAGTAGTATAGATCATTCCCCCTAGTAAGTTGCTAGACACTATGTTCATCAACTAAGATTGGACTATAGTATTACACCTTTCCCACTGATATCCCAATTCTTGGCTAAAGTCCTCTTTCTTTCGGGAACCATCAACAAAACCTAGCTTATTTCTTTCTAAGAGAGCAATTCTCATTTATTTGCTCCACAAAGAATAATTTTCAGGACTAGTCAATTGTAAAGAAATCAGTGAGATACCACTTACATCACCATGATGCAGATAGAGAGGATGACTATGATCCAAGACTTGACCAACTTCATGACTTGTCTGGGCATTAGCAGTTTCAAGCTGTGTGATCCCAATTCTATTTTCAGTATCCATCTTTGATTGTGGACTTGAATTGATGAATTGAGTTGACTCTACTATTAACCTTCTTCAGAAATTACAGCCTTAGGCTTTGAACTGAACCAGAATTTCTGCTATTTCTTAGAGACCAAGAACTTTGAAAGAATTTCTTCGATTGATCTCGAAGTAGATGCGGAAGCTGTAGCAGATCTTTACTACTCTGATACCATGTAGAATTTAGTGATCACCATTAATGATCTCAGTAGATCATATAGACACAGTTTAGGAAGAAAGAAGTGGAAGAAGAAAAAAGAGAAGTAAGAGACAGAGGAAGAGAATCAGAAAAAGAATATGCAAAGCTAATTTGTATTAGATGATCTGTTCTCTAAGTGATTACATGGTGATATATATATATATATATATATATATATACACACACACGTGAGCTATAGGCTCCTACTCCAACTACTTGTAACTAACTAAGCTAAGTTGGTTGTAACAGTGTTAACTAACTTTTAGTAACTTAACATAACTACTTCTTAGAGGCTAGCTTAGGAACTATTCTCTGATTTAGCCACTGTCAATATTTACCTTTTTTCGGTGAGCTATGTTGATTTTATACTATTTTATTTTATTTTTGGTGTCTATATTCACCATTGTTGCACTAGCTGCTGCTTTTTATTTTTGGTAACTTTCTTGTTTTCTGATTTTTATTTCCACTTTGTATGTGTGTTTTATTGTTGCTCGTACAACTTTTCCGCCGGAAAAGGAGCTCAACAACGTTCATTGTTGATGCTCTTTTCATTGTTATTAGTTATGGTCTATTGAGATTATTTCAGATTGACTTTTGCTCTTTTTTTATTATTTTAAAGTATTTTTTAGAACCGATAGTATCAATAATTGGCCAATGAAAGAATCTCTCCATTGGTTTTTTGAGGCCTTCCCATAATAAAAAACAGATGTTATTTTGAGTTCGATTATCTTATTTTGAAATATCAATTTAATTGGCCAATGAAAGAATCTTTTCATTGAATTTTTGAGGCCTTACCATAATAAAAGACAGATCTTGTTTTGAATTCGATTATTTTATATCGAATATCAATTTAATTGGCCGATGAAGAAATTTTTGTCAATTTTCAAGGCCTCCAATGTATGTAAGATTAGTTTTATTTTTTTTATTATTTCATTAATTTATTTTTGATAAATATTCGTTCAATACTAATACTTTTACTAAGTGTGTTTACAGATACATGGAGTTACTCTCCTAAGAAGACATTCGAATTAAAATTTGAAGATATTTGGAATTCCTTATTGTATTTATTCATTTTTAACTAACAATAGGCTAATATTAAGTCATTTTTTAAAAGTTTTTTATTAAAAAATAGGCAAATATTAGGCCACCTCGTAAAAGTTTTTCCTTGAATTTCTTGAATTTTGGAGAATCTTTTCCTCTAACTCATAAGAATCAGGGCATTTATTTTATCTCCTAAATTTAAAAATGAGTTTAGCCGAGAATCACCGTTGTGGATTTCGAAGGATGTCAATCCCTTTCCTTCAGAATAACTTGAACCCTTACCTAGAATCTAATTGGTTTCGTAGACTAAAATTTATTTTTTAATTAATAGGTTTTCTAATTTTCCTAAAATTAGGTGTCGACTCTCTAAATAATTATTAATTTTTTTTTTAGAGACCCGAAGTTGTGTCCTAACGTGAAAAAATAGAATGTGACAACATATATTCAGGTGAATATAGACCGAGATTAGAGCTAAAGGCAATGAAAAATATATTAAAAAAAAGATATGCAATACCACGAAAAGGTTCGTGTGGTGTGAAATGGCAACCGTGCAAGAAAAGCAGAGGACGAAGCCTCCACAGCCAAGCATGCGCGCCCGCGCGGCCAGGCGCCTTCACCGCACGGAGAAGGCAGAAGCAGAAACAACAAGTGCCATTCACTGGCAAGCAATCGCGAACGGGCCTCTAGCCCATGCGACTGCGCGAAACTCATCAAGCTCATGACCTGAAGATTGCAAGTTCGAAGCGTGTGCACTGCGGCTGAAGGGCTTACTCGGGGTCTTTTTTGAATTTTCACTAAAATTTCCCTCACACCTTATAAGGAGAACTCGTCTCAATATTAGGTTATCAAAATTTGGAGGAAGAAAGAGCGACGAAGAACGAGAAAGGAACACAACTCTAAATTCAAAATGAAATTTGGGATTGAGAGTTCGATTGTAATGTCTTCTTTTTTATTATCTCTTGTTGTACACTTTTTTTCATCCATGGAGTAAACTTTTTATAGGGAATCTGGGGTGAAACTATATGTAATCGTTAACGAAATGTGAATTTCTCATTCAATAGCCAAATTTTGCCATATTTTATGCTAAATATGTTTTATTCCATTGTAACTTTCTATTGGGAAGAGCGATTGTTCTATGATTTAATTCGCATGTTTGGGGGAGAACTTTCGTATTTCTCTTAAGTATTCAGAAGAAGCTTGTTGATTTTGAGTGAGAATCGTTCAAAGAAAATAGTTAAAAAATATTTTCTTATTTAGACCATTGTGGCACTATAGAGGCCAACATTCA
This sequence comes from Jaltomata sinuosa, assembly GCA_003996215.1. Lineage (NCBI taxonomy): Eukaryota > Viridiplantae > Streptophyta > Magnoliopsida > Solanales > Solanaceae > Jaltomata > Jaltomata sinuosa. The sequence goes on along the minus strand of QJPP01001583.1, from coordinate 109,751 downwards.
CGGTCCTTATACTATTGTGTTAAAGAAAAATAGATTATTCGAAGAAACATCTCATTCTTCTAGGAACTAATAAATAACGATTGAATTCATAAGAATCAATTATAACTTAAGTTTGAAGGAGGAGTGAAAATAAATACTCTAGTTATCGAAAGTATATATGTGGATCGCTAATTTCTCTTTTTTATCTATTTGCAAAGAACATGTGTAACTAGTGTTGCCTCAACTCCTTTATTTTCTGTTTCTAAACTAGTGATTTTCACCACACCAACTATCAAATTTGATTTTCTGTACAGAGTAAGATTATATTGACACATTACTCTAACCAATCCTTGTGGAGACGATCTTTATACTATACTATTTCTTACTAGTGAAACGCTTAATTTATAATGTGTTTTGTGCTCATCAGCGAGTAAAATATGAAAAAAATAATTATTATTTTTTTGAAAATATCAAAAATAATAAGTAAAATTAAAAAATTATTTTTAAAATAATAAACAAGTAAAGGTAAAATGGGAGTAGCATTCTTTCCCCAAGAGGTGATGGAAAAATCACATGACATCTTTTCCATTCATATGAATTTTCTTTCTTTTCTTACACAATTGTTGAAAAGTTTCTCCTTGTTGATCTCATGTTAAAGTACTGAAATTCAACATAGTTATTATTTCAAAATATTTATAGAAAATTCATTTAAAATAAATATTTGACTCTTTAAACAATAATATCTTCATATAAATTAACACGAAAAAAATAAAATACTATCTACTTGAACACAAAATTTAAAAAATTTGAAGTGATGATATGTGATTGAAAAAGAAAATTAAACTATTAATTAACTCATACAATAAAATATTAATAGGTGTTTGGCCATGAAAATTAAAAGAAATTACTTTATTTAAAATTATTGTAATTGAAGTTGGAGTTGTGTTTGGTCATACCTTTTCATTTATTTATTTTAGAATTTAAGTGTTTAAAAATAACTAAAACGTGAAAAAATGAAATGAAAAAAAATGAAAATAAGTATGAGTATTGGGCTATTTTTACTTTTCCAAATATAACTTAAAGTTGTATTTGAAATTTTTATGGTCAAACAACAATTCTTGAATAAAATGAAATAATTTTTTGAAATAAAGTGAAAATTTCTTATGATCAAACGGGGTCTTAGTTTAGGCGGTATAAAGTAGTACTAAACAGTACTTACGAGTGTGGCCTAGTGATAAATGAAGTGGAATAAAAATCATGAAGTTTGTTCTAGTCTTGATGGACAGAGTTATCTGATACTTGTTATAGATAAAAAATGAATGATATTCTATAAAATTAATTGAGGTACACAAAAACTGACTCACATGGCCATCAAATAAAAATAAAATAGGACTAAACTTGTCAAAATGTAACGACGGTTGAACACATTGGGAACTGGCCGGGGAAGGAAGGAATAATAATTTGTCTTTTTATAATATGAGGATGTAATATTAATGCCCAAATACCAATTATGTCATAGGCCAATAGTTGTAACAACCAGCATGTGACAGGTATTATATTGAGTGATGGCAAAATTTCTGAAGTGTTCTATCTTTTCAACTAAATCCAAGACAAGAACCCTTTAATTGACAATGAGTTTTGTCTTTGTCCTTCCTCCTCTGGATGCCTAGGTAATAATTCCTCACTAAGTGATTGCACACATCTCTCTTAAATTGAAAACAAAAGAGAAGATATTAAAGGAGATAAAAAAAATTAATATGGTTTGATCTTCTTCTTCTTTTTTGGTGCAATTGACCTATCTACTAAAAAAAAATTTAGAGTGACTATATTATAAATATTATTGTATTGTTATACCAAAAAAATCCTCAATATATATGGAAGTTCAGTTCAAAAAAGTGAAACTAAGACACGAAACTTTCCTTTTTTTTTGACTTCATAAAAGCTGTTATTTCTATTAAATACGATACCACATCCGATTTGATTGAACTCACGGATCCAAACGCCAAGGAAAGGCCAGTCTATTGACTAGGGTTAAAAGAATTTACCCAGGCATGGGATAAAGGGCAAGAGGTGCTCGGTAGTAGCCAGTTCAAAGAAGTGAAACTAAGACAAAAAATTTCTCCTTTTTTTGACTTTTAAGCAAGTAAAACCATGTCCTCCTCCCTTTCGACATCAAGATAAAAGATTTTTTCTAAAAAATAAATAAATTTCCTATTAAAAAAATAAAATATAATTATGCTAAGAAAATTGTAATAAAATCAGTGCAAATCCTAACCTCCAACACATTCGATTTCATTTGATCTTTGTTTTGTCAAGTTCTTTCAAAACATTGACTGCATTATCTCAAATCTTTCTCGAAAGAGAGAAATTAATAAAGCAAGTTTACTGGGCCCTCTACCCTTTCTGGTAAATTAAAATTTTATTAAATAAAAAAGTCAAATAATGAGAAAACTCATATATTGAATCATAATTAGTTTTGATTGACATTAAGACGAATGAGAATCAATTCTTCCAAACGAAAAATCATCCCATGTCCCACCCACCCTTGTGTCCAGGAGTTGAAGTTAGGATTCGTTTGAATAAGTGATATGAAATCATGATTTATAATTATTTGATATGAATTTGAAGTTTTGTTTGAAAATATAATTTGAATTTTTCTCGTAAACAAAAAAAATCTCACAAGTTATGAAAACTATTATTTTTTCTCCAATTCTTATAAAATGTTATCAAATGAGTGAACCATAATTCATAAATAAGTTATCGTAATATCCTAAGTCAATGCATTAATAAATTACAAATCTACTATGTTGCTTTTATAAATAAATGTTTGCGATTATAAATTTTCACGTACACATAATTTATAAAAAATCACTAGTCAATAATAATAGTAACTAATTATTCTTTAATATAATCCTTTCACATGGTACAAACAATTTCTTCGGGCGGAGCATTAATCTTTTTTATTTGTTGCAGAATTTAAAATGATAAATTTTTTTATAAAATATAAATTTATGGGTCAAATTTTATATTTTAAAACAATTAAAATCATGATGTGAAATCTCAAATTATGATTTTTTGAGAATTTGAGATTTCATCTCATGATTTTAATAAAATCATGAGATGAAATCGCATATCCAAATACTAGCTTAATATGTATCTTATGGATTCATTGAACTCAGTAAGTCGGGTTCAATTTATATTTGCTTTAAAATATTTATAGAATATATATAAATTATTAATTTAAAATTAATAATATAAAAGAATTAGAAATAATTTATATCCATAAATTTTAAATTTTAACTCCACCCTCATTTTTTGTCACAACTTATATTTTGAAATTGACATTTCTCTTGCCCACTCTCCAAGACTAAAAGTTACAACGCAAACATGGAGTCAATTTCCTATATGGTGTATTGAGAAAATCTCACTAAAAAGTCATTTTAATTTGATTTTTTTTCCTATATGATTATTCAAGTATTGAGAAGATCCCACTAAAATTACTTTTCAAACATTTTTCTTATAAAGTCATTCAACTAAATTCTATAATTTTATGTCTTACAAAACCTCTTTCATGACCAAACACAACTTTAATTTTCAAACATCATCTTTCACTTTGAAAATGTCAAACGCCTACTTAAAATGCCTTGAATTTTGTTTGAACTATAATGCGATGTTTAACTTATTAGTTTTCATGTTTCATTCTCAACTTTCATGTCAAGTTTCTCTTAAAATTCATATTTCGTTTGTTTTAATTTGTGTGATGGTATTTAATTAAATAGAGAGTTTAAAAATAAAAGAATGATTTTCGAACTATAGGCCTAAACAAGTCATAGATATATATTTTATATTTATATAAATCATCCCATTAAGTGTAAAATAGAAAGTATTAAGTTAAATTGTTGTTAAACATAAAAAGATATACTTTTTTCATTTTAATTTGTTTGGCCTATTTTGACTTAACACAAAGTTTAAAAAAAAAATTGAATCTTGTGGTTTTAAATTAAAGATATGTCAAACGTACCAAAATGCCTTTTAATCTTATGCTTTTGTCATGTGAAAAGTTGAAATAAAAGAATTGCTAAAAAAAGGAAAGAAATATTCTTTTTAAACGAACTAAAAATAAAAGTATGTCAAACAAATTAAAACAAAGGGAGTATTTTTTTTGTAACTGACTAAGGGAAAAGGACACAAATAGCCTTTCGGCTAAAAATAATGTCATGTAAATGATCCAAGTATTTCATTTACTAATTTGTAGCCTTTTTTGACTGAAATTTCAATCGACTTTCGTAGTTGATCCTTTTTCCTAGCCTTTTTTATGCGGCTCTTTTTCTTAAATATAATTTTATAATATTATAATTGTTGCTCTTTTTTTAATCCATCAAATATAAAAAGAGTGTACTTCTAATGTATTGGTACAACCTTCACATATATTGATACATATTGATACGATACAATACAATATATATTTGAATATTCTAAAGTATTGTTATATATTGATACATATATACAATACAATACATATATGATACATATTGATACAGTTTCTATACTCATTCTATACATATACTTATTCTACACAATAATGATACAATTTTGATACACATCATATACAAATAAATATTTTATACAATAATTATACAGTTTCTATACACATCCTATACAAGCTTTCAGCTTTGGCTGCAATAAGTATTCAGATACATATTATATACAACAATTATACAGTTTCTATACACATCTTATACAACCTTTGGCTGCAATAGTTACTCAGATACATATTCTATATAAAAATTATACATTTTTTTTTATAGAAATATTATACAAATACATATTTAATATAACAATCATACAGTTCTCTATAGAAATCATATACATATATATATATTATATAGCAATTATATAGTTTCTTACACATTTTATACAACCTTTAATTACAGAGACATAATTTTTAAAAAAAAACAGCAAAAAGGAGAAAAAAAAAAGAGTAGCAAAAGCAGATACATAGAGAGAGAGTGAATTTGGCTATAACATAACTTTGACCTAAAATATATTAATCATACATGAGTAAACTTAGGCCATTATTTTTTTCAATGACCACCCCATATCTTTTTCCCAATATAATATGAGATTCCATTATTGAATTGAGTCGGGATTCGACTGAATAATATTAAATTGCTACTATTGAAAGTGCTATCAAATTATCCAAACATAAAGTGGTATATTTTATTACCATAATAATTAGTTAAAGTATTACTCCATTGGAATTGAAATACACGTTCTCTAATTAGTATTAACCAAAATTTATGAATTGCAATAGTAGATTCACGGGGCCATATTATGTGGTTATTTGTACATTTTATCAAAGAGTTGTTAACATTGTTTATTTTTATGAAAAAATTACTTAACTAGTCAAACATAGATAGTAATTATTCAACACAATTATAATTTGAAAAAATTACACAACCTAATAAGAGTTTTTTTCTCTTGATAAATTCTCCTATTAAGAGACACTCTTCACTCAACTTGTATTTTATATCCCCAAAATAAAATCTAATCCTCTTATTCTATTCTTTGTATCTTAGTCAAACATAAATAATTCAAATGTAAGAGAGATAGTTGGAGATGGAGAGATGGTGGTACCCAGACCAGAGATAGCCGAAAATGGAGATGTGACGATGATGGGGGCAGATAAACAACTTTTTGAAACAAAATCCAAGTTAAAAAAGATTTTCATTACTTTGATTTTCACTGTCTTGAACTCTACAACTAATCCTAAACTTTGTATCAAGAAATGTCTTCAAGATTGAATTTTTCCTTTGAAACCTCACACCCGAAATCCTTCTTCGGACCACAGTGGTAAAACGACTAGAATTTGACTGAGAAAGTAAGAATGGAGACTTCAATAACTGGAAAGATGCTATTTTTGGATAATCAAATTTTAGATATTGTAGTAAAGCTAGAAAAATTCAAGAAGCATTCGTGATAGGGCTTTCACCGAAAGAGTAGTGAATTTTGCTGACAGTGACGGTAACTCTGGCGTGGTGGTCGAAGGAGAGGAAATGATAGAGTGAGGCAGGAAGGTTGAGGAAAAATGATACCAAATCTATGTATCAGAAAAAATCTATTTTTAATACCGCAAATTCATAAAACTCCAAAAATTCTAGAAATGAACTCGATCGCCCTAGTTGTAACCATCAGGACACTCATTGGTTTTATCAGTTTGGTTTTATCAGTTTTTTTATACCAGATACATGTATTTTTGATATCAAAATTATGTACCAGAAAAAATCTTTTCTTTTTCTATTGAAACATATTGTACAATCAATTGTATCTATGTATCAGAAAAAATTGTATGTGTATCCGAAAAAATTGATACAATTATTATAAAATTGTATCTGCATATCAGAAAAAATGAGAAATTGATACATCTATTATCAAAAAAATATTGTATCTTAAAAATGTGTTATGTTATGTAAATATTAAAATTGTTGTTAAGCTACATAATATAGACCTAAACTATTGCCTTTTATGAAATTTCTTTTTTTTTTTTATATTATATTTTCATTAGGAGTTGCATGACCTTATAAATTTAGGATGTGTTCGATACAGAGGAAAATATTTTTTTCTTAAGAACAAATTTTTAAAAAATGAGAAAAATGACTTTCTTAGTGAAAGTAGGGAAAACAAGTTTGTAAGTGAAATTTCACATTGATTGTGTCCTCCTACCCTCCTTACACACTTCACCTTCACCTCTACCATCCCACACCACTATCCCACGCCCACCTCCTATAATATTTGTCTAGATTATATATAAATACTTTTAAAATAGAAATTTTTGTTTATGTACTGCATATAGGAAAATAACTAATAAATTCACTTACTTTCCTAAAAAATATTTTTCATGAAAAATATTTCCTACACACAAACACAACCTTAATATATTTACAGAGCATAATTGGTGATAAGTTAGAAAAAAGAAATTGTTTAAGTTATTTTTATTAGTAATTGTTGATAATCTAATATCTAAATAGCCAAGGACGCTTTAGTAACCTCGTCAATTTTTATACGATATGATACAGTCAAATCAAATGATAAAATGTCATTAACCTATAACAAACAGTACAATTTATACAAATATTATATGTATAAGCAAAATACTAAACAATTAACATAATACAGTACAAAATAATACATTATGAAATAATAAGTGACTAACAATCTTTCAAACAAGTTGTTAATATAGATGAATATTATTATTTTCTAGGTATTTTTATGTCTAAATTCTACCTGTCCTTTTCCAATCCAACAAAAGGAGTACAAATTTTATTTTTTCACTTGAAAGATACCTTTCAAGTAGAATCATTTGAACGTGAAAGACAGAGAGACAAACAGATAAAATTTTATTACTCTAATTTCTTATAATTATAGTGTAAAGAACATCTCTCTTTTTCACCCAGACATTATCACGTGCACAAGTTAGAAATCAGAAAACTAAGTGAATATAAATACAAATCGTGGTATTTTGGTCTACTTGAGCCTTATAAATAAATAAGCCTTTTGAACCAAAAAAAAAAGGACTAAATAGACGATTCGTGTCAGCACGAGCTCAATATATGTTATCTTTTTTGTCCCAATTTATGTAAAATAATTGAAATTTGGAGAGTCAATCATTTTTTCTTACGATTTTTAAATATTTTAAGTTGTTAATTATTGTGATTTATAGTACTTTTTACATAATTTTCAGATAATATATGTTACTCTCTATGTTCCAATTTATGTGGCAATGATGAAATTTGGAGAGTCAACCAAATCTTTTAGTACATAGGTTATATATATTTTTAGTTAATTATGATGATTATAGCACTTTCTACGTAATTTTTAAATAATATATATGTTATTCCCTCTGTCCCAATTTATGTGGCGTTAATAGAAATTGAAGAGTGAACCAAATTATTTATATGTCTTTAAAAAAATTTTGTTATTAATTGTTGTGATAGTACGCTATTTTCAAATAATATATGTGGCCTTGATAAAACTTTGAGAGTCAACCAAATTTTGTATATGTATTTTAAAAAATTTAAGTTGTTAATTATTGTAATTTTAGTATATATTTTACGTAATTTTTAAATATATAATAGATTATTAAAAAAAGTAAGAAGAACGAATTAAAACGGAGAAAGTATTAAAAATACCAAAATACCCTCGTTCAGAAGCAGGCATGTCCATTGATAGTTGCCTGCTTCTGGCCGTGTAACGACCTATTCAGTCATTATTAAAAGACACCTTGTTATGAGTGAGCTATTCGTGAGAAGAAGCAGGTTAGAAAACTTCCAAGTTAGGGAGTTGAAAATTTCGAGCTAGGCTAGTCTCGGATAAATTCTGAGCGAGGTAAGGTCTAGTGAAATCGGGAAAAGAATTGAGTAAATTGTCTAAGGTTGATCTAGGTTTTCGTTAGCTAAGGCGCTAAGGAGTCCGGGAGACTTTTCAAAGGTGAATTCGGGTGAATAGAACTCCTGCTATCGAAGTTGACGTGAAGGAGTTTGTTCGGAACGTCAAGATTTGAAGTGTGTTGTAAAATGGACAATTTTAGAGGATTTCTCGAGATTTTATTTCGTGTCAACTGCTGTAGCGATTGAAATTACGCCTACGGCGATGAAAGTCAAGGCAGTCAACCCCGCTATAGCGAGAGGCTGCCGCTATGGCGGTGCCGCTATAGAGGGATGACGGGATCAAAAAATCTAAAAATGAATTTTATAATTTTATTCTCTCGTCTTCAGTTCCAAAACAGGCGAGAGTTGCTCCAAAAACTCTCTTAGGCTACTCCAAACCTGGAGAGCAATGGAGAGGAAGGATTTTCGCTCGAATGGGGTAAAACCCATGGATTTCAGATTCACTTTCTGTCAGAATTCGCCTCCACGAAGTCAGAATTTCTTATCAGACTTCTGCAGCAAATGCTTGATGTTCAAGTAGGCTAGGTTTAACTAAGTAAACTTAGACCTGTAATTTATTTCATATTATTATTGTAGAATGACGGAAGAATTCATGTCTATGCCTTTGGGCACGGAGTTTGGAGGATTAATTTAAGGGTTATTGGTTGACTGAGGTAGAGTTATTGTGTCATGAATAATGCGTTTTCAATTCGTGTCTTATTATTGAATTAGGATTCTACATTCTGGGGAGACAAGATTCCTGGGTGGGTTCGAGGAATCGGTAATGTTTGTGGGTGAATGAATTACTAGGTTGTAGTGGGTTCTCTGGAGTGAGCTAAATAAAGAAAGTGGGGTGAACAAGAAAGTTTCAGAATTATTAATGTCAGGAGATGAATTCCCTAGAATGTGCTTACCTTTTTAAAGAGGTTCAGAATTTGATGTAAATAACTATATATGTCTAGATGATAAATCAGGGGTTAGTCTTCAGACAGGTCATCAAGGTCGGGGTTATGAACCAGGGTTGTTGAGGTGATGGTTGTTGTTTTCCATTTGCGATATGTGTATATTGTAACTGTTGCTTAGTATTGTCTGTACATTGCATGGTTTAGAGAATTAATAGATGAATGTCTAGTATAATCGGTTGTCAATCATGTGAAATGAACTTGTCTTATTTACTTATTGGTTTACAAGTGTGGTTGTGTTCATTATTATTGATTGTTGGATTGTGTGTGACATTCGGTTGGCTCGGATACCACGTCTGGTACAGGATACATATATCAATTGGCTCGGGTACCATGCATGGTACAGGTTCTAGAATGGTTGGCTCGGGTACCACGCCTGATACATGTTCTATATCGGTTGGCTCGGGTACCACGCCAGATACAAGTTTTATATCGGTTGGCTCGAGTACCACGCCTGATACAAGTTCTATTATGGTTAGCTCGGGTACCACGCTTGGTACGAGATTGAGTGCTATATATGTGTTGGTTCTTTGAGTGAACCAGACTTCTTGTTATTGATGTTCACTACTTGTTTGTTCCTTGAGTGAACTGAGCTTATCTGTTATTGGTGTTTATTACATGTTGGTTCCTTGAGTGAATCGATTTTATCTGTTAGTAATGTTCACTGCATGTTGGTTTCTTGAGAGGGCCGAGATTTAGTATTACTCATCATTCATATTGGTCCTTGAAGGACCGGATTGGTGTACTTAAATGATAAGGTGATTTCTTCTGTAAACTAAGGTTGCATGTTAAATGGCATAGATGATGTTCTAGGAATTCTTGGGAGGTCCGGGTAGCTTGCAAGCGGTGACACAATTATATGTGATCTGGTTACTTGCATAGTTGGGCATGACTTGTATGGTTGTTGAGTCCGGTTGTTAACTGGGTCTTCTTGATAATCATATGAACTTTCTTATTTCATATTGCCTGATAATATTCGGTTAATGTCGTACCCTTGCAATTTCCATTTTTGACAAGAGTGATAGGCCAGCTAGCGGTGATGTCTTGGCTAGTTGGGCACAAGACTAGAGGTTTTGAGGTGTATTGCTTGACGGGTCTAAGGTGGGTGAGTTTGAAGAGACTAAAGTTCCTAGAAAATCAAATTTGACTGGTTTTAGTTATACAAGGCTAGTATTTTGTGAGTGTCTGAATCGACGGAATGTCAAGGGTAAGGAACCTTGGGAGATGAATACGCAGAACTCACAAGTAGTCCGTTATTGTGGGCTAAGGGATAAGGGTCAAGGTTGTTGACTTAAAATCTTAAGTGAGAGTGACAGATCGACTAACAAGGTTAGTTAGTAATGTGAATTACGGAATTGAACTGGTAAGTAGTGTTTAGCAAGATGGGTAGACTTGAAGATTCTTTGTGTTATAAGAGGCAGGTTATGACCGGGATAAGAGGTGAAATGCCTGCTAATGATGGAGTTGGCAGCGAAATGGGGTAGGGAGGCTCGGGAAAGAATGTATATAGTCCTTGGATGATTTACCTGGGTAGTAAGGGTTGTTGATAAATGACCTGAATTGTATAACTTTCAAGTTGTATGTTTTCTTTTGATTATTTACATGATATTATGTGATGGATTTGGGTCGACCAATAATGCCTACCAGTATGTGTTGTTTGTACTGATACTACTCTTGCTATACCTTTTTGGGTATAGTCTGGTTGCAGGATCAATTGTTGTTTCTCAGGTGATGCGGATAGCAGTCTCCAGCAGCTTCTACTCCTCTCTTACTATGGTGGAAGCTGTGTGTTATTTATTACTGTACTTCTCTTATAAGCTCTTGTACTTGTTTAGACTAGTTCCTAGGGAAGGTTTAAATTGAATTTGTAAAAGTTTTCATTGTACTCAAAGTTTTTGTAACTGAATATAAAAGAAAAATTCGCAGGTTTCTTAATTATTTCTGCAGGTTCGTTTTAAATGGGTGGTAAGGGTTCTCCTATCTAGGTGCTTAGGGTAGGTGCCCCCACGGTCCGGTAGTTGAATCGTGACAGACCGCTTCCATATAGTGACACTGATAAAATATCGAGAGTCAACCAAATTTTGTATATGTATATTAAATTTTTTAAGTTGTTAATTATTATAATTTTAGTACCTTTTACGTAATTTTTTAAATATATAATAGATTATATAAAAAAAGTAAGAGGAACAAATTAAAATGGAGAATGTATAAAAATTATCAAAATATCCTCGACCAGAAACAGGCATGTTAACGGACAACTACCTACTTCTGGCCGTTTTTATATAGTAGTAATAAATGGGAAAAGAAATTACACGTAATTATTATTATTTACATTAAATTAATAAATGAATTATATGTATTTGCACATAAAATTTTATGAACTAACTAATTATATTTCACATCATTTTATTAATATGATATACTCCTTTCGTCCATCTTTACTTGTCCAGTATTATTGACTTAACGCGCATTTTAAGAAATATTTCCTCCGTTTTCGTCTCAATTCATGTGAGTTAGTTTGACTTGGCACGGAGTTTAAGGAAGAACGAAAGACTTTTAAAATTTATGGTATAAAATAAATCATAGATGTTTGTGTGGTCATAAATCATTTCATCAAGGGTAGAATCTATTAAATTGTTACTAAATATAAAAATGTGTCATTCTTTTTTTAACTGACTAAAAAAAAAAATGAGTCATATAAACTGAGACAAAAAAATAATAAATAATGGAGATACTTTACTACATTACCCTTTAAATATAATAAATTTAATGCTTTAAAAAATACATTGGATAATCAATACTATTTTTCATAGTTAATGTCAAAATAACATAATTTGACGTTGTTGTGTTGTTCAAAATAGGAGAAATAATATTTTATGGGTCTTGGTACGTAGAATAAGGATAATAATTTCAAAATAAAATTCAAAATTATTTTATTAAACGCATTTAGTTATGTGTATTAATTAGTTTTAGAATTATTTTACCCCATCACTTATATTAAAATAATAAAATTAGTCATCCTATATAAAAAGGTACTCCTTCCGGACCACTTTACTTATCACATTTTTTGTTTACATGTTCTTTAAGAAAATATTAACTAGAGTGTAATTTGACTAAACTACTTATTTATTATTTTTCAATAATTAATAATTCTCTCTTTTACATTATATTAATATCTTTCCGTATTTATGATTAAAGATAAATGTGAAAATAAAGAATTAATTATACCTTATTTATTAAAATAATAAGTAACTATTTTGGATCATCTATTTTAATTGTTGATAAGAACTACAAGTAAAGTGGTGAGTAATAGGTAATCCCGTGAGATTCTTGTTTATTCCCTCCCGGATCACAAACGATTCCTATTTGTTTTATCTTAACGATAATATTACTCCCGGGGAGTCAAACAATTATTTTAAAATTTGTATTTTATATAATCTTCTTACACAAAATATAAAATATTGAACTTATATTACAAACCCCTTTATTTAAAGAAAAAAGAATGGGAGGAGCACAGATATAGAATTACTAAGGAGCTGTTTGGTTGGGAACAAATTATTTCGGGATTAATTATTTTGGGATTATCCCAATGGGATAACTTATCTCATCATTATGATATAAATGACAAGATAAATAATTTTGGGACTAACTAATACCTCCAACTAAACACAAAATAAAATAATCGTGAGATTATTATACCTTATATCTCACACCAAACGATAATAGTGTACTAGTAGTAGTAGGAAAGGGATCCCAAGATCAAAACCAACCACAATAAATAGTACTACTACGTCTTTTTCACCTCTGACATTATCTCGCATATAAGTCAGAAACAAGAAAAGGATTGTACGTGTGTGTGACTAGTACTACAACAAAGTTGAGCTGTTTTCTTGTGAGTAACTAACAAAGATGATGAAGGGAAAAGAATGTCATTCTTCATTGAAAGGAGGAAGAAGAATTAACAGTCCCTATACCCATGGCTTCTCTTCTTCTCAAATCCAAACTATTTCTTCCTTTTGTGAAACTCTTATTCCACCTTGCAATAATAACAAGGCTTTTGATAATTCCTTCTTTGCTTCTTCTGCCTCTCAGCCTCCATATCCCAATGAGGTAAAGTTTACTCTTTTTTCAACTTCTTTTTGCTGTCTACTGCTTCTTGAAAATAAGCTTTCTTCTTGCAAACAAGATTTTTCTTTCAATGTCATGTGATGGTCTTTTTTTGTGATAAAATAATTCAGTATTTTCAGTAAGGGAGTTCGAAAAATAAAAGTACAGTGTCTGAGATTCCCTAAGTAAACACCTTCGCCCTCTCCTAGACCCACCCCTGTTTGTTACTGTCTTCTATTATTGGTTTGAGGGTATTTTTTTTGTTCTCTCTTTTTCCCTTGTCTTTTGAACATTTTTTTTTTTGCTGTATACTGATTCTTGAAAAGACCCCTTTTCGCAAACAAGATTCTTCTTTTAATATGATGGTCTTTTTTATTTATTTTTATTTTTGATAAAGCATCTTTCTTTGTTATCTTCCACTATTGGTTTGAGTGTATTTTTTGCTATAAAGCATTGGTTTTTGCTATCTTCTACTATTAGTTTGAGGGTATTTTTTTGTTTTCTTGTGTTGATGTCCTGTTTTTGATTGGTTGGTGAATAGGTTGCAGAGCTACTGGTGAAGAGGAGCAAGCCTGAGGCATTGTTCATAATAAGGATAGTTGTGTTTTTGTTATCAACAAGATTAGGGACTCTTCTGCTCTGTGGAAGAGTTTGCTTGGATAAGAGATGGCCTTTTGTTCATAACTTCTCTGAGTTATCCTTAAAGGATAGAGAAGCTCTTCTGCAAAGATGGTCTAGAGAAACTTTTCTCATTCCACTAAGAATTACTTTCTTGTTGATCAAAACTATCTGTTTCTTCTTCTTCTTCTCTTGGGTATTGTTCCTTTCTGGCCTACTTAACCACTCCTATCATACAATTTTATAAGGAATTTCAGTGTCAGATCATGCTCATCATACTCATTTTTTTAAAATATAATACTTGAAATTATTTGGCACTAGGAAAGAAACTGCATGTGGCTAAAAAAAAAGGATGAAATTAGTGATAAGCCTCAATTATTGGACTTGAAACAACCTCTGGCAGAAATGCAGGGTAAGGTTGCGTACAATAAACACTTGTGGTTTGGCCCTTCCCCGGACCTTGCACGTAGGGGGAGCTTTAGTGCTACGGGATGCCTCTTTTTCCTGTTTATGAAGCATCATTGATAACATATTGGAAATACCCTTGACTTTGAAAACTTGGTGTATACTGTGCAGACTGATGAAAATTGCAAGAATCCGACATGGGAAGCCATTGGGTATCATCATCCAGAGACCCCATCTGGAAACAAGAAAGAAAGACCACTTGAAAAGGGGATTGTGGAAACCATAAATCAGAGTGATGAAACTCTGAAAGAATCCTTATCCAAGAAAGGTCTACCTCTAACTGAGGATACAAAAGACGACACCTTTAAGATTAAATGTGATGTTGTTATTGTTGGTTCTGGATGTGGAGGAGGTGTTGCAGCTGGGATCCTTGCAAAATCAGGTTACAAAGTCGTCGTGCTCGAAAAAGGTCATTACTTTGTGCCAGAAGATTATTCTGGTCTTGAAGGTCCTTCTTTGAATGAACTGTATGAGTCAGGTGGAATGCTTTCTACTCTTGATGGAAAGGTAATGGTTATGGCTGGAACATCAGTTGGTGGTGGATCTGCTGTAAACTGGTCTGCTTCTATTAGAACTCCAAATGATGTTCTCCAAGACTGGTCTGTGAATCACAAGATTTCATGGTTTGGAACTTCTGAATATCAGTCTGCCATGGATGCAGTATGCAAACAGATTGGTGTGACTGAGAATTGCTCTGAGGAAGGACTTCAGAATCAAGTAATACGAAAAGGGTGTGAAAATCTTGGTTTGAAGGTGGAGAAAATACCAAGAAATTCTTCAGAGAACCATTATTGTGGTTCTTGTTGTTATGGTTGTAAAACAGGAGACAAGAAAGGGACTGATTCCACTTGGCTTGTTGATGCTGTTAATGCAGGCGCCGTTATCTTGACTGGATGTACTGCAGAAAGGTTCATACTGGAAGATGGCATGGATGGGAAGATGAGAAAAAGATGTCATGGAGTAATTGCTACTACAGAAAGCAAGAAGATCACCAAGAAGCTGCATATTGAAGCTCGTGCTACGATTTCTTCCTGTGGATCTCTCTTAACACCTCCCTTACTGATTTCCAGTGGACTGCAGAACAAGAACATCGGGACAAACCTCCATCTTCACCCTGTTCTTTTGGCATGGGGATACTTCCCCGAATCCATGTCTGAAATTAAAGGCAAAAATTATGAGGGAGGAATAATGACCTCCCTTCATAAGATGGTGCCTGAAGAAACCAATGCACAGGCCGTAATAGAAGCTACAGCTCTGGGGCCTGCTTCTTTCGCCACCTTGTTTCCATGGACTTCTGGGCAGGATATGAAGGAGAGGATGAAAAAATACTCGCGAACAGTCACTCTGTTAGCATTGGTAAAAGATCAAGGTTCAGGAGAAGTAAAGAAGGCAGGGAGGATAAAATACAGATTGGATAGAATTGACAAAGAGAATGTCAAAGCTGGTGTAAGAAGGGCACTGAGGATACTGATTGCAGCAGGAGCTGTTGAAGTTGGAACATATCGAAGCGATGGACAGAAAATCAGCTGTAAAGGGATCAAGAATGAAGAGTTGGAAGAGTTTCTGGATACAGTTGAAGCTACTGGAGGGCCAATGTCTAAAGGAGAAAACTGGACTATTTATGCCTCTGCACATCAAATGGGAAGCTGTCGGATGGGTCCGAACGAGGAAGATGGAGCAGTTGATGAAAATGGAGAATGTTGGGAAGCGAAAGGCTTATATGTATGTGATGGAAGTGTGCTTCCTACTGCAGTTGGTGTCAATCCCATGATCACTATACAGTCCACTGCTTATTGCATTGCCAAGAGAATAGCAGAGTCATTGCATAATGAAAAGCTAGTTTCAGACGTATGCAAATGAAATAAATGTGCACTCCTTACCATAGAATAACTGTGTAACCTTATATCGAAAATAAAAGTTGACATTTCCATTTCAATCAATAGTATTACAGTACTATTTTCACTCAATGATAGCTATTCACCTCCATGCAAATTCATACAAAACTCAATTACGATTGCTTGCCCTACTCATAAAGTATGTGTAGCAATTAACAAAGACACATCAAATAGAATTCTTGGATAGATAACAAATCGATTTGTACAACTTTACTCATCAGTGTAATTACCGTTCCATGTTTGCTGGCAGATATTAAAGCTTATTCTAAGTCAAGCCACAAAGAAATATGGCGCTAAGAGCCAGTAATTAGAAGGAAACTCTCAAGTTCCAGAAGAGCTGGAAACAGAAACCATCAATAAATAAAGGGTAAATGAGGGCGGGAAGGATCAATAGGACCGTTAGGTCAAAGCAGAACAACACCAAGCTTATTCCAAGTCTTAACAAGAAGAACTTGATCCCTATTTTCTTCTTGTACCCTTGAAAGTTGAACATTCAGATATTTCCTGACAAAAAGGGAGCCAATGGAAGGCTAAGAAATAAAACTTATAACAGTCGTTTGCACTCAACTAGCAGCTGCTTTGACTGCTTTCTCAGCCGCATCATCTAAATCTTCAGCAGTTACCAAGGTCATACCACTTTCCTGCACAGATAAACCAGGGCAGAAAGCAATTACCACTTGAAACTGAGCTCTCCCAATGGAAAATTTGCAACTGCCAAGTGCAGTAAAATAAGTTTCTGCCTAGAGGATGAAGTTCAGAATTCTCTTCCCTTGTTCAACATTGGTACCCTCAAGACGAAATACCACCGGCACTTTCAGTTGAACCTTAAGACAAAATGGAAGAATCAACATATATGCATGAAGTTTAATTGCAGTCTTGAGGTCATAGATGGAGATATACATTTAAATCCTCTCATACTCCTTCCCTTTTTTCCTTCATTAGGGGGGGAGGGTGAGTTTAAAGGAACTTTAGAAAAGACAAAGCATTAACAGGAAAGGGGATTAGAAAAAGGGGGGGAAAATATGGGCCTTCCATTATCATGCCATACGAAGAATATGCCAGACATCAAAAGATGGTTTCGAAAGCGAATGAATCTTTGACCCACAGAAACTCTGTTCAATCATCAAAGCCAACATCACTAACCTCTTTGGCCGCATTGACAATACCACTGGCTATCACATCACACTTCATTATTCCTCCGAAGATGTTAACCAAAATTGCTTTTACCTTCTCATCTGAAGTCAAAATTGTAAAAGCCTCCACAACCTACTCCAAATACAGGAGGAAAAGTTAGAGGTATTTAGGAATTTAAACTTTTGAAAGAAAATCAACACATTTTAAGTCAAAAAACTGAAACTCAGCTCTGAACAAGTGTTGGTTTATTAGCTTTATTATAAAGACAAGTGTTGATTTTGGATTATCAAGAACAATATCTGCAAAATATGAAATATGACCAAAAGCATTATCAGACATACTTGTCCTTCCGTGGCATTACCACCAATATCAAGAAAATTGGCTGGAGTCCCTCCATGGAGCTTAATTATATACATGGTAGCCATTGCCAACCCAGCACCATTCACCATGCAACCAATTTCTCCATCTAAGCCAATATAATTCAAATCAGCTTTTGCAGCAGCAACCTGAGTTAAACAATAATGGTCGGCCCAAAATGAAAACTTGTATATACTTGCATGGAATGAAAAAAGCATCATTCAAAAGAAAGTATAAGGAATACCTCACGGGGATCCTCTTGTGATGAATCGTGGAGAGCAAATATTTCTTTTTGGCAGTAAGCAGCATTATCATCAAAATTGAGCTTAGCATCGGTAGCCACCAACTTGTTATCATATGTTTCTACGAGGGGGTTAATCTGCCCAGTTCCCAATAAAGACCGGCATAGATTTAAGAACATAGGGAGAAAAGAGAAATCCTTAAATGGCATGTTTTTTACAATCCCTTAACTTGTGCAATTGGAACAGTTGGCTCTAGGAAAGCCCTAAAGAATTGATAAAGTGCTCACCTCTAACATTGTGCAGTCACATTCACAGAACATATTATAGTAACTTTTTCACTTGTTCAATTGAATCACTTCTGTCAGCTACTTTGGGAGCCAAACCATTGACCACCTTTGCAGCAGCATCTTCAGTGATTCCTCTAAACACATCAATGGGAACCTTCAAATTACAGAAAGAAGAACTTTATTACTTGAGAAAAATAGCACAAAAACAAAATTGCTACAGGTTGAATTTGAACGTTGAAGCAAAAGAAACCTTTATAATCATGTGAGGAAATTTTTCAGCCAAATCTTCAATACTGGTACCTCCCTTTGAACAGGCAATTATGAGCCGCAGTATAGAAAGCAAGAGCAAGAAGCTTAGCTAAAAGGTCCATTTAAGGCAATTAACAGTATCTACTTGTTCAACTTCATTACTAAAAGCAGTAACAACCTAGATTTTTGGAGATAACTGCCCCACAAAACCAGTTAACTAAATAGAAATTTTAAGTGAAAAGGGTTGTATCCAGAAATTTCTAATTAATGGCAATCTAAATCCATTTTACTCTTGAAGTGGAATAAACCAATGTATATACTTTCCACCTCTTGCTCGACCTTCCTAAAAGATAAGCAGTTAGAAATTGTCAATTATGATTGGATTCTTTAGAAAGTCATCCAAAGGGCCAAGGTGAACATCAAGCATGACTTGCTCTTCAATTAGATATGAGAGCAGTTGTACAAATAAAAACCTACTCATAAGTGACTAGATATGAAGAAAGAACACATGCATCAGGCATAGTTAACACTTAACAATAAATATGCAATCAATTTCCAAGAAAGACTATAGCTACCACATTCTTAGGATGGAAGATATATAATGCAGCACATGTTTCAAAATCAGTTTTCTTTCATCTTCCAACCAGAATCTTATTGTAATAACTACTCACTTTTAGATTGCACGTCTTTATCTGCCGTCACATGATTAACAAAAGAAAGTTGAAAAAGTACTATGTTCGGTGTTAATAAAGGGAAAATATGCCCTATGGTACTTTTATCTAAGAATCTGATAGCAAAACAAGTATAAATAGCAAACATGCACCATCTACATATGACTATTCTGTAGACTATAATATATTTGAAAGTTACCCTTTCTATAAATAGCAAATATGCACCATCTACATATGACTATTCTGTAGACTATAATATGTTTGAAAGTTACCCTTTCTAATGAAGTGGACAATATTTTGACACGGACCAAGAAAGATGGATAGACATTCCATTTAAAATAAGGTGTTTAAGAAAAATCTTTTTCCCTCTTTTTTGACTATTTCATTCTTTCTAACTGTCGACTGCTAGTTTCTTTAGGCGACCACTATGGTCGGTGAATATGAAGTGATGCAATTGAAATAATGGGTAGGATTATGAATTTTGAACAAACTCAAACATTAACATTAGTCAACGTGTATGTTAAACTGCCTGAGCAAGTTTTAGAACTTACAAGGCCACCATAGAAAAGTACATTTCATTCACAAGGGACATCTTCTCACAAAGATAAACCTGCAACCAATTCGTATAAAAGAACATCAGAAATCTCAGTAATCCTATTACTAGCAGTGGCACAGCTGGTGCTAGTAGCACTGTAGCAATACTATAATAGTGTTGTTTCATAAGAAAATTACACCTCATGCCAAAATTAATGAATGTTTTATCTCACAATAATATTTAGAATATCTAGCAATGACATCAACCAACACATTACTTAACTGTGACGCTGTTGATGTTAAACAATAATCTGTATTTCACACGGGCTGAAATTTGGGTCAACTTATGAAACATAAAACTTGAAGTAAATAATATTTTTCCCTACCAACTCAAAATCTTTTTGTTGGCTAATATATTTCTATCTCTTCAAAAATAAAATTTTGTTTTTATTTTGAAAAGGACAATTATTGGTTGTGGAATGCATGACTGTTACAGAATTCTTGATAGGTTTTATATTTTCTCCACCACAAAAAAACTAAAGTTGAATTGAACTTTCAAGCAAATCCTCTCTGAAAGAAACTTCATCTGAATATAATCTAACAAAAGAGAAGTGAGTGTATGAAGCTGCTTATGGAAGGGCTTAAATTGTAAATCAAACGAGGGTGTCAACTGACAAAGTCAAGTGAGGATATTCTTAACAATCTAGATTTCATGAGTTATCCTGCTATATGTTTGACGGGTAAATGGGGATAAAGACAGCAAACCTTGCTGACAATTTTTCCTTGAGCTTCAGTTTGTTTAGTAACAAGTATCAGTCCAAGCATCTTACCTAAACCAACAACATGCACAAATTACCAATGCAAACAATGCTCATAATTGTAAGACTACGTGTTATGATAAGAGTTCTCCAGGACACTTTTGAAATAGCCCATGATAAACAGGTTCAGCATATTTTCTGACTAGAGCATACAGAACTCAACCATGTCCATGGACATGAAGAATTCAGTCTTAACAGTTTCAACCCCCTTACTTCCAGGATCCATTTAAGGAACAATATTATAATTCTTCTCTTTACCGGCTAACATTTCAGCCAAAAATGCCACTGAAATCAGTTTCATTTGCAAGGATGCCCCACTTGCGCACAAAGGTCAACCAGAACAACCTCAAACTACATACACCCACAACAAATTTAAACAGCATTACAGTTTCTTTCTTAAAAGAAAAAGCATGGGAAAAAATCACTTGAGGCAACAAACACAACAATATAGTTCCCTTGAATTTTTTTTTAAATAACCTGCACTAACACAAGCAGTGTGAAAACACTCAATAAAGCCCAAAAGAATCCTGAGATACCAAATGTAGAATAATACTATGCTCTATGTTTGAGCCTCTTATGATGTTGATAATGGTTTATGTTGCAGCTTCACAGGAAGGAAATGATACCAGAAAAAGCACATCTATCTTCTTTTTCCAGTTAGTAAAGCTACAACAACTAGAAGTAATCTGTTCCTCTTTCTCTTATTTTTTTTCCGGATAAAGATAAAATAAGTTCCTTTTAATGTATCCCAGAAATGGAACTTAATTTCCTAAATTAGAAAAATATATTGTTTGGGACAAAAATGCTTTCCTCAGATCCCGAAACAATATAAGGTCTACTAGTTAGCACGATGATCCCATCATACAATAAATTTAGTAGAGGCAGATCTTCAATACCAGCTATGTCTTCAGCCTGTTCAACCTTGACAATGTGAACACCACCCTTAAACCCATTTTTGAAAGTTCCCAGGCCACGTCCAACAGCAAGACTTATGCTTTAACAACCACCTTGATCACCCAAAACAGAAAAGTAAAAATCATTTAAACTGTCCTAAGCTGTAAACTAAAGTCATACAATAGATAATAAAAATTAAAGGAAACATTGTTTGACCTACCTCATTTGGGTCGGATAATACTTGTTGAATTGCTTTTTTCACTTCTCCAAGGGAAGTAAGAGCAACACCTTTTGGAACATTGATCCCATATTATCCCATCAACTCAGCTCCCTAATTTGATAAACAAGCAAAAGTTCAGCATCACTATACTACATCACAAAATTCACAACACTTCAAATGGTTGCTTTAGACTTAGCAGCCACACTTCAGCTCAAATGTTCCATTCCTGATAATCTTTCTGAATCACACAGTGTTCCTTCGTTTACAAAACATCTATCCTCGTATCTTCGAATTTTGAAAAGTCAGAATAGATCAAAATTGTTGTTTGATTATTAATTTCCAGATATACCAGATTGAGATCCTAGGTAATGTACATCACAAACTCTACAAATAGTAAATGATTACTTAA
This sequence comes from Jaltomata sinuosa, assembly GCA_003996215.1. Taxonomy (NCBI): domain Eukaryota; kingdom Viridiplantae; phylum Streptophyta; class Magnoliopsida; order Solanales; family Solanaceae; genus Jaltomata; species Jaltomata sinuosa. The sequence goes on along the minus strand of QJPP01001583.1, from coordinate 87,484 downwards.
CAGTTAGCAGTGACACAACAACTCAAATGATTCATTCATGCAAATACTCAACGCGATTTTGAAAAGATCAGAGTAAATCAAAATTGACATTTAGATATTATTTTCTTTTAGAGACTACGCAATAATGACATTTCAAAAATATATAATACGGGGAGCAAATAACCTGCCATTTTCCGGGGACGGTGAGTGATTGAACGCCAAGTTTACGAAGCAATCCTCTCACCATTGTTGAGATCCTCTACAGAAAATTGACATTTTGAACAAATCGAAATCCTAAAAAGCATGCAGAGAGAGCCCCGGGCAGTGGAATTGTGCCGGAAGCTGAGAAAATTGAAATGTTTACCTGGCTTAATTTAATCTTTTAATACTCTTTTTCTTTTCTAATCTAATTTGGTCCTCTTACTTTCTATTCTTCTATATTCATGCTTTCAATTTTGGAGTGATTGCAATCTCTAAGAACAAAGTAGTACGTAGATTTTTATAAAACTAGTTTTAACGTTTACATGTATGCATCTCGTCAATTAGTAAGAAAATATTTATTAAAAGCCAGTAGTTGACATTATTAAACATATCATAGATAAAAAGAAAAATTCTTATTATTTTTTTACATATCTGTTTGAATAAACACAAACTAAAGACAAATCTTGACTGAATTGTGGATTAGCTGACGTGACATCAAAATTCATTAAAACTAAGCATAAAATTGGTATATATTTAATGATAATCCCGTTCTTAGTTTCAAGAAGCATAATATAACATGGAAAAAGCAACTGCAGTTATAATTTGAATCAAAAGATCAAAATATGAATAACAAGCATAAATAAAAGAATCTTTGAAAAGCAATAATAACATATTCATCTATGTATATGAAAGAATTTTACCCAAACTTACAAAAAGGATCCTAAGATGAAAGTCGCCAGAGCAATAACCTACTACCAATATATTATTAACCCACAAAACTACCAGATGTATTATTAATTAAATAGAACTCTAGAATTACTTTTTATATAAGGTAAAATTCTAAATGATTTAGAAGTATTAAATATTATGATTTCTTACCTAGATTAAATAAGGACTTTAATTAATTTCAAAGTCATAATTTTAGGATAATAATTAAATGGAAATTATTTAAGAAAAATAGTGAAAAGACAATTTTGTCTATTGTGAAGTTTTTTAATGAAGGGCAAAAAGTTCAAATCACATTATAAGATTTTTTACACTTTTAATATAGTATATATATATATATATCATATTATATTAAAAGTGGGAAGCTCCTATCTTCAAAGTTGAATTATGTTTTTACTCCTACACTAAATAAAAATCAAATTAAATATTAAATTTAATTAAATAGTCATATTTTATTTATTTAAAGGCAGAATTAGAATTCCAACATTTCACTTTAATTCCTTAGTTATGGCATTAAGAAATCTCTTAGTTATTACTTATTAATGCAGTTTTTCACTTAAAAAAACATCTTCTCCTTCTTATTCCAAAACTATGAAGAAATTGAGGAGTTGCAAAAAGCTCAATATAGATTAATAGTTGTGTAATTAATACATTAAATTCATTTAATTAATTCAATACATGGAGTATATTCATCTAACGTGGACTTTTGGACTTTTGATAATCTGCAACTTATTTTTTCTCATTTCATTTCTCCATTCAATTTCCTTTAATTAAGTATTTCTCCTATTTAATTCTTTAGTTATGACATTGTAAATTTCCCCTAGTTATTCCTAATTATTTCTACCTTTCATCTTCCCCTGTATTGTTTTTTTCCCACTATCTTTTCACATTCTCTACATCACTATAAAGGTTCATAGTTAGGTGTCTTTGTCCCATTATCATCTCTCTGCTTCAAATACACTTTTCACAGAACAACTTTTATTTGTGTCTTCTATGTATTCTTAATTTGTGTTCATCAACAGATCAGATGCATGTGTTTTTGTGTGCATTATTTTGGTTGTTTTCATGATCAGATTGGTGATGTTCAACGAGTTGTTCATGAGCCTGATTTTACTTTTTTTGAGCGTGAGCCTACCTTTATCCATTTTCTAAAACCTAATTAAGTTGCTAAAAGTTACCAATCTTGCAGGAATATCTACGACAAGTTAGCTTCTATTAACTGCTTCACTTGGAATGTATGCTTAAACAATTTTACAGAAAAGAACAAATTTGTTGTCCCTTCTATTATGTTTTCCTCTTAATTTAAGTCAAATAACAAGTCTACTGATTATACTTGAAGCTTATTTCTACTGGGATTTCTCCAGATCGAGAGGTCGATATATTTAGGATTTACTAGGTAACAGTTAGTTTCATAATGAAGTATTCTTTCTTTCGCTTCCAATTCAATTTTCCCTTGATATTCTCTAACTTCTGCATTAGTTAGCTCAACCTTGAAGGCTTTTAAATTGTCAAAACTTGATGAGATATATAGAACCGGATAAATTATTTTCTGGAAGGCTACATATTTTTAAAGGAATGAGCCAAGAAAACCTATTCAAGTTTAACTTCTGAAACTTCAGCAACATTAATTTCTCATGGTGTTCACGTGCAACGCACGTGCCCAGAGCTAGTTTATATATAGATGTTCAGAGGTAAATGCTCAAATATAGTTGAACAAGTTATTCGTTTAGGGTTATTCATTTATAAAATTTATATCTGCATAAAATAATACATAAATTACCTTGTAACTAATTAATGTATTACTAATACATGCATAACTTTAATTAGCTACCAAACGACCCCTTATTGTTTAATGATAATTTTAAGATGAAGGAGACCAACCCTTTATAAGAAAATAAAAGAATTATTTTATGATAATTAAGTACTCTCTTCATTCCTTTTTAGTTGTAGGATAAAATTACGCATATCCCTTAAGAAAAGTTAATAGAGGGTGCAATTTGACTAATATAACCCTAGTAATCTTGAATAAATAAATCTTATTTAATCATTATGAAATTTGTCTTTATTATTGGACTACTAAATTTACATTAAATATTGTCATTGATTGAGGTCTGCTAATAGTATCTAATGAAATGATAGGCAAAGAATACCAAAAGTTTAACGTGAAGCTACCAAAGGCTATGACTAAAAAACTTTTCATCAATAGAACTAAATTCTTTTACAGTACTCCATGAAAATTTTCTGCCGCTCTTTTCATGGATGAAAATTTCATACTTTCAAATTTAATTGAAATAAAAAATTTCTTTTATCCTATATGAAATTTTAAAATTTTCACCAAAAATAACACTATAAAAAATGCGTGGCTAAATTATTTGACATATGAAAATATGAATATCAAACAAAGTAATCAAACTTCATTATTTCAAATAGATCTAAATATGTCTCCTGAACCTGATAATGATAATAATGTTAGACAATAACTGCCTGATTCAACATTGCTATAAATTTAGTTCATGATTCGAATAATATTTTAACGAATGCAATTGTCAAAATATTTTCGGTGAATCAACTTGTATTGAATCTAAACACTGAGCCAAATAATATTGAAGACAATATAGTGGCATCAAAATAAGGAATACATGCATCACATGAAGAGCCAAATTTCAATACTGGTATAGTTACTGCCAATGAGTTTATCTAATCATTATATTAAATTTTTACTTATTGTATGCTTATTATATTTCTATTTATTTATTTATTTTAAAATTGGAGACAAATGAAAATGTTGATGATGGCAATGCAAATAAAACAGTATCACAATCATTAAGGAAATTAAATTTTTTAAGTAATCTTAAACATAGAGCGGTGTATGAAATGCTACTAAGAAAAAGTAATGATGAAAAATTGAAAAAAGGAGCACTACAAATAGTGGCATCACAATGTTCAGTTTCATGACGTACAGTGCAACGTATTTGAAAATAATCAGAATGTGGTCTACGTGATGATGTATCTCATAGAAGGACTAAAAATTATGATCGCAAGAGAATTGAGTTAGATCGTATTCATTTTTGTGAGGTTCCTTTTCAGATATGAACGGCTCTTAGATCTCTAGCTTGTGCATTAAATATGAAGAAGACCACTTTGTATAGGTGTTTAATGTCTGGAGATATCCGAAGACATTTGAATGCGATAAAATCATATTTATCAGGAGAAAATAAAAATCTCGACTTTGATTTTGTCTATTAATAATTGTGTAACGATCTTTTTGTCATTATGGGTGAACTAATCGGGCGAAAATTGGGGTTGAAACTTTTTCAGAATTGAAAGTGAAAAATTTCAGGCTAGGCTAGTCTTAGACGAAATTTGAACAAGGTGAAGTCTAGGAAAATCCTAAAATAAATTGGATTAAAATGATAAATCTTAGATTTATTTTATATTAGCTAAGGCAATAAGAAATTCGTATGACTTTTCAGAAGTGAATTCGGGTGAGCAGAACTCCCGATATCAAATTTGACGTAAAGGGATTAGTTCGGGACGTCATGGTTTGAGGGTGTGTTATGAAAAAGGTAAAACTGAAAGATTTTCTGAGTTTCGACCTCACCACACCTACTATAGAGGGTGGCAGACTATGATCGCGACATCGTTATAGCGAAGAAATTTCTGCTATAGCGGAAGTTAGAGTCGGTCAACTCTGCTATAGCGGGAGGTTTTTGCTATGACGGTATCGCTATAGAGACATTAGATCGCTATAGCGGGGTTAATCATTGTTAATGCGGAAACTTCCCCAAAAATATTCATTATTTCACAAAAATATTTTGGGAAAGATTGTGGAGATTTTGGATAAACTCTACTGATTTTTCATCAGATTTCTTTGTTAAAGTAAGCCTTTTATCCCCGTAATCTAGTACTTCAATTTTTATGTCTTAGAATCGTTAGCTACAAGTCTTGGGGAGGATTTAGCTTGACCTAAGCTGTAAAATCTAGTGTAAGAGAGATTTTGAGATATAAAAACCCTGAGTTTTGATTTAAAGTTATTTATTCATGATTTCATTACTTTAATTCGCTAGTGTAGTCATAGAATTGGTAGTTTCTAAGTGAATTATTGGTGAAAAGATCCTAGGATGGGTGGAATAATCATAAATTTGGCTTGGAGGTTCAGAATTAGCCTATAATCCATGATATTTGAGATCATGAGTTGAAATTGTATTTGTATTTATATTTTTAGACTACAATCAAGCCGAGGTTGTCAGAAAAGGAAAATCTCAGATTCGATAGAGCATTTCAGGCTTGAATTGAGGTAGGTGATGGTTATTATAATCTAATTTGTGTTATATGTGCATAGTAATTGTCTCATTAGTATTACTTGCACAATACATATTCAGGAAAATGAGAATGATTGTTAAATGATATCCCAAGTGTTAATCACATGCAATGAGTCTGTTTGAAAGCTTGTTGGTTGTACAAGTATTGTATGCTATCATTGTGGTTGTGATTATTGTGATATCTATTCTTCATTAGTTAGCTGGGGTACCACACTTGATACAGTATCTATGATTCATTGGTTGTCTCGGGTACCACGCCGGTACAGTACATGACAAGAGTGTGTCCCTGTAGGTCATGACTAGTGGGCAATATAAGACCCTTAGCATGTATATACAAATTTATTTATTTTCATTTATGTTGGTTCATCAAGTGAATCGGGCTTAATTATTTGTTGATGTTCATATGTGTTGGTTTTTGGAAAGGACCAAGATTCATTGTTACTTGACATACATGTTGGTTCTTGAGTGGCCGGGTTGGTGTATTTAAGTGCTAAGGTGATTTCTTATGTAAACTGAGGTTTCATGTTAAGTGTCATAGATGATGTCCTATGGATTCTTGGGTGGTCCAGATTACTTGCAAATTGTGACATAGTTATATGTGGTCTGTTACTTGTGTAATTGGACATGACTTATATGATTGTTGAGTCAGGTTGTTGATTGAGAGTCTTATTGGTAATCACAATGACTTGTCTTGTTACATTTGTCTTGTTATACTATGTTATTGTTATATGTTCACATTTCATATTTTGAGAGTTGGCCGATGATTCTACCAGTACATTATTATTTCTTGTGTACTGATACTACACGTGCTCTTCTTTTGTTGAGTACATGGCATATTCCAATGGCTGCTACGAGACCTCAACTGTGAGTCAGGCAATTTCTGAATTCAAGGATGAGCTGCATCTTCCGGGCTACCATGAATTTCTCAGTTATTCTTAGTCCATTGTTCAGACTTAGACTTTATCTTTGTTTTGGGATAACATCCCCTTCTTTCAGACAGCTATTAGAGTTTTGATACAGTGACTTTCAGATTCTAAGGGTTTAGTACCCCGATAAGGTACAAGACAGCTCTGCCAACTAGGGTACAAAAGTTGAATTCTATGTAGCTCACATGGTCTACGCTGGTTACGAGAATCTCCCATAAAAATAGTTTTAAGTATTTTGAATGTGTATGACTCTTAGCTTTCAAGATTCAGAATTACTACTTATACTTTACGAATATGAACATATTTTTAACTTATGATATTGCTTTGAGTCATTACATCACAGTTTTACTACTATTGCATGATTTCAGTCTTAGACATATTTTCAAGTATGTTTTACTATGATTCATGCATCGCTCACATACTCACTACATTCCATAATACTGATCATATACTTCTTGTATTGCATCTTATTATGATGTAGATTCAGACGCTCCCTCCCAGACTCGTGGCTAGACCTAGCAGGATTTTCAATCAAAGTTAGTGAGTCCTCATTCTTCGTGGACTAGTTATGAGTTTTGTATAATTTAATGTCTTATTTTCAGTACTTAGAGTTAGCTGGGGATCTTATCCCAACAACTCATCTTATCAGTTTAGAGACTTTTCAGACCTAGACAGACAATAGTATTTGGTGTTTCAGATTTCTATCTTCAGACTCTTTTATTATATAGATTTGGTGCTCTTTGTTTCAGTTAAACTTCCACTATATTTATTTATTCATGTTACTATATTTAATCCATGCTAAGGCCAAAGGTTAGCTTGAGATTACTTTTGGTCTCAGCATCTAGACTACATTTAGGGGATAGCCTCGGGGGCTGACAATATTAGACGCTTCATTAGACAAGTTAGTAAGGTGTAAGATATTCTAAGTATTTTCAGTCAATTTATGCATTATAATTCTATAAATATGTTCGATCTTATTTTCAAAGTTAGTTATGCTCATTAATTTATTGATTCCGCAAATGTTTAAGTGTCAAATTTCAGTAGTAAGCTAGGACAGGGGTTCGCCTGACCAGAAATTATTCTGAGTATCGATTATGTTCCGGATGTAGGTTCGGGACATGACACCTTAATCTTTGAGGGAAAAGGGACTTTAGAAATCAAAGTAACAACAATGGTGTTAATAGCAGGGCAGAGAATATCAATTTTAAAAAGTTCTTCAATACATTAATGGCATCTACATGTACTACTTTCCAATTCTTGGTGAAGAACTCAATATGAAATTCATCCATACCTAGAGTTTTTTTGTAAGCATAACCCTAACTGCCTCTAAAATCTCAATATCAGACACTTAATACCAGATAAAAAGAAATTTTGATTATAGTTTTCGTGCGATGGTCTAGGACGAGATGATACTTGTGATATTTTGACATAAAATGCATTTTATTTGGCAAGTTTTTGGATATTAAATACTATTGAATGAGTTAGTTTTTATTAATATTGAAAATGAATGAAGTCTCTCTGCTATTGCATATTAAGGCACACCCAATTTTAACTACTACAGAGTTTACATATGGCAAATTGGATGAACTTGTACCCATTCGCCCTATGAAAACAGAGATAAATGCAAGTTCAATTTGTTTTGGATCAGTTAGTTTTGTACATGTCTCGGTTTATATGGATGTAATGATATTAACACTAGCTCTGATCTTTCACTGAATATGTAAGTATTTGGTATTCAAATCTTCACATTCTATCCATGTACGTAGTTTTGGCTTTTTATCTTAGAAAATATTCTTTTGTATTACTCCATTTCTCAACATTTAATAGCAGCTACTTTTCTTGATCAAATAAGTCTTGTGAGGAAAGCATTCTTGAATAATGTCAAATTTTTCTCTAGTCAAGATGAGTCATTATTTATAGAAATCCATGCAGTCATTAATATCCTTCAACTTTAGTTGATTCTTCAATTTCCTGGAGCTTTTTCAATTTCCTCCATATATGTCCCATAGTATAACCTGATTCACTCTGCCCCCAAAATAGTTTGTAAGACTGTTTTAAAGTCTGAATATTCCATCACATTCTGGTAAAATTTGAAGGGTTTAGACTGTAGATTCAGTTGCTGATAGCATTTTATCAGGATAAGAAAGTGGTTAGAAATTTATGAATTCAAATAGTCAGCTTTCATAAAACTGTTGTATCCACTAAAAATTCTCAAGTACCCAATCAAATTTGCTATATATCTTGTTCTCCATGTCCTGCTTATTGCACCAAGTATAGTGTCACCTTATTTCTCTAATTGGGGTAAACTATAGGAAGTCAATTATATCCTAAAACCCCTGTATTTCTTGTTGAGTTACAGGAGATCCCAATCTATCTTCTAACCCTAATACACGATTAAAATCACCACAGAGTATTCAAGGAATCAACACTTATTAAGTAATTCTTTCATAGGACCTTCTTATGTTGACATTCATTCCTAGCATAGACAATTGTAACATGCACAGTGATCTATGCCCAGGGTCTTCAACAAGACAATGAACATATTATTTCGTCGCCTCTATAATACTAACTTGTAGATGAGGTTTTCAAATCCCCCATACCGTACTATTAGGAGCTCCAGTTAGTTATGACATGCATTTCAGCCCTGAGCCACCTTTCTCAAAATCCTCTGAGATCTAGGTTACTTCCCTTTAGTTTCCAAATACTCAAAAATCTCAACCTTATACTTAGCAAAAAAGAGCTTAAACTCTTTCTGTTTGTGATCCTGATTGAGACCTCTTATGTTTCAAGTAGAGATAATCATGACAAAATAGATGACATTAAGTTTTCAACACTAGTTGCTTCTCCCTTCATTGTTCCAGCTTCCCTCTTATTTCAATAGAGCACTTAGTAATACAATCATTCATGCTCTACTTTCCTTCTCTCTGAATAAGAGGTAAGTCATTAGTTAGAATAGGGTGTTCAATTTTTATTATGATTACAGGTTAATATGGTACTTTTGGACTAGAATGGACAATCTTTGATGTGTACTTGCCATCACCAGGTAAGCAAGCATCATGCAGATCATTCTTCTCCTTAGCTGGAATAATAATTCATTATTGCTTATAAGTTTTCTTTCTTCTGATCCTCTTCTTCTTAAGTACTGGTGGTTCAACAGCATCCTCCAGGACTTCCTTATTAGATTCTTGTTGATACCAACACTCCTTATCATCATGTCCCCGTATGATGCACTCATTAGAAAAATTAGGCCTCCATCCATAATCAATTTGTTAGTTCCAAGGTCTAGAAGGGGTCTCAATATCAATAATATTTAGTATTTAGTAGAGACTGGGACATATTAACCTCAATGAAAATTTGGGTATATGAAATCTTTTTAGCATTAGCAGTGAAGCTATTGGTGTGCAAAGGTCTCCCAAATGCACTAGCATTTGTGCTTAATGTATCAATCGACCAGTAGACCACATGCAATCTAAAACTTTTAACCAATTTGATATTTGGCTCAGCATATCTTTCTCAAAATCAAAATTCAGTTGACACTACTTTAAAATAACTGATTTATTATTGTAAAAGTAAGATCGTGATTGAATCACCTTCTCTTTGTCTTCTACATTTTTAAATTTAAAAATATAATACTCATCATCATGAAAAAGAGTCAAATGTTTAACAACAAAATTCTAGAATTTGATCGCATAATTGTCCATTTGCTTGTCATATAGATTATCCCCAATAACAAAGTCAATTAATGCAGATTCTCAATTTTTCACCTGTGTACTAATATCCTCCTCCTCGATCCTAACAAATATTTTGCCATCCTTCATCGATGGAGGGATATATTTATAGACTTACCAATGCTTTGATTTTTCCTCATAGTCACATCAGTTGTAGGTGTTGGTTGCATAGATATTTCAGCATTCAAGAAATGCAACCTCCTCAGCGATTCCTTCCTAGCATTGGCAGCATGCGAAAAGACCTCCTCTTCAACGATGCTTATGTCATTTTCCTCTGGTATATATTGAAATTTTGACAATAGAAAACTCCCAAAATTATCGGTTGAAGCTTCTATATTATCTCCATTGTAGGCATAATCAGTGGGTCAACTAAAGTAGTGATAGGCAGTGTGCATCATCGGGCCATCGAGTAACTCGTAGGCACAATCATGATCTTGCTATTGTGTGTCGAGAAAACCCCCTCAAATTAAAGGAATATACATGAAAGGAAACCCCGAGTCTGTTTGATTAATTGATTGTAAATAGTTGATAAGGTTTAAGTACTAAAAATATTTTTGAGTAATGAAATTGATTGTCATACCTCGAGCCTACACCCTGGATGCGACACGGTGCTTAGAGTCACAAGTGACCCCAAACTAACTCATGGACTGGCATACTACTGAAATATAGACTGAAAGATAATGTAGAAGCTGAAATGTGCTGAGCTCTTTAAAAATATTATAACAGAATGAACTTTCATAACTGAGAGACAAAAGTATTTGAAAACTGATACAACTGACTGTCTGTCTGTCTATGAAGCCTCTATTAACACTGACTATAGTTAGCTAGGATATGACCCTCAACTATCTCTAATTAATATATCAAACTGAGAATAAACTGCTATGACTACTACTGATTGGAGTTTCCAAATAAGGAGAACTTATCCTCAACTGCTGACTGGAAGCTGCGATCTATCTGACCATGATCCTGGGAGCTAGCACTAAGACCTACATCATAAAATGATGCAGCACAAGAAATGTATGTGGTTAGTACTATGGAATGTACTAAGCATGTGAGATAATGCACTAACTCAAAATCATGAGAAAATATGTATATACTGAAAGCATAGCTGAAAATCAAACTAAGCATAGATGTTTGAGAATGTATAAGTCAAACTGTAGAATATAATCTATTTTGCTGAAGAGAGTATAAATTATATTTCTGAACTGTAACTGTGAGATCATGATATTTTAAGATAAGTAAAACTGTTACTAGGGGATCCATAGACTGAAAGGATGAATGATGTCTGAAAATCATGAGATAGTGCAACTGAGCTGAAAATCATGAGCCTCGCTAAAAGTCATGTTTAAAGTAAATTCTTAGGGAGTTTCTTCTAATGAACATGTTGAAAATACTGACATACTGTACTGAATGCAAGTTGGAAGATATAAGTTGATGCAATGACCAAGTATATAAACATGTAACTGTATAATACTGAACTGAACTGGATAACTGAATACAAGGTCATGCAATAATGAATGTGGACTGTGGGACTGTGGGAGCTACTATTAATTGACATACACCAAGCTGAGCTAACTGTGGGGCCAACCTGTAACCCTGGATGAAAGTGTGTTCATACCTTGCCAAGGGTACAAATGAATCTAATGTGGATCCACTAAACTGACGTCCACAAGGGCCAAGGGTGTCATGCCTAATCTGACGGGTGACCCCTTTAGAACCTACGATAGCGCCGTAGTTTTGGGACTCGGGGACTTCTACTAAAGGTTTCAGCCTAAACTAACGAGTGATCCTTCATCATTTCGTCCACTCGGTGCTAAGTCTACTCTCAACTGAATATATAAGCAATAAATACAAACTGAAATACTGGATAGCTCAAAGACTGATAAATCTGAGAATAAAATATAATGCTAAGACTGAAAGCATTCTATTATTCTGGAAAACTGCAGGCTGATAACTTACTGGTTTCATTCCTTATAACTGAGTGCTAGTAGACTAGGCTGAATTTTGAAGAAAAGCTACTTCATGTGAAAACACTACAATTTCATGCCAAGTTTTTGAAAAGAAAGTTAATTCATGCAGAAGATACTGTAAATTCAGACTATGTCTGTTTCATCTAAATTCCAAGGATTTTAAGAAAATATCCGTAAAACTTCATCAAATAGCACTTAAACATCTGCGGGAAGCATATAGTATTATAAGGAATTCACTTTTGTAAAAACATGCATAGTTGGGTATGAACCCTAGAATCATAATTAATAGAAATCATAACTGAAAATTAATCTTTGGGCATGAGGGTGAGAGAAGATCCTCATTGAATACCCACATACCTGATCACTGAAGAGTTTCTAGGGCTGAAACTGGAGAATAAAAACTTGGAGAAGAAATTTGAAGTAAAACCCTTGAGAGACTTTCTTGCTTGAGCTTCTATGCTCTTGCTTGCTTGAAACCCTAGGTGTCTTACCTTAGAGTCTTGAGAGCTTTTCTATGAGATGGATCGATGTTTATCTGAGGAATAACCCCCTATGGGTGTTTAAAATACATGGGGAAAGGCCTGAGGTAAGGAAAGACTAAAACTACCCCTAACTTAAATGTTGAAAAAAGTGCAGAAAAGTCATCGGACGGCGCTTCCCACGGGCTGTCGTGTCTCCCACGCACCGTCGGACCCAACTGTAGGCTTCAAGGGGGTCAAATAGTCTCACTGATTGGTTCCCACGCCCTGCCACCATGGGTGTCGGGGACGCCCATCAGAATTCCCACGCCCGTCGGCCAGCCCGTCGGATTTTGAAAGCTGATAGTGCTTCACTAAAATGCTCATAACTTTTTACTCCAGACTCGGGTTAACGAGAGGTCGGTGGCTTTGGAAAGAAGATTTAAATACCTTTAATTTATTATGTACTAGGACACCTAAATATTCATATTCTAGGAGCAATTATCATCTGAAGTTGACCTTAGTTAGAACTTACATGAAAACTTAATCGGTAGAAAGGCTTTCAACTTAACTTTGAGCTAGAGGTTCTTTATGACTTTAATTCATATATAATACACCTCCAAAACTTAAGAATGAATCTTAATACTTAGATACATAGTAAATTCATCGGTTGTGGGTTTAACCACATATATAGAACTGTTTGAATCTTAGCTTAGAATTTCTGAGGTGTTACAATATCTCCCCCTTGGGATTATTCGTCCTCGAATGAAGACTAACTAGGCTGAAGTTGTGGGAAAAAATGCTACAATCCCATCGACTAAGTTCTACAAGCTGATTTATTGACATGGTAACTGATTTTTGACTGAAATATGAACTGAGCTGGGTTCATGAGTGTCACGACCCGATTTCTCAAGTCATGATGGCACCTACAACTCCCCAGTAGGCGAACCAATTCCCGTAGCCCAAAACAGCTAGTAATGGGCTACTACCTAACTAATACGCTCAACAAGATGAGATAAGCAGAAGCAGAATGTAAAGATAAGACAATGCGGAAGCAATTTACCCGAATATACATCATGAAACTACACCAACCCCAAGACTTGGTATCGACAGTACATAAGCTTCTAATAGAATACAAGTACTAGAAGTAACAAAATGATAAGTACAACTGTCTTTGAATATACAAGGAGTAACAGTACAAAAGATGAGATGTAGACAAGCCCCGACCATCAGGCACTCACCCTAGTCTCGAAGATCCAAGAGTTGCACGAGTCTCAAATGCATTCAACAGCGAAAGCTCAACTAATATCTGCACCAAAAAGTGCAGAAGTATGGTATGAGCACCAAAACAACGGGTACTCAGTAAGTATCATCGGCCGACTGAGCGCATATAAGATATAAAAGAAGTAAGTAACAGATAGCAAGAAAGCAGGCACTGAAGAAATAAGCAAGGCACAAGGAGCTAGCACAAATCATCTATAACCAAGAGCTTCAAGTAACACATGCTAGCACAGAGATACAATTACATAGAATCACAGGTGAAGGAAAGGAGAACGCACCTGGAGTCCTTGCACAATAATATAAGTAAGTAGAGAGAGAGTTGAGAAAATGACGGTATACCGGTAACCTCAAGTAAAAGGAAAAGACGGAGAGCGGTCTAACATACTCAAAATGGAATCAACGAGTATAAGGAAGTCATAACACCAATCCAATCACATGATAGCATAACCAGGGAATCACCTCACAAGTACAACCCTAGGATGAAATAACTAGGCCACAATAACTGAGAGATACCACTCAACTTTTCACAAGGATAGAGCCAGAGTCTCACACTCTGCTCAGAAGGCCACACAAAAGTTCCTCAATAAGATAGGACTCTAAATCCCTCTCAATAATAAAAAATCCCACAACCAAAGCCTCAACAGGCTAGCTATCACTAATCTTTCAAGAATCGGGTGCCAAGACAAGCTCTAAATAAAGACAGGAGTAAATATAGTCTACCTATAGTCCCAACGGCCGCCCATACAACAGAGGAACACAATAAAGTGAAAGCAAACAGTCCGGCATCCCATACTACCGGAGCGTACACTGAACACATAACAAACAAGGGTGGAATCCAATGCATGATATGATGTGATATGATGTATGAAATAGAACCTCTGTATGTACCTCCTCCGGTGCCAATCGGGCCCAGCAGGAAGGTTCCATGGAAGGACTCAGCCTGTATACCTTTACTCCACCGTATACCCTTCCCTTCGGCGCACGCAGCCCGAAGCCCCAGGCCCAAAGCGGCAAGGTCCATGGAGGTCCCCGACCCCATACTAAAACTCAGTATCAAGACATGTCATCCGAAAGCAAGTCCGGGATCAAGATAGAGACCGAGTCTCGAATATGCATGCCCAGACCCTGTCCAGGACTAAAGTAGTAGAAAATGCCTCAAAAACTCCTCCAAGGGTGCGCGGGGTTAATCGTGTCTAAAACTGTAGTAAATCAAGTCTAGTGCTCCGCCCTGCAGAGACTAGTATCAGTAATAAAATCAAGTCTGGTGCTCTGCCCCGCAGAGACTAGTACCAGTAATAAAATCAGTGCGAAAACATCCAAAAATCCCCTTTTTATATCATCAACAGTACCAAAAATGGGCCCCCCAGGGCTATGCAAATTTAGGAAAACTGTCGGTAGTGGCTCGCAGCTAAAACTGTAGTAAAACATGCAGGGGAAAACCATTTTCATGGATGATATGCTCGCACCGAATATAAAAGTAGCCAAATGGCTCACAACAACTCCTATCAGCCCTGTACAGGCCCAACAGCTACTCAGCAGACATAACCAGCCTAAAAGGATAATCTCTATGTCCGGGACTCACGGACATTCCCCAATAACCCACCATCTATGTTCCAGAGTCAATACAAGGCCACACAGGACCACAAGGGTAATATACAATACTACGTGAATACTACAAACAACGCATGAAATAATGGACGAACAAGGTGGACAAGGTCTGGGGTACCAACCTATAATAACCCACCCAAGGATGTTAATTAATGCAGTTATAGCCTATATACGCAGAGTCTAGGTAGGAAAGCCATAACCTACCTGTCATCCGATGACTAGCTGCGGGAATGGCGTCGTCCAGGCTCAAACTGCTCCGGGAATCTCCAAATTACAAAAACACTTTCAACTGAAGTCCCAAAGGTGTCTCTATGAAGCCTGACCAACCAAGGTAATGGAACAATTGCTAGAATCAACGAGGCTGCAAGAACGAGCCATAGCCATTTGATAAGGTGTTAATGTCACACTCGCGACCAGCCAACTCCAAAGAATAAAATGAGGCCAATAACAATAACAAATGACAGCTAAATCCAACAACAATATGCAACTCACATCTCAAAGGAGCGACGAGCTCCCGAGGCACTATTTAAAGGCGTACTTTATGTCATTCAATCCAATAACTATCGTACGTGACTCCAATAAGAATCTCACCAATTCCCAGTACCTCCAACACCTTAACACCATCAACATACAACAATAACAACCCAATTTAATATGACAAAGGGGCTGCCCAGAGCCACAGATCCAAAATACCACTTCGTGGCTCAGAAATCCATAAAACAATACTAGAACATATAATAACGAAGGAGGGTCATAGGAGGAAGGTTACCTCGACAAAAAGCTTTGAAATACCAAGCTAAACATGCTGTTATAAGGACCCACCACGAGCTGTAACAATATACGGCAAGAAAACACGACAAACATGCCGATAACAATAAGTTCTCCTCGGAATTGATTCTAAAGCTCAAATTAAGAATGAGTCGAGGATTTAGAACCCTTACCTTATGATAATCAAATGATAATACCATAAAAACATCAGTTCCATGAACTGCCTCCTTGCAGTAGCAACAAACGAAGCCAAAACGACGAGAAAACTATACCACGACGATGAGCTCGCGACGTAGAGCAACTTCCGTTAAACTTCCGAATTGAAAGGATCAAGGTCCATGGATTATTTCTAAGGTTTATATCTGATTTTGTAAGGTTTTGGTCTGTTTTTATGGGTTTAAAACGAAGGAGAAGCTGATTTATAAAGGCAAACCGACTTAGGATGTGGGCCCCACCTTGAGGTGTCTGCTTGTGCAGTCTTACGAAAATGTGAATATCTCTCTATTATGAAGTCGCATGGACAAACGGTTTAGTGCGTTGGAAACTAGACTCATAGACCTTCGATTTGGTATATTGGGGGACCACTAACTCTTTATACATAGGGATAAAACCCCCAAGACATTTAACCCAAATTTAAAGAGAATCCCTTAAAGGAATTTACAATAACTTTTTCCGACTTTTGTTTCGCAACTTACCTGACTTCAAAACTTATCATACGACCATTTTGTAATTATAATACCTCATAACACATCCTTCTTAGTATATTAGACACTATTAGTCTTACCCCAAAGGCACGGGTTACTTTAAACGTTCCAAACGGGCGAGGTGTTTCACGAGGCATTACTTTAACTCGAACTTTTGAGTAAGGGATTCCTTTGACCTAGAACCTTGGTTTAATTCTTTGATATTACCAAGAATATTGTCGAAAGTCAACGATTTCCAAAGTTGAAGCTCTAAAATGAGGAACGGCCATAAAGACCAAACAAATGGCCCGGGCACCGAACTACCGGTCCCGGCAAGCCATAAATGACTTGGGCCGCTACAAGTAAGCTCTAATGGTACAAGAAAGGCGAAAACGTGTAAATGACCAGAAGGGTCATTACATTATCCACTACTAAAAAGGCTTTCATCCCCGAAAGTCAAGAAGGAAGAAAATACCAGAGATTTAAGAATAGCGGATACAACGCCCGCACTACTCTCTCAAACAACCCGGGTAACCTCCGCAACCAGACGGTACCCAATAGAACAGAACCAAAGAAAGCAACCAAGCGTTAATTTCTTACTAGCCAAGCTAGATTTCAACCTCCAAAGATCTGCCAACCTAAACTGAACCTCGAGAATCTTAACCAAAAAGCACCTACACAACACCAAAACCAGAGCACCAAGGCTATCAATACAGAAAACTCGAATCCTCAAAACTATACCAAGTTTACTAGAAAATCCATCAACCCGAAACTCTAACTCATGAACCCGCTGTTCCGCAAAAGCCCTTTTTTTTCTGAACTGAATCCTTTAGCACCACAAAAAGGAAGCTGCATACAAGCTGAACACTCAAACCACCCTCGAAGCATCAACTGACACACCGGAGATCCATAGTTCCTGCTTATACTTTACCACGAACGAAGTCACTCACTTTATTCAAACTCATTTTAAGACAAGATATAGGCTACTAGATTTTGCCATCTAAGATAAAACCCGTAGCATATCATTGAAAATGAAGTTACCTGCCTTGACTGACCACCAACGAACGAACGAACATTTTTTTCTAACATCAAATTCACTAACTGAACCGTGCCAGGTCTGAATCAGCTGAAAGTGAATGAACCAGGGCAACCTGCCCAAAAGACCCAAACCAAAACCACGATCCTGCAAGAAGTGTGGTAAGCCTACCACGAAGTCTGTAACCATGAGCCAAGCTCCCAACTCTAAAAAAACTACTGCTACTCCAAACACTCGAACACCATTTGAATGTGAAATTGCCTTACGAATCTCACCTCAGGAAGAAGTCCACTATGCCACGAATATCAAGTCCAAACACCCCGATGGCAAAGGAAAAAGGTGCATGGGGTTTAAAGTTACCATCTAGCCATAGAAATTTTTGCATATACTTTCAATTCATTCCTTTGGCTTTAATCAACCGCTCTACTGGTTCTGCAAACAACCAACCACTTCGAAGCATATACCCTAACGAACTTCTAGTCCATACTGGCCGAGTCTAACCAACACTGGAACCCCACATAAATAACAACTCTGGAGGAATCAATTAAACAAGCTTTCAAATCCTTGGCAAATGAATGGCGATTACTAGTCTCTACGTATCATTAGAACTCAAAATAGAAATGCTAGTCTCAACCTGCATAAGCTGACCACATAAAGCATACACCACTACTGAAGCTCAAACTTACGCCACTGAGTCTGTCCAACCGTGGTAGAAGGACCTCATACTAACTAGAATAATGCTGAAATCTGGAATGTCCCACCTCTTGCAGAGGTTTGCCAAGGACTAGGTGTCCAAGGTCAATAGCCGCATCCGCAACTGAAGTAAAGAAGCTAAGTTGCCCGCACCCACTGCCTCCCGGCACTAGGATGCTGTAACCAAATAGAAACTGCCATGAACCATCCGATGTAACCTGCCAAGCCATGATTCTTACCCCCAACTTTCAAAACTACCAACTAAAGCCTTGGTCGAATCAGGATGCTGCCAATGAACCCGTAAGAACCCAAGCCAACTAGGCCTGAATATGCAAATTGCCAACACCGCAGTTGCTACTGAAACAAAACCAATCGATGGAAAACCCATAGCAATGTGTAGATGGCTGAATCGAATCACCGACACACAATCCCAAAGCAAACCTTCATCGCCACATCAGGCAACTACGAGGATACATAAACACATACAAAGAGTATCTCCCTCCTTTTTCAACTAAACAAAAATGTTTCCTTAGCACATACTAAACCTTACAAATCCTTTCTCGAATAAGAACCTGAAGCCATTACCTTACTACTCATAGCTACACGTCAAATTCAATAAGGCAGGAGAAGGATGGGTCGGATGCCCAACTCACCCGAAATGCTTACAAATCCAACCCAACTACGAGGTTACGATCAAAACTTAGTCGGAAGTGCTTAAAGTCAAGAACCAATCACGATGCCAACATCCATAGCTCATCGAAAGAACTACGATCAAGATTCATTCCAACTGGAGCTAGGGATACAACAAAACACCCAACGGACCAGGAAGTGGAGGAGAATATGGGAACAACCCACATACCTACCAACCTCCTAAACTAATCAACAAAGAGGGTCGACTCTAGACACTCGGGAGACTAAACCAATCTATGCACACTAGCATAACCAATATCTCCCAACTGAGGCAAAATCTCAACTCCGGCCCAACTACCGGTAATACACCAAACTATCACACGGATCTCTAGCCACGCTAGATAACGGCCTAGGCAACAACCATCTAGGACCGTTCAACAAGGGCAACTCAACCACAAGTCCAAAATCACAATGAAACAGGGATAACCCAACTAGAAACAAACTAACAAGAACTACCCACGAGCTACAACTCCGGGAAAACACCTCTCAAGGCTAACTTACCCCTATCCACTACTAAGGAATAAACTACCACTAAAACAACATATCGATACTACAATTCGAGTAGCCAAACAACTTAAACAAGTAGCAGGTAGGCATATAAGCAATTACACAACAAAAGGGATAGAGTCGCAACACAAGCGGGACTAACATAACTCGAAGGTAGCAAAAGCCCAACCTGGAGAAGCGATATCAGGAACCTCTACCTCTAGCCCACCAAGAGGAGTATCAAGCTGATGGGATATAACTCTGGACTGAGTAGTCGAAACTAAAGGCCTAACCGGCCCTCGCCGGGGACAAGATCTATAATGGTGACCAATCTCTCCACAATGATAACAACCAGGCTGTCCGGGATACACAATTATGGGGTAATTCCTAGCAAAGTGCCCATGCTCACCACACCGAAAACAGCCTCTACCATATGAAGTCCGATGGGAAAATCTTACCTCGTATCCAATACCGACAGACAATCCTGCTGAAGAACTAGAAGCTCAACCCTAACTGAAGCACCACTCACAGAACCAGGTACTGAAACACTCACCGGAGGGCTGAGAGTCCTAGCCACGATGTCTTGAAGCACTGAGGTCGCTATAAATCCAATCAGAGGTTGGGCTGACCCCACACCCCCTATTTAGTACGGTAAATCCTTACTCTGGAGTCCTGGTGCTGATAGAAGCACTGAAGCATAAGGCACAGAAGCCTCGGCATCAACCGCTATCGCACTCGTATGGGGCATCTCAGAATGAATGAATAATCGAAGTCTAGAAGTCAATAGATCCAGGAACGCACGATGAGGAGCCAAGAAGATAAAACTTTTCCTAACAATGCCCTGTAGCCTCCCGCAGATAGGATACAAACGTCATCATACCAATCCACGAGACTCTACTTAGACACTTGCTTCTGTACCATGACACTTGTGAACCTAAAGCTCTGATACCAAGCTATCACGACTCGATTTCTCAAGTCATGATGGCACCTACAACTCCCCAGTAGGTGAACCAATTCCCGTAGCCCAGAACAGCTAGTAATGGGCTACTACCTAACCAATACGCTCAACAAGATGAGATAAGGAGAAGCAGAATGTAAAGATAAGACAACGCGGAAGCAATTTACCCGAATATACATCATGAAACTACACCAGCCCCAAGACTTGGTATCGACAATACAGAAGCTTCTAATAGAATACAAGTGCTAGAAGTAACAAAATGATAAGTACAACTGTCTTTGAATATACAAGGAGTAACAGTACAAAAGATGAGATGTAGACAAGCCCCGACCATCAGGCGCTCACCCTAGTCTCGAAGATCCAAGAGCTGCACAAGTCTCCAATGCGTTCAACAGCGAAAGCTCAGCTAATATCTGCACCAAAAAGTGCAGAAGTATGGTATGAGCACCAAAATAACGGGTACTCAGTAGGTATCATCAGCCGACTGAGTGCATATAAGATATAAAACCAGTAAGTAACAGATAGCAAGAAAGCAGTCACTGAAGCAATAAGCAAGGCACAAGGAGCTAGAACAGATCATCCAAAACCAAGAGCTTCAAGTAACACATGCTAGCACAGAGATACAATTACATAGAATCACAGGTGAAGGAAAGGAGAATGCACCTGGAGTCCTTGCACAATAATATAAGTAAGTAGAGAGAGAGTTGAGAAAATGGCGGTATACCGGTAACCTCAAGTAAAAGGAAAAGATGGAGAGCAGTCTAACATACTCAAAATGGAATCAACGAGTATAAGGAAGTCATAACACCAATCCAATCACATGATAGCATAACCAGGGAATCACCTCACAAGTACAACCCTAGGATGAAATAACTAGGCCACAATAACCGAGAGATACCACTCAACTTCCCACAAGGATAGAGCCAGAGTCTCACACTCTGCTCAGAAGGCCACACAAAAGTGCCTCAATAAGATAGGACTCTAAAGCCCTCTCAATAATCAAAAATCCCACAACCAAAGCCTCAACAGGCTAGCCATCACTAATCTTTCAAGAACTGGGTGCCAAGACAAGCTCTAAATAAAGACAGGAGTAAATATAGTCTACCTACAGTCCCAACGGCCGCCCATACAACCGTGGAACACAATCAAGTGAAAGCAAACCCTCCGGCATCCCATACAAGGGTGGAATCCAATGCATGATATGATATGATATGATATGTGAAATAGAACCTCTGTATGTACCTAATCCGGTGCCAATCGGGCCTAGCAGGAAGGTTCCATGGAAGGACTCAGCCTGTATACCTCT
The DNA here is from genome assembly GCA_003996215.1 of Jaltomata sinuosa. Classification (NCBI taxonomy): domain Eukaryota; kingdom Viridiplantae; phylum Streptophyta; class Magnoliopsida; order Solanales; family Solanaceae; genus Jaltomata; species Jaltomata sinuosa. The sequence continues at coordinate 65,665 of QJPP01001583.1, read as the reverse complement.
ACTCCACCGTATACCCTTCCCTTCGGCGTACGCAGCCCGAAGCCCCAGGCCCAGAGCGGCAAGGTCCATGGAGGTCCCCGACCCCATACTAAAACTCAGTATCAAGACATGTCATCCGGAAGCAAGTCCGGGATCAAGATAGAGACCCAGTCTCGAATATGCATGCCCAGACCCTGTCCAGGACTAAAGTAGTAGAAAATGCCTTAAAAACCCCTCCAAGGGTGCGCGGGGTTAATCGTGTCTAAAACTGTAGTAAATCAAGTCTAGTGCTCTGCCCTGCAGAGACTAGTATCAGTAATAAAATCAAGTCTGGTGTTCTGCCCCGCAGAGACTAGTACCAGTAATAAAATCAGTGCGAAAACATCTAAAAATCCCCTTTTCTATCATCAACAGTACCAAAAATGGGCCCCCAGGGCTATGAAAATTTAGGAAAACTATCGGTAGTGGCTCGCAGCCAAAACTTTAGTAAAACATGCAGGGGAAAACCTTTTCCATGGATGATATGCTCACACACAAACATAAAAGTAGCCAAATGGCTCACAACAACTCCTATCAGCCCTGTACAGGCCCAACAGCTACTCAGCAGACATAACCAGCCTAAAAGGATAATCTCTATGTCCGGGACTCGTGGACATTCCCCAATAACCCACCATCTATGTTCCAGAGTCAATACAAGGCCACACAGGACCACAAGGGTAATATACAATACTACGCGAATACTACAAATAACGCATGAAATAATGGACGAACAAGGTGGACAAGGTCTGGGGTACCAACCTATAATAACCCACCCAAGGATGTTAATTAATGCAGTTATAGCCTATATACGCAGAGTCTAGGTAGAAAAGCCATAACCTACCTGTCATCCGATTACTAGCTGCGGGAATGGCGTCTTCCAGGCTCAAACTGCTCCGGGAAGCTCCAAATTACAAAAACACTTTCAACTGAAGTCCCAAAGGTGTCTCTATGAAGCCTGACCAACCAAGGTAATGGAACAATTGCTAGAATCAACGAGGCTGCAAGAACGAGTCATAGCCATTTGATAAGGTGTTAATGTCACACTCGCGACCAGCCAACTCCAAAGAATAAAATGAGGCCAATAACAATAACAAATGACAGCTAAATCCAACAACAATATGCAACTCACATCTCAAAGGAGCGACGAGCTCCCGAGGCACTATTTAAAGGCGTACTTTATGTCATTCAATCCAATAACTATCGTACGTGACTCCAATAAGAATCTCACCAATTCCCAGTACCTCCAACACCTTAACACCATCAACATACAACAATAACAACCCAATTTAATATGACAAAGGGGCTGCCCAGAGCCACAGATCCAAAATACCACTTCGTGGCTCAGAAATCCATAAAACAATACTAGAACATATAATAACGAAGGAGGGTCATAGGAGGAAGGTTACATCTCCAAAAAGCTTTGAAATACCAAGCTAAACATGCTGTTATAAGGACCCACCACGAGCTGTAACAATATACGGCAAGAAAACACGACAAACATGCCGATAACAATAAGTTCTCCTCGGAATTGATTCTAAAGCTCAAATTAAGAATGAGTCGAGGATTTAGAACCCTTACCTTATGATAATCAAATGATAATACCATAAAAACATCAGTTCCATGAACTGCCTCCTTGCAGTAGCAACAAACGGAGCCAAAACGACGAGAAAACTATACCACGACGATGAGCTCGCGACGTAGAGCAACTTCTGTTAAACTTCCAAATTGAAAGGATCAAGGTCCATGGATTATTTCTAAGGTTTATATCTGATTTTTTAAGGTTTTGGTCTGTTTTTATGGGTTTAAAACGAAGGAGAAGCTGATTTATAAAGGCAAACCGACTTAGGATGTGGGCCCTACCTTGACGTGTCTGCTTGTGCAGTCTTACGAAAATATGAATATCTCTCTATTCTGAAGTCGCATGGACAAACGGTTTAGTGCGTTAGAAACTAGACTCATAGACCTTCGATTTGGTATATTGGGGTACCACTAACTCTTTATAGATAGGGATAAAAAGCCTAAGACATTTAACCCAAATTTGAAGAGAATCCCTTAAAGGAATTTACAATAACCTTTTCCGACTTTTGTTTCGCAACTTGCTTGACTTCAAAACTTATCATACGACCATTTTATGATTATAATACCTCATAAAACATCCTTCTTAGTATATTAGATACTATTAGTCTTACCCCAAAGGCACGGGTTACTTTAAACGTTCCAAACGGGCGAGGTGTTACACGAGGCATTTCTTTAACTCGAACTTTTGAGTAAGGGATTCCTTTGACCTAGAACCTTGGTTTAATTCTTTGATATTACCAAGAATATTGTCAGAAGTCAACGATTTCCAAAGTTGAATCTCTAAAATGAGGAACGACCATAAAGACCAAACAAATGGCCCGGGCACCGAACTACCGATCCCGACAAGCCATAAATGACTTGGGCCGCTGCAAGTAAGATCTAATGGTACAAGAAAGGTGAAAACGTATAAATGACCAGAAGGGTCATTACAATGAGGCTTCTATGCATACTGAGAGCATAAGAACACCGATAGGATATGAACCTACTTATCCAACATGATAACTGGTCTGGATTGAGAGTAGGGACTTAGCTGAAACTCACAAAGAATGAACACATTCTTAGAAATCACAATAACTAAAAAAGAACATAAAACTGAGAGGAGTAACTGTACAAGAAAACTATTCTCTTAAAAACTGAACTTACTAGTGTGGATTAAGCTGAATGGAAAACTTTCTGGCCTCAGAAAATGGCAGGTCTGAACTGGTCTGTTATGAGGACTCTCACAAAATCATGAAGAAGCGGTTGAGCATGAACCATAAGTGTGAAACTAGAACATATAACTCAGTCTGAGCCTAACTTCTTGGTTTCACTATGTTCAAACCTAACTTGGATGCACAAAGTGCTACACCTACCATGGTAATGCTAGTCTGATACCTGACCTGCAACTAGAGGCTTACTCTTGGATATGAACAGTGAATCTGAACTGAGCATCATTAACAAGGATAAGGGGTACTGCTGAATCTTGACTCACACATAGCGAGACTTAGTCACTTAAGATGATACTTAGAGACATGAGTGCAAAGGGCATGAGTACTTCACATACTAAACGCATAAGGCCTGAATAGAGGATTATTCTGAGCATACATGTTATAACCACCCATCACTAGTTTGGGTTTAAGTACATAAAGCTTTGAGTGAGGAAATCATAAGCATGAACCTTTCAAAAGTTCTGATTTGAGTATCCATATGATAAAGCCTGGTGCCATTAGCCATTAAGGCATAACTTGGGGACCGAGAGCATAGAACTGACACTACTAAAAATAGCTCAAAAAGGGACGGATAAAAAAGCGACGGATAGCGTCGCTCCTGAAAAGAGATGGATAAAGCGACGTTGTCCATCGCTTTTCTATTATTTTTCTAATTTATAATTATTTTTTTACAAAAGCGACGGACAGCGTCGCTTAATTCATCGATTTTTTTGGCAGATTTTTTCGCCAAAATAATTTACAAATAATTAATATTTATTTTTTTTATAAGCGACGGACAGCGTCACAATTATTAAAAAATTTTTTTTTTAAAGAAAGCTACACTGTCCGTCGCTTTCTTTAAAATTTAATTTATATTAACAAAAATAGAAAAGCGATGGACTGCGTCGCTTTTGTCCATCGCTTTTTGGTCAAAATACGGTCAACTCATTTAAAAAAGCGACAGACAGAAGCGACGCTGCCCGTCGCTTCTTTAATTATACAGAGACCCCGTCGGGTCTCTTTTTCCTCATTTCTCTCTTTCTCTTTTTCTCTCCTCTTCTCCTCCACCACTGCTCCGCTGCTCCTCCACCGCTGTTCCTTCACCACCACTCCCTCCACCGCCGCTCCCTCCACCGTCAGCCTCCTCCCTCCAACCTCCTCCCATTTTGAGGTTAGTTATTTTGTTGATTTGAAGGTTAGGCTTTAATTTGGGTATTTTTATTTTCAAAAATTAGTAGTGTATTCTATACTAGGGTATGTTGGTGTTGTTGAATTTAGACTATGGTGTATATGTTGTTGTTGTTGTTGTTGTTGAATTCTAAACTAAGATTTTGAGAAATTGATATTGAAAATATATATATGAAAAAATTGATAGTGAAAAATTCCTTTTTTAGATTATATTCTTAAGTTATGAACTTTAATTAGTTTAGGCTTGCTAATTAGTTTGTGAACCTTAGTTTAGGCTTGCTATTAGTTTGTGAACCTTAGTTTAGGCTTGCTAATTAGTTTGTGAACCTTAGTTTAGGCTTGCTATTAGTTTGTGAACCTTAGTTTAGGCTTGCTAATTAGTTTGTGAACCTTAGTTTAGGCTTGCTATTAGTTTGTGAACCTTAGTTTAGGCTTGCTAATTAATTTGTAAACCTTAATTTAGGCTTTCTATTAGTTTGTGAACCTTAGTTTAGGCTTGCTATAATTAGTTTGTGAAGTTTAGGTTTGCTAGTAGTTTGTGAACCTTAGTTTTGGTAATACTTGCTATTAGCTTGTGAACCTTAGTTTAGGTTCTTTTTTGAACTTGAATTATATAGGTTCTTGAAGTAAGTACTTGAATTAGATTATTAGTTTTGAGTTAAGAATTAGTTTTCAACTTTAGGTTCTTTTTTGAACTTGAATTAGGTACTTGAATTTTGAACTTGAATTTGGAATTAGGATTTGAAACTTGAATTTGGAACTTTAATTTGAAACTTGAATTAGGATTAGGACTTGAACTTGAATTTGGAATTAGGTTCTTGAATTAGATTATTAACTTGAATTAGGTTCTTGAATCTTAGTTTTTTTAAGTTAAGCTTTTTATAAGTTAAATTTGTTAGTTTAAATTGTTAGTTTTGAGTTAAGAATTAGTTTTCAACTTTAGGAGTGAATTTTTGAACTAGAATTAGGTTGGTTCTTGAATTTGGAATTAGGTTCTTGAATTAGATTATTAACTTGAATTTGAAATAGGTTCTTGAATTAGTTTTGGGTTTGTTTTAGAATTTTAAATTAGTATTTAACTTTAACCTTTTGAATTAGGTTCTTGAAACTTAGTTTTTTTAAATTAAGCCTTTTTAAGTTAAGTTTGTTAGTTTTGAGTTAAGAATTAGTTTTCAACTTTAGGAATGATTTTTTGAACTAGAATTAGGTTGGTTCTTGAATTTGGAATTATGTTCTTGAATTAGATTATTAACTTGAATTTGGGAACTTTGAATTTAAAATAGGTTCTTGAATTAGTTTTGGGTTTTGTTTTAGAATCTTGAATTAGTATATAACTTTAACCTTTTGAATTAGGTTCTTGAATCTAAGTTTTTTTAAGTTAAGCTTTTTAAAGTTAAGTTTGTTAGTTTAAATTGTTAGTTTTGAGTTAAGAATTAGTTTTCAAATTTAGGTTCTTTTTTTAACTTGAATTTGGAACTTGAATTTGGAACTTGAATTAGGATTAGGACTTGAACTTGAATTTGGAATTAGGTTCTTGAATTAGATTATTAACTTGAATTAGGTTCTTGAATCTAAGTTTTTTTAAGTTAAGCTTTTTTAAGTTAAGTTTGTTAGTTTAAATTGTTAGTTTTGAGTTAAGAATTAGTTTTCAACTTTAGGTTCTTTTTTGAACTTGAATTTGGAACTTTAATTTGGAATTTGAATTTGGAACTTGAATTAGGATTATGACTTGAACTTGAATTGGAATTATGTTCTTGAATTAGATTATTAACTTGAATTTGGGAACTTTGAATTTGAAATAGGTTCTTGAATTAGTTTTGGGTTTTGTTTTAGAATCTTGAATTGGTATTTAACTTTAACTTTTTGAATTAGGTTCTTGAATATAAGTTTTTTTAAGTTAAGTTTGTTAGTTTAAATTGTTAGTTTTGAGTTAAGAGTTAGTTTTCAACTTTAGGTTCTTTTTTGAACTTGAATTTGGAACTTTAATTTGGAACTTGAATTAGGATTAGGACTTGAACTTGAATTTGGAATTAGGTTCTTGAATTAGATTATTAACTTGAATTAGGTTCTTGAATTAAGTTCTTGAATCTTAGTTTTTTTAAGTTAAGCTTTTTTAAGTTAAGTTTGTTAGTTTAAATTGTTAGTTTTGAGTTAAGAATTAGTTTTCAACTTTAGGCTCTTTTTTAACTTAATTTGGAACTTGAATTTGGAACTTGAATTAGGATTAGGACTTGAACTTGAACTTGGAATTAGGTTCCTGAATTAGATTATTAACTTGAATTTGGGAATTTTGAATTTAAAATAGGTTCTTGAATTAGTTTTGGGTTTTGTTTTAGAATCTTGAATTAGTATTTAACTTTAACCTTTTGAATTAGGTTCTTGAATCTAAGTTTTTTTAAGTTAAGTTTGTTAGTTTAAGTTTTTAGTTTTGAGTTAAGAATTAGTTTTCAACTTTAGGTTCTTTTTTGAACTTGAATTTGAAACTTTAATTTGGAACTTGAATTTGGAACTTGAATTAGGATTAGAACTTGAACTTGAATTTAGAATTAGGTTTTTGAATTAGATTATTAACTTGAATTAGGTTCTTGAATCTAAGTTTTTTTAAGTTAAGTTTTTTTTAGTTAAGTTTGTTAGTTTAAATTGTTAGTCTTTGTGAACCTTAGTTTAGGTTAATGCTTGCTATTAGTTTTCATTTTTAGGTTAGTGTTAGTTTTGAAATAGTTTCTTGAATTTGAAAATTTTGAATTAGTTTTGGGTTATGCATACAGATGTCATCAGGTGATGATGATCGAGGTCGTCCTAGTAAAAGTACTAGCAAGTCTAGTAAGTCTAGGAAGAGCTCCAGGAGGCCTATAGATCATGACGATATTCCAGGTCGTCTTTCATCTTCGCCACAGATTCACTCTACTCCACCAGTGTCTGTCCCCTATGGCACTGGGAATACCGCAGATTATCATGGTGCTAGACCTACTACTTCTCATCATCACATGACTTTCATGCCTACACCCTTTATGCCTCCGCCACATGGTACGCCATCCCCACGTGATTCTTCTTCCCCCCCCCCCCACTTATCAGACTTGCGACTTAGAGATACCAGCTCTGAGTCTGAAACACAGACTTCTACACCCCCATTGACTCAGCGTTATAGACTTCTGCCATTACCTGCATCAACACTTTCTGAGGAGGAAGATGACGTGAATTCGAGACCCGGCGAGAAGGACACCATTGGTAGAGTCATGATTCACTCTGATGGATCATCATAAGTTTTTTTTCTAATTAATTGATAAGTTTATTTTTTCATATTAAATAATTATTTATCACTTGATAACATTCTTATTATGTTCTTTACAGGTGGTATCCCACGAAAGAGACCTGACGTTCTCTAAAGGAGGCAGTTAGGAGGCTTTTTACAGAACCTTGGAGCTCCTGGTCAGAGATTTCAAGATCGATCCAACATGCCATATTTGATAAGTTTAAGGTATATATATATATATATATATATATATTAACTTTTCATAATATACATATATATATATATATATATATATATATATATATATATCATCTAACACTAATCATTTCTTTCTTTCATACAATGTGTACTTGGAAGCGAAAGTACAATAAGATCATTTCTACTACTTTCGCGAGGAAGGTCAGTGTCAAGCTACGTCAATGGCTTAAAAAGAATTGGGCTAGTAAGAAGTATGGATCTTGGCTTCTACCTCATGTTCATGAGCAGCTTAAGAAGTATTGGGATTCGGAAGAGTTCAAAGCATTGTCTGAACAAGGCAAGAAACCAGAGGCAGTGTTAAAGGTGGATCGTTGCACACTATGGGTGCAAAGAGTGTAGCGGACGTTGCAAGGAAAATGGTAAGTAATAATATTAACCTTTTAACTTATATATATATTTATATAAACTTGATTAAATAATATTAATTATATTACTTCATTATGTTAAATTTATTTTATTTGCAGGAGAAGGACTTGGGACGCCCTCCGACTCAGGCTGAGCTTTTTAAGAAAGGCCACATAAGAGATAAAAAAAATGAGTCAGATCCAGATGTATGGGTTGAACAGAGGGCTCAAGACGCCTATGTAAGTTATAAAGTTTAAATAAAATTAAAGTACATATATATATATATATATATATATATATATATATATATATATATATTATGTATATATTATAATTTTTATTTTTTTATATGCAGGATGAATTTGGACGTGTTTTGTCTGAGTACAGCCAGACTCAGCAAGGTCTAGACTTGCCGATCGAGCCTACACATGAGGAAGCCACTCAAATATGGACCGAAAAAGTGGCAGAGGGGATACAAAAGGGGAGAGTCTATGGTCTAGGCTTTAGGAATGTTTTGCGATGAATCCAGTCAGGACTGGATGGTATTGGATCTTCGCGGCAGGCTGAGGCGGTTAATGGTGTTCAACTTGCACATATATCGCAGCAAATCGCAGATCGCAGATCTTACTAGGGCCTTGGCAGAATCTGAGAGAAAACAGACTGAGACCACTGATGATTTGTCCAAGACTGTCTAGTCTCTTCAACAACAAATGTCATCCTTTGTTGATCGTCGTCGTCGTAGTCATGTAGATCCTACTCTTTCCTCCTCGTCATCAAGTGACAAAGTTACTGAGACTAGTGAAAATGAGGAGGAGTATCTGGATACTACCCCCCCATTAGGATTGACTCATTTTCTTATACATTTTGACACTTTTGAATACTTTATAGGTCCTTTTGGTGGACCTTTTATGTGTTTAATGAAATTTTTACTTTGTTTTTAGTTTGTTGTTGATGTTGTATTTATTTTATGAATATTGTGGCAGCAATTAGTGCAGGTTTGGACTGTATTGAATTAGATTTTTAAATGGCAGGTGGTGCAATTGAAAATGCAGATTTTTACAGCTGGAAAAAATGCAGAAAAGTGACGGACAACGTCTAATTTGTCCGTCGCTTTTCTGGAATTTTTTCAAAAAATACCCAGAAAATACGACGGACAGGGTCGCTTTTCTGGAAAAAATTTACCAGAAAATACGACGGACAGGGTCGCTTTTCTGGAAAAAATTTACCAGAAAAAGCGACGGCGTCCGTCGCTTTTCTGGAAAAAATAATTTTAAAAACAATTCATCGCTTTTTACTTGGCGATGCAGTTCGTCGCTTTTAAAGCGACGGAGAAAAACGACAAGTCATTTTCCCACGGAAGTGACGTCGTCGCTATTCTGTCGCTTTTGGCTAAAAAAGCGATGGCCAGCGTCCCTTTTGGCCGTCTCTTTTTAGATTTTTTTTAGTAGTATGAACATATTCTCAGAGATGGGATTATATGTAATCTGTCTCTTGACATAAAGTTGAAATTCATGGAATCATAAAGTAAGACTGGGGTTGCTGTCTGAAGTAATTTCTATTTGTTATAGGAGCTGAGCATGGACATGAATTTGTAACGATTGCATGAAATTAGTCATGAATATGGCACAAGTACGTCTGAGTATAGTGTAATATTGACTGAAGTGCTAGGAAATCCGCTAGAATAAGAATGGATTGATATCCCATCATAGATTTTTCTAGAATTCTATACTAGTTGAGTCGCAAGACTCGACTTGGTTCCTCATTCCGTCATCTCCTCCTTAGTTCAAAAGTCACCCCTCTAAGTTTGGGATGTAGGAGTTAAAAGAGTAGGAAAGATACTAGAATGCCCCTGACTTAAAAGAAAATTGCAGATTTTTCCTTCACCGGATGGGCTACCCAACGGGCATCGGACCTGTGATGGCCCATCAGACTCGGGCATCGGAAAGTACCAGGCTGGTCTAATACGCTGGACAGTCCCCACGATAGTTCCCATAGCTTGTCGCATCTGCGATGGCCGTGGTGACCGCCCATCGGGATAGATAAGGTCTGGGGTGGGCACTGGCGATTTCCCACGGATTCTCCCACGGTCTGTTGGACTTCCGACGCTCGTGGGGACTTCCGTCGGGCTGAAGCTGGGTGAACAGAGCCACTGGGCTCTTTCCACGATGGGCCGTCAAGCCTCCAACACCCGTGGATCAGCCCATGGGGGATGACACTGCAGGTGAATTTTCTAGGTTTCAAATGCTGGTCTGAGATCTGGGGTACTACAATATCCACCCAAAACAATTGAATTAAAACCATACTAAGGGTCTCAACATCGTATATCTATACTCCCCTGAATTCATTTCTTAAGAACACTATATAATATACACAAGGCCTTCTCCAAAATGAACAACCTGAGAATTTCTAAACTAGTCACACATAGTACCATAAGATCTCTGAATATCATGCAACAACATACTTCTCTAGGTATACATGTATCTTTCTAATGCTTAAGGTTCTTCTTTACCTCATGACTTAGTCAAGATTTGCTGGTTCATCTAGGGGTCACGTATACATGATACCTGCACCACCACACTTTATGGGAAGTTAATCAACTTAAATATCTACACAAGGTAGGTCAGGCCTACTAGGTCACTTTCATAAAACTAGCATCACCACCCCTATCTTATAGCTACTATACTTCTAAATTCATACACCTAACTCTAGGGTCATTTCGCTACTTATCGCCCATAACATCTCAATTCACACTAACTCTTGAGTGACTGTACTACCCAAACGCTTAGGGAACCATACTTTATGGCTAAGGCGTTATTCACAGTAAGGTTTCTGAAAGAGGGTCTAAGAGCACATTCTACTTAGGCTCAATCTGCGCAAATGAAAAATGATACATGCTTTTGGATTGGTAGACTTTACGCACTAGTGGGATCCTCTTAAGCCTTGGTGTAGTCTCTCAACTTTCTGGTGGCTCTATCTGAGAGCATCCTACTGATAGGAATCTGAACTTTACTGTTCCCACCAGCTCGAAGATGAGGCATGATTGGAGGAATTGGATTAACGCACGAATCTGCATATGTTTCTGAAGGAACAGTTTTACTGTACGATTTGGAGTATGAAAGAAGGGAAATATTTCCTAAATGTCCTGTAGCCTCCTGATTATAAGTGTGGTGCACAACACACCCATAAGCAAGACTCTACTAGACACGGCTTTACAGACACCCTAGGATACTTGAACTCTGTGCTCTGATACCAAGTTTTTCATGCCCAGAGCCTACACCCTAGATGCGACACGGTGCTTAGAGTCAAAAGTGACCCCAAGCTAACTCATGGCCTAGCATACTATTGAAATATAGACTGAAAGATAATGTGGAAGCTGAAATGTGCTGAGCTCTTTAAAAATATTATAACAAAATGAACTTTCATAACTGAGATACAAAATTATTTGAAAACTGATACAACAGACTGATTGTTTGTCTATGAAGCCTCTATTAACACTGACTATAGTTAGCCGGGACATGACTCCCAACTATCTCTAATCAATATATCAAACTGAGAATAAACTGCTATAACTACTACAGACTGGAGTTCCCGAATAAGGAGAACTCATCCTCAACTGCTGACTGGAAGCTGTAATCTGTCTGACCATGATATTAGTAGCTAGCACTGAGACCTACATCATAAAATGATGCAGCACAAAGAATGTATGCAGTCAGTACTATGGAATGTACTGAGCATGTGAGATGATGCACTAACTCAAAATTATGAGAAAACATGTATATACTGAAAGCATAGCTAAAAATCGGACTAAACATAGATGTCTGAGAATGCATAAGTCAAACTATAGAATATAGTCTCTTTTGTTGAAGAGGGTATAAATCATGTTTCTGAACTGTAATTATGAGATCATGATATTTTAAGATAAGTAAAACCGTTACTAGGGGATCCATAGACTGAAAGGATGAATGATGTTTGAAAATCATGAAATAGTGCAACTGAGCTGAAAATCATGAGTCATGCTAAAAATCATGTTTAAAGTAAATCCTTAAGGAGTTTCTTCTACTGAACATGAAAATACTTACATACTGTACTGAATGCAAGATGGAAGATATAATTTGATGCAATGACCAAGTATATAAACATGTAACTGTATAATACTGAACTAAACTGGATAACAGTATATAAGGTCATGCAATAATGAATGTGGACTGTGGGACTGTGGGAGCTACTATTAACCGACATACCCCAAGATGAGTTAATTATGGGGCCAAGCAGTAACCCTGGATGGAAGGGTGTTCATACCTTGCCAAGGTTACAAACAAATCTGATGTGGATCCACTAAACTGACGTCCACAAGGGACAAGGGTGTCATGCCTAATCTGATGGGTGACCCCTTTCGAACCTACAGTGGCGCCGTAGTTCTGGGACTCGGGGACTTCTACTAAAGGTCTAAGCCTAAACTGATGGGTGAGCCTACTGCCAACTGAATATATAAGCAATGAATGCAAACTGAAATACTGGATAGCTCAAATACTGATAAATCTGAGAATAAAATATAATGCTAAGACTGAAAGCATTCTATTCTTCTGGAAAACTGCAGGCTGATAACTGACTAATTTCATTCTTTAAAACTGAGTGCTAGTAGACTAGGCTGATTTTTGAAGAAAAGCTACTTCATGTGAAAACACTATAATTTCATGCCAAGTTCTTGAAAAGAAAGCTTATTCATGCAGAAGATACTGTAAATCCAATCTATGTTTGTTTCATCTAAATTTCAAGGATTTTAAGAAAATATCCGTAAAACTTCATAAATATCACTTAAACATGTACGAGAAATATATAGTATCATAAGAAATTCACTTCTGTAAAAACATGCATAGATGGGTATGAACCCTAGAATCATAATTTATAGAAATCATAACTGAAAACTGATCTTTGGGCATGAGGGTGAAAGAATATCCTCATTGAATACCCACATACCTGATTACTGAAGAGTTTCTAGGACTGGAACTGGGGGATGAAAACTTGGAGAAGAAATTTGAAGTAAAACCCTTGAGAGACTTTCTTGCTTGAGCTTCTATGCTCTTGCTTGCTTGAAATCCTAGGTGTCTTGCCTTAGAGTCTTGAGAGCTTTTCTATGAGATGGATCGATGTTCCTATGAGGAATAACCCCCTTTGGGTGTTTAAAAGACATGGCGAAAGGTCTGAGGTAAGAAAAAGACCAAACTACCCCCAACTTAAATGTTGAAAAAAGTGTAGAAAAGTTGCCGACAGCACTTCCCACGGGCCATCGGACCCAACCGTGGGATTCACGGGGGTCAAATAGGCTCACTGATTGATTCCCATGCCCTGCCACCACGGGCCATCATTTTCACCACGGGCGTCGGGGACGCCCGTCAGAATTTCCACGCCCATCGATCAGGCTGTCGGATTTTGACAGCTGACAGTGCTTCACTAAAATGCTCATAACGTTTTACTTCGGACTCAGATTAATGAGCGGTCGGTGGCATTGGAAATAAGATTCAAATAACTTTAATTTGGTGGGTACTAGGCCACCTAAATATTCATATTCTAAGAGTAATGGTCATCTGAAGTTGACCCTTGTTAGAATTTACATAAAAACTTAATCGGTATAAAGACTTTCAACTTAACTTTGAGCTATAGGTTCTTTATAACTTTAATTAATATCTAATACACCTCCAAAACTTTAGAATGGATCTTAATACTTAGATACATAGTAAATTCATCGGTTGTAGGCTTAACCACATATAAAGAACAGTTCGGATTTTAGCTTAAAATTTCTGAGGTGTTACATTGATATTATAAATAAGCAATTATGTATTTGAATAGAAGTGCTGAAAATGTTAATAAACAATTAGTATTGAATAAAATCTAGGGAAAACGGTTAAGATTATCACTCTACTTTTTTTATTAGTTATATTTGCCCTTCGTTATACTATTGGGCTAAATTTACTCCGCCATCACTAAACTTATCACTATACCCTCAATTTGGATGAAAACTTCCAAATCAAAATAAAACACCCAATTTACTTAAATTATTCGAACTCGACCCACCTAATCATCTAACCCATTTCCCTTCATCTCCACTATTTTACCATCTTGCTCTTCTCCAAACTCTCTCATGGTGCTTGCAGCAGCCATTACTTGCACAAGTCTTCTCCTCTCCAAACTTTTCTTGTTGCTGCTGCTATCTTCACCACCATAAATCTCTTAGAAAAATCTTCTTCTCTCCAAATTCTTTCATGGCTGCTGCTCGCTCCGGCGATGGCCTTAACCGACGAGCCACCACAATGCCACCCTCTCGTCTGCTCTTCCTATTTCCTTTGTTAATGAAAAACCTTCATAATTGTCTGACAGTACACAGATCTGATCGAATATTTATATTTTAGTCGTTGCTTCGACAATATCCTTGAAGCAATGCCACTCTCTCCCCTGTTAATGTTGAATCTGATCAGGAATTCGTTGCTCCGATAAATATTCATTTTTCTGGCAAAATTCATTAATGGGCTATTTTCTTTTTCTTTTTCTAAGCTACTGCATGTTTTCTATGTTAAAGAGAATTTTTTAACACATGCTAAATAAAATTCTTTAGGTTGTGTATCAATTGGTGGTTATATGAAGAGACATTTGAAGATGATGATGGAGGATTCATGAATGTGGAATTTGGAGTTAGTGATCCGATGATTATATTTTGGAGTAGGGTGATATATTTGGGAGTTAATTTGAATTAGTTAAATTAATTAATTAATTAAGTGGATCTTGGATCGGGTTAAGAAGGAGATTGGGTAATTTAAATAAAATTGAGTATTTTAATTAAATTTGAGATTTTTCATCCAAATGAGGGGTACATGTGATAAGTTTAGTGATGGCGGAGATAAATTTAATCCAATAGTATAACGAAAGGCAAATGTAACTAATAAATGAAAGTAGAGGGGTAATTTTGACCCTTTTTCCTAAAATCTATGGATAAGTTGTTCATTTGTTAAAATAATTAAATACCCTTAATATTTTTTTATAAAAACAATAAATTTAAAAATATTCTTGTAAAGAAAATGAGAAATATTGGGTACACAATAAAGAAAAAGTGGCGAGTTTTATTTGGAAAAGATATCATGAAATTAAAAAATCTTATATTATAAGCATAAAAATCATGTCGTAAATGTTAGGGTTTGCCCTAATTTTCTTACCTTATTTGAATTTTATCATAATTGTGTTTTACTTCAAAAAGGTTTTCTTGATGGAAAAGGTTTCCTTGTAGGAAAATAACTCTTCCATATTTAGTTTATTCTTTCTTGGATGGGAAGTTTTGGACTTCTATAAATTGAAGATTTATTCCTTTCAACCATAACACAATAGCATCCACAATGTAGTCATTTAAAAGAGTCTTGTTTAGGGGGAGATTTTCTTTCAACAGTTTTATGTTTTTTTTATATTAGTTTTTCATATGTAGGCCATTGGCCGAATCATATCAAATAATGCTTTTTAGTATAGTTTTGTTGTCATCTTATTTATAGTCTTGTTGATTTGTAATTATTAGCTTCCGCATGACGCCCTCTCGATTTTGATCCCAACAAGTGGTATCAGATCCGACGATCTAATGGGTCCAATGATCCAACGATTCAATAATTTAATGGTCTAATGATTGAATGAGGTTGAAGACAGGTTCAAGGCGGTTCAAATCAAGTTACAACCAATTTGATGATAATGAAGATTTTTGTCCAAATACTTCATGTGGAGAAGGAGTTTCAAGTTTAAATCATATTTTCAACATTACTGTCATCTTCAAAAATAAAAATAAAATATTTTAAAAATATTTTTAATCATAATATTTTAAATCTTATTTTTAATCATGATCACAACTAGAAACATCAACTCTACAGGTATGTGCTAATAAGGAAAATACTCTTAATGATTTCTCACTAGCTACTGCACCAATTTTAGAAACTACTAAGGAGGATGAAAAGAAATCAACTTCACATAAGGAGTTAATGACTACTAAAGTGATAGTGAAAAAAAGAAATGAAAAAGAATGGCTAGAAATAAGGTAGTGGCTGATGGTTGTAGGAAAAATAAGGAACCTGAGTTATTAACAAAGAACTTAGTTGATGTTGTTATTACTGATATGTGCACTCATAATGTGGGAGACAAACAAAAAGGGGACAATAGCTTAATCGATGATTACGACGCTAAGAAAACAAAAAATATGGTAGAGCGGGAAGCCAGCCCAAAATGGCTCCCCTCTTCTAAATGAAGACGATGGTGTGGAATTGTCGAGGCCTGGGGGGCCTAACAGTTCCCTTTCTGAAGGAGACGTTACGTCTTCACTCTTCGAGCATGATTTTTCTAAGTGAAACAAAGAATCAAGAAATTATTGTTGCGAATTCTGAAATAATTAAATATGGCTCATATAATTATTGTGAATCCAATGGGACTAGCGGGAGAATTATGCTTATTTTGAAACACGATATTCAGGTATGTCAATATTCTTCAACCTCCTTTTATATGAAACTTATATACATGATTTGCTAGCTGACTGTAAATATTGGTATATATTTGTATATTTAAGTACTGATAGAGCTACTCATAGAATTCAGTTAGAAAAATTAATTGCTAAATTAAATAGTTGGATTCACTTTGAATTATGACCGGAGACTTTAATGATATCATTGATAACTCTGAAAAGTCAGGCGGCAGAACTAGAGAGAATTACACATTTAGAGATTTTAAGAACTTCTTGTGCGATATCGGGGCTATAGATTTAGGCTTTAATAAAAAATCGTGAACGTGGTGGTGTTTTAGAGAAAATAACGACATAATTCAAGAGCGTCTTGATAGAGATATAAGTTCTCCAGACTGGAGATTAGAGTTTAGCCATGCTAACATCATGAATCTAGAAACTGGGGCCTCTGATCATAACGCCTTATTAATGAATACTGAACCCAATTATAGAAAAAAGAAAAAGAGATTTTATTTTGATAAACGATGGAGTGAGAAGGAAGAAGTAAATTTAACGGTGAATTGATCTTGGAATAAAGAAGTACTAGGGCATGAGCAAGCAAAAGTTAGCTTTAAGTTGAAGAATTGTAGAAACTCATTACTAGCTTGGCTTAGAGGGGGTAAGAAAAATTCTAGGAAAAGGATCAAAGGTATAAAGAAGAGAATTAATGATCTTAAAAATAACTCTAGTAATTTTGATATTAAGAAATTGAAGCTGCTTCGAAAAGAATTAGGACAGGCGTATAAGGACGAAGAAGCTTACTAGAAGCAAAATTCTAGAGCTCTTTGGCTTTAAGAAGGCGATAAAAATACTTTTTTCTTCCATATGAAGACCATTCAGAGGCGCAAATATAATAATATTAAAGGGCTTAAGCTAGATGATGGTCAATGGATCTCCGAACTTAATGATATTGTAAAGGAATTAGAGAGATTCTACAGAAATTTATTTACAATCTCACGACATACTAATTTTGATCCCATCTTGAATTTAATTTCCCCTCTAGTAGACAACTCCATCAATGAGAGGCTTATTAGAGAAGTAACAGAAGAAGAAATTAAAAAAGTTATTTTTGATAGTCACCCTTTAGAAGCTCCAGGAATAGATGGTATGACCACGTTTTTCTTTCAAAAGTACTGGAACACTTTATCTAGGGATATTTGTGAGGTCGTGAGAAGTTTCTTTAATTTAGGATACTTGCTACCCTCTTGGAATCAAAACCCTTATAACTCTGATCCCTAAGGTGAAAAATTCTAGTGACGTTAGCCAGTTCAGACTCATTAGCTTATGTTCTATTGTTTATAAAATTATTGCGAAGATCATTTTCTCAATATTATTTCTCAAAATCAATCTGCTTTTATTGGTACAAGACAAATTATTGATAATGTTGTTATTGCGCATGAGTTTATTCGTCTTCTAAAAAATAAAAGACGCGAAAAACAAAAATATATGGCTCTGAAATTGAATATGGCAAAAGCTTTTGATCGAGTTGAGTGGTTCTACATCAATAAACTACTGATTAAGATGAGTTTTCACGAGACTTTTATCACATGAATTATGCAATGTATTAATACCCCTACTTATAGATTTAAATATTAATGGGGACATAACAGGGGAAGTAAAACCAACCAGAGGACTTAGACAAGGAGATCCTTTATCTCCTTATCTCTTCTTATTATGTACTGAAGGCCTCTCAAGACTCCTAAATCAAGCAAAAATTCAGGGGGATATACAGGGTCTAAGCTTAGTTAGAGGTGAGCCTACTGTAAATCATTTATTATTTGCTAATGACTCCTTTATATTCTATAATGTCAATAGTCAAAATGCTGCTAAAATTGTTGAGATCTTACGAATTTATGAACAGTGCTCGGGTCAGAAGGTGAACTTCACTAAATCAGCTATTTTCTTTAGTAAAAATACTCCTGATATTAAGAAAGATGGTATTATAGTGGAACTAGAACACTTACAAAGTGATAACTTAGGATTATATTTGGGGTTACCTGCGATAGTTGGAAGGTCTAAGAAAAAAATATTGGAGTACATCAAACATAGGGTAAAAACTAAGATTAAGGGGTAAAAAAATAACTTCTTAAGTCCTACAAGTAAAGAGGTAATGCTTAAGTCTGTCCTATCTGCTATCCCTTCCTATTATTTTCTTGTTTTTAATTTCCAGACACTTTATGTGAAGAGATCACGACCATTTTCTCTAATTTTTGGTGGGGACATAATGAGGATAGGAAGAAAATGCACTTTGAAAAATGGGAGAACTTTTGCATGGCCAAGTCTAAAGGGGAGATATGATTTAGAGACTTAAAATCCTTTAACTAAGCGTTGTTGGCTAAACTAGCTTGGCGAATCTTGACCCAAGAAGAATCCCTACTCTCTAGAATCCTCAAAAGTAAGTATTTTAACCATACATCTTTTCTTCATGCAACTTACTTCTCAACTAGCTCCTGGATCTGAAAAAGTATTATTTGGGGCAGAAATCTTCTAAAAAAATGTATTAGATAGAGAGTAGGATCGGAACATAGTATTAAAGTTTGGGCAGACCCTTGGATTCCCAACTCTAGTGGTTTCATGCTTAGCAGTGGTCATGCAATAGTGGATGTAGAGCTAAAAGTGAATGATCTCATAGACTACACTACTTACACTTGGAATATGCAAGAGCTCCGAAAATGATTTAGCCCAGAGGATATCCAGGCAATAACTTTTATACCTATCTCCACTACGGGATCGTCAAATAAAATTATTTGGCATCATGCCAAATCCGGTAAGTATGAGGTTAAATTCGGCTATCACTTAGCTAGAGAGATAGCTAGATGTAGAAAAAAGAACAGCGCGAGACTCCAATCTAGTTATCATTCTTTTTCAAAAGAGATTTAGGATTTTCTATGGTCTATGAATATTAAGAATAAAAATAAACACTTTATTAGAAAGTGTATCCTAAATGTTTTACCAATCAACCTTGTTATCTCTAGAAGATTGAAACACACCTGTGAAGTATGTAAGGGTTGCGGTATAGAAAGTGAAATTGTGGATCACTTGTTGTTTAGATTTCCAAATGCTCAATTAATTTAGAAAATTTATCCGATTAATTGACCTAATTTAGAAAACACTATAAACTTCGCTAGTTGGTGGAATGATAAATTTAGAAATACTAAACAATATCCAGATTCTATTAAGATTATAAAGTTAAGTATTTCTATTATGTGACACATTTGGAAGGCTAGAAATTCAAAAAGTTTCAATGGAGAAATTTTTAACCCAAATTATATCGTCAATAGGGCTCTTCTTGATTTCCATGAATATGAAAATACTTTGTTTTCAAACTCATCTTCTATGCTTATAACTGCACTAATGAATTTTTTTTATTGTAGCACAAAATTTTATTGTTATGTTTGCAGATGCTAGTTTACAAAGGGAGAAGAAGATGGCAAGCATCGGAGTGGCGGCTATGGATAGCTGTGGTAACCTGCTTTAAGCCTTTGGCACCCCAATTCAATTTGTTGGAAAGGCCTTAACTGCTGAGGCAATAGCAATTCGTACGGTATTGAAAAATGCTATGGAAAAAGAATGGTCAAAGGTGCAAGTCTTATCTGATGCAAAAACTGTGGTAGATATGGTGCTAAAAAAGAATATAGTTTCATAGGAGATAGAAACTGCATGTGAAGACATCTGGATGTTTATTGATCTCTTTGAAGAGGTAGATGTGGTAAATATTCCTAGATCTTGAAATATGGTAGCTCACAATCTAGCAAAGTTTTCAATATCGTTTTTACATAAAGTTACTTGAATTTCTGTTTTTCCTAGTTGAATTGTAATTGATGTTATCGCATCTTTTGACTCTTTGAGACCGTTTATACATTAATACAAATAGCTAGTTGGTTGTCACAAAAAAGAAAAAGATGAAAATTAAATTTACCAGAAAATTCAGGCCAAGAGGAGATTTGTTAGGATTTGCTCTAATTTTCTTACTTTATTTGAATTTTACCATAATTGTGTTTTACTTCAAAAAGGTTTTCTTGGTGGAAAAGGTTTGCTTGTAGGAAAAGATCTCTTCCATATTTAGTGTATTCTTTCTTGAAGGAGGAGTTTTGAACTTCTATAAATTGAAGATTCGTTCCTTTCAACCATAACACAATATCATCCACAATGTACTTATTTAAAAGCATCTTGTTTAGGAGGAAATTTTCTTTCAATAATTTTATGCTTTTTTTTTATATTAATTTTTCATATGTAGGCCAATTGGCCAAATCATATAAAATAATATATTTTTTAGTATAGTTTTATTGTCATCTTATTCATCGCCTTGTTAATTTATAACTATTAGCTTCCGCATGACGCCCTATCAATTTCGATCCCAACAGTAAATTGAATGTGATCAACTTATGACTTTGCTCGATAGATTTTTTTATTTTTTATTTTTTATTTGGTAATTTGACTGACTTATAAGCTAATAAAAAATAAAAAAGACAAAATAAAATTCTATGGACGACAAATGGCAAATTGATGAGAGAGCAGCATGATTAGGTAAAACATTCACTCATAAAAGGACAACGTTTATTACTCTTGTTTCAATGAGCTTCCAAAGTTGATGAAATTGAGATTGACTTTGTCAGTTACGGTCCACTTTTACTAATTTAATTAAAGAAATTTAGCACTTAGATTGATTCATCGTTATATATTACCGTTCACTTTTACTTATTATTATTTTGTTTTTTTAAGTTAAACAATATAAATTTTGATCAATATTTTAAAATATATCTTTTCATCATATTAATATGAAAAATTTAAAATTTATAACATTTTTCGTATAGCTTTAATCATCTAAATTGTTAATTTAAAATATTAAATTAATCTATTTCAATTAACTTTAAAATTTAATCAAATTAATTTTCGTAAAGCAAAATGTGACAAGTAAAAATGAACGGAGGGAGTAATATATTGTATTATTGTATTGGTAGTTACTCCCTCCGTTCACTTTTACTTGTCACTATTTCGCTTCTCGAGGTCAATTTGACTAAACTTCAAAGTTAAAATGAAGCATATTAATTTAATATTTAAAATTTAGATGATCGAAAACTAGACAAAAAATGTTATAAGTTGCAATCTTTCTCATATTAATATGATGAAAAAATACATCTTAAATTGATAGTCAAAGTTCATACAGTTTGACCTCGAAAATTGAAATAGTGACAAGTAAAAGTGAACGGTGGGAGTATATTTTATGTATATTGTATTATTTTAGTAAATATAATATTTGAATAAATTATATCAATTTTTATTGTTCTATAATGTCACACATCAATAATTTGAAGAATAAACCTATAAAAAAATAAAGTACGGGATAAAATTATCATAAAAATATAGGATAAAAGATAAGATAAGATTATTAATAATAAATAAAGATAAAATAAAAAAAAAAGTAAGGATACGATCACATCAAATCGTTCGTTACATAAAAAAATGAGACTTTTCATCATACATAACAATAAATTTAATAATACGATACAATAAAATTTAAATAATAAACTAATAACACAATACAATAAGTAACAACCGTTCAAACAAGCTGATAAAAGAGAATTTACTACTTATTTTTATTATTAATTATAATACAACAACAACAACAACATACCCAGTGTATTCCCACAGCGTGGGGTCTGGGGAGGGTAGAGTGTACGCAGACCATACCACTACCTCAGAGGTGAGGTAGAGAGGTTGTTTCCGATAGACCCCCGGCTCAAGACAAAACAGTCTAAAAATAGACTAAAAAGGACGTAACAATGATACAGGATAAAAAACAAGATAAAACTACAAGAGACGATAGGAAGTAATATGTAGTAACAAACAATAGACAAGCAGACAGAAACAGAGCACTGCCACAAAATACTACCACGAGGAATCCAAGAACAAGAAACTATAAGCGTAACACTACGATTACTAGTCGGGACAATAAGGAAAAACACTACCTACTACTCTTCTACTCTAATCCGCGTCCTCCACACCTTCCTATCTAGGGTCATGTCCTCGGTAAGCTGCAACTGCGCCAAGTCCTGTCGAATTACCTCTCCCCAATACTTTTTCGGTCTACCTCGTCCTCTCCTGAAACCATCCATAGCCAACCTCTCACACCTCCGCACTGGAGCATCCGTGCCTCTCCTCCTCACATGGCCGAACCATCTCAACCTCGCTTCCCGCATCTTATCTTCCACCGACGCCACACCCACCTTATCTCGGATATCCTCATTCCTAATCCTATCTCTCCTAGTAAACCCGCACATCCATCGCAACATCCTCATCTCCGCCACCTTCATCTTTTGAATATGGGAGTTCTTTACTGGCCAACACTCAACTCCATACAACAAAGCTGGTCGGACCACCACTCTGTAGAATTTGCCTTTAAGTTTAGTAGGCACCTTCTTATCGCACAAGACTCCAGATGCGAGCCTCCATTTCATCCACCCAACACCAATACGATGGGTGACATCCTCATCAATCTCTCCATTTCCTTGGATAATAGACCCAAGATACTTGAAACTCCCTTTCTTTTGGATGACCTGTGTATCCAGCTTCACTTCTACGTCATCATCCTGAGTCGCCTCACTGAACTTGCACTCCATATATTCAGTCTTGGTCCTGCTCAACCTAAACCCCTTCGACTCGAGGGTCTGTCTCCAAACCTCCAACTTAGCATTAACTCCTCCGCGAGTCTCGTCCACCAAAACTACATCATCCGCAAATAACATGCACCATGGCACCTCACCTTGTATTTGCCGCGTCAATACATCCATTACCAAGGCAAATAAAAACGGGCTAAGGGTCGATCCCTGGTGCAACCCCATTAACACGGGAAAGTGCTCCGAATCTCCTCCCACAGTTCTAACGCGAGTCTTGGCCCCCTCATACATGTCCTTAATTGATCTGGTGTACGCCACGGGTACACCTCGAGCCTCCAAGCACCTCCAAAGGACCTCCCTAGGGACTTTATCATACGCCTTTTCTAGATCGATGAACACCATGTGCAAGTCCTTCTTCCTTTCCCTGTACTGCTCCACCAGTCTTCTAAGGAGATGAATAGCTTCTGTAGTCGAGCGTCCTGGCATAAAGCCGAACTGGTTCTCTGAAATAGGCACGATCTGTCTCAACCTCAACTCCACCACCCTCTCCCAGACCTTCATAGTGTGGCTTAGCAATTTGATACCCCTATAGTTGTTGCAACTCTGAATATCGCCCTTGTTCTTGTACAAAGGAATCATCGTGCTCCATCTCCAAGCTTCAGGCATCTTTGCCGTTCTAAAAATACCATCAAACAACTCGGTTAGCCACTTCACACCTGTCTCACCAGAGCTTTTCCAAAAATCAACGGGAATCTCATCTGGCCCCGTCGCCCTACCCCTTCGCATCTTACGAATCGCAACCTTAACCTCTTCAACCTTTATACGGCTACAATAATCATAGTCACGACACCTCTCTGAGTGTGCCAAATCTCCCAGTACAAAGCTTTTGTCCCCCTCTTCATTCAAGAGTCCATGGAAGTAAGACTGCCATCTCCTCCTAATGAGTACCTCATCTACTAGTATTTTGCCATCTTCGTCCTTGATGCACTTCACTTGGTCAAGGTCCTGAGTCCTCCTCTCTCTAGCCTTTGCTAACCTGTATAACTTCTTATCCCCACCTTTATCCTCTAAAGTCGCGTATAAGCTTTCAAAGGCTGCCGTTTTAGCTGCCGTTACCGCTAACTTAGCCTCCTTCCTAGCTATCTTATACGCCTCCCTATTCCTTCGCCTCTCCTCCTCATCCTTACTCTCTACCAACTTCGCATATGACCCATTTTTTGCCTCCACCTTTCCTTTTACTTCTCCGTTCCACCACCAGTCCCCTCGATGCTTGCCAGAACGACCTCTCGAGACGCCCAACACCTCTCTAGCCGTCTCCCTTATGCAACTAGCGGTCGTATCCCACATATTATCCACATCCCCACTACTCCCCCAAGCCCCCCTAGTCAACAACTTCTCCCCTATTTCCCGTGCACTAGCCATAGTCAGGCTACCCCATTTAATCCTAGGCCGGTCATCCACAATCCGCTTCTTTTTCTCCTTCGTGATCTCTAAATCCATCACTAAGAGTCTATGTTGGGTCGAAAGATTCTCACTTGGGATAACCTTACAGTCTCTACAAAGACCTTTATCACCTGTCCTAAGGAGCAAAAAGTCTATCTTAGTCTTGGCCACCGAACTACGAAAGGTAACCAAGTGCTCCTCCTTCTTCGGGAAACTAGAGTTAGCTACTCTCAACCCAAAGGCTCTAGCGAAATCCAAGAGTGCGGCACCCCCTTCATTCCTATCCCCGAAACCAAAGCCTCCATGCACATCGTCATAACCCCTCGAAGATGCCCCGATGTGCCCATTGAAATCTCCTCCAATGAAGAGCTTCTCAGTATCAGGCAAACCTCCCACTACCTCGTCCAAAACCTCCCAAAAGCGTTTCTTCTCCTCCTCATCTAAGCCCGCTTGTGGTGCGTACGCACTAATAATGTTCAAAGTAGACCCTCCAAGGACTAACTTAATTGTCATCAACCTATCGTTGACCCTCCTAACCTCCACCACTTGCTCTCTCAACTCCTCATCCACTAGGATACCTACCCCATTCCTATTCCTCACACTCCCTGAGTACCACAACTTATACCCGTCTACCTCTCGCGCCTTAGTGCCCACCCATTTAGTCTCCTGGACACACGCTATGCTAATCCTCCTCTTCCTTAGGACCTTCACTAGCTCTATGGACTTTCCGGATAAAGTCCCTATGTTCCAAGACCCTATTCTCAACCTAGATGCTCCCTTAACCCCCTTACCTCTCCTTCCCCTCGCCCCCGCCCCCGCCCATTTTAAAAATAATATAATAAAATTATTATTCGTGTGTCAAGTTAAACAAGTAAAAATGGTTTGAGGAAGTATTATTTGTAAGATTCAAGAATGGTCTCCACCCCACAATTCCCACTGCTGTCTTTTCTGCTAGTACATAAATCTTCTTGTTTACGATTTCAGCACAAGGCCGTGATTATATAGTGCCCACATCGTCCTTTGTATACATACCATACCACCCACCTACGCCTACCCATATCCCCATATCCCCATATCATATCATCATTGGTTTCTCAGACTCTTCTTGGAACTAACTAATAATTTACATAAAGTGGAGAAATTTGAGCCCTTTTGGGTGGATTCCAATTTCCACCCACCTACCTATTCAAAGGGTCCCTACTCTACCCACATACCCAAATCATTATTGGTTTCTGAAACTCTCCTTGAACTGTGTTTGTTATGGTAATTTTACAAAACAGAAAGTGGAGAAATTTTACAAGTAAAGTTTGAAACTTTTGTTATATTCTTTGGTTGATCATAGAAAGAATGGAGTTTTGATTGATTGGAGATGAAGTATGGAAACTGCTGTGCCTGGCTTGACTTGTTTTCATTGTCTCTTCTTTCTTTATTCACCTTATGGTGAGAGGAGGTATAATCCCTTTTCTTCCAATTTCTCCTTTTCTTTGCTTGTTATCATTGTTTCTTTTGGTATATGATGGGTCCATATTCTCTTAGGCCTCTAATTATTTCACTTATTGGTCATTTCTTAGTTGATTTATGATGTTTTGCAAATACTGGAGCATAATTCTTTCTGATTGAACTAACTTGGTATTAAAGGTGTTTTTGTCTTCCCCATACTTTCTATGTGACATAGAAAAAGGACAAAGATAAACCATCTGGCATTGAGGGACAGTATATAAGTTTGGTGATGGATGTAGATAATAGGGAAATTTGGTCACTGCTTTAGTTTTTTCACTTTTTGATTTCTATTAAGTACTATATATTGTTGTCCCTTATAATTTGTATATCATATTATTTTGTTGTAGTTACTATTCCTTTTTCAGTATGCTTTGTCATGCCTTGTGTAGCCTTGTGTAATTTTTTCTCTTGGTTTCTCCAACCCTGTTATTTTCTCGAGCTGAGGTCCATCGGAAACAGCCTCTCTACCTCCCAAGATAGGGGTAAGGTCTGTGTATACACTACCCTCCCCAGAGGCCACTTGTAGGAATACACTGGGTATGTTGTTGTTGATATATTTCTTTTTTTTGGAGAAGTTTGTGGTTTTGTGTTTATTACAGTGGGATATTGGGTTTCTACAGAAACTGCGTCAAGTGACTGCAATTTTCTGACAACAACAGAAAAACAAGTTCAATTGATCTACTCCTATTTAAAGAAAGATAAAGAAGCAAGGGAAAGTAAGGAAAGAAATATTTGGCTGGCAAAGCAGTAAATTTATTGAGTGTAGACAGTAATACGGGCTGATCTTCCTCATGTGAATCCTCTTATCCTTTTCTTTTTGTTATCCCATGATTGTGACTTTAATATTAATATTAAAATTCTGTGGTACTTGTAGAGTTGTAGTTCTAGCTATTTTCCTTGACAAATGAGCTTAACTCCTTGTTGGTGTTGCTGACTTGAAGGATTGTACTGAGAGCGATTGTAGAATATGAAGAATGTTAATTGAGTCAACAAAAGGGGATCGGAAGACCTCGAACTAGTTTGTAAGTGCGCAAAATGATGAATTGCCTACGCTCGTCTGAACAAATTCTGATGGATGAAATGGTTCCATCTCCTGAGTCCCTTGCAACTAAGGATTACACATCAAGTGTCTATTCATCACGAGCTGGAGAAGCTGGACAAAAGCCTGATACTGGAAATATTGAAGAAGCTGAATCATCCTTGCGTGAGAGTGGTTGTTTGAATTATGAGGTGACTTCCCTGTTCATTACATGTTAATCTTTTCATTTCTCTTTATGGTCCTACCATAATGAAATGTAAATCTTCCTTCCGGTGCATCATCTCATCCTCAACCGCTTCAAGGTTTGTTTTGCATGTAGCAGAATTTCCATTTGGTGGCAGTTTAACTAAGTTATCAATATTTTCTAGGAAGCAAGAGCATTACTAGGAAGATATGAATATCAAAAGGGGAATATAGAGGCTGCTCTACATGTTTTTGAAGGGATAGATATTGCCTTGGTGACTCCTAAGTTGAAACTTTCCCTTGCCGAAAGAGTGCGAACTCAAAAGAGACGTTCAAAAAGTTTTTCTACACCACCATTGTCCATACATGCCACGAGTTTGCTCCTGGAAGCAGTCTTTCTCAAAGCGAAATCATTGCAGGCTCTTCAGAGGTACAAAGGTAGAGTATATGTCGCAGTCGATATTGTTATGAGCACTTTTTTACGTACTAGTCATCTTCAATAATGGACAAGTTTGTCCAGTTTTCTTATTTATTATTTTATTTATCAGTCAGGTATAAGGGCAAAATACATTGTAATATATTTCTCTTTTTGCTAGCTTCCCTAATGTTTCCTTTTTCTGGCATCAGTTTTACATGATATATATTTAAATTCTGAAAATGTTTGCACTTGCTGTCTGTATTTTTGTTACTTTAACCATCCTTCACTTCCCAATTAGTTCGTGGTTGAGTCTTTGTTGATTGATTGATATTGTTGACCCATCTTCACTTATCTACTAAATTGAGTCAATATATTATCCTGAAAACCTTTGGATTACCTTGTTATTCCATGCTTTAGGATTTCCGACAATGTACTGAATTCATACTTGATACTTTTGATGAGTACTGAAAACTAAAAAATGTCATCTGCAACTCTGCTACACCTACAGCTATCCCAACTTTATCAGGTTATCTTAAAATTTTTACTATTTCAATGCTTGGACTGTATGTTGGTTTTCATGAATGAGCGTGCTTAAGGCTTTTGATTAGGCATTCTGATTAAAATACTTTTTGACCTTTTCAAATGATTTGGCTTGGGTCATACCTTAGCTTTTTAGTTAAATTTTTCACTGGACTTGTAAGAGAAGATTGTCCTTTGTCTCCTAGCAAGCGCAAATTTTGGTCTCTGCCTCTTGAGGTAGCTTCTGATTAATTTTTATTCTGCCATGTGCGGGTATAATCAAAGAGTGCACATGGTGACAAGGGAAATAATATGTCTACCTGAAAGCTTAGCCACTGCAGCTTTTCACCCTATATTCAGCTAATGTATTTCCAATATCTTTCTGCAGAAGCTGCTCAATCATGTACAGTACTTCTGGACATTCTTGAATCTTCATTACCAGCAGGCTTGCCTGAAACCTTTGCTACTGACTGTAAATTGCAGGATACTCTCAGCAAGGCTGTTGAGCTTCTTCCTGAACTGTACAAACTTGCAGATGCTCCTCGAGAAGCAATTGTGTCATACCGTCGAGCTTTGCTGCATCAGTGGAACCTTGACATCCAAACTACTGCAAGGATTCAGAAAAAATTTGCCATCTTTCTTCTCTATAGTGGAGGTGAATCATGTCCCCCTGATCTCCGATCCCAAATGGACGGTTCATTTGTCCCCAGAAACAATATTGAAGAGGCTATTCTTCTATTGATGATTTTATTGAAGAAGATTTCTCTAGAAAGGATAGAGTGGGACCCTTCAATTCTTGACCATCTATCATATGCATTATCTATCTCAGGGGGTTTAAAGACTTTGGCTAGCAAAGTAAAAGAGTTGCTTCCCAGAACTATAGATGTGCAAGAGATGTATCTTATTTTAGCTCTCTGCTATTACGGAGGAGGAGATGACTTCACTGCATTGAACTTGTTACGGAAACTGTTGAGTAGTACAGAGGATCACACCTGTGTTCCAGGTTTGTTATTGGCTTCAAAAGTATGTGCTGGAAGCCCAGATTGTGCAAGTGAGGGGATAATTTATGCTCACAGAGCTATTGAAAGCCTGCAAGAAAGATGTAGTCAGTTGCTGGGTGTTGCCAATTGTGTCTTAGGGCTCTCACTTACAGCTCATTCTAGAACAATACTGACAGATTCTGAGTGGGTTAAAATACATTCAGATGCACTTAAATCCTTTGAATCTGCTGGAAAACTGACAAAGATGAGTGAGACTAATGTCATTTACCATCTTTGTCTAGAAAATGCTGAACAAAGGAAGTTGGATGCCGCAGTCCATTATGCAAACTGGTTGCTTAAACTGGAAGGTGGTTCTACTCTGAAAGGATGGATGCTTTTGGCTCGGGTGTTATCAGCTCAGAAACGGTTTTTGGATGCTGAAACTGTCATTAATGTTGCCCTAGAGCAGAGTGGAAAGTGGGATCATGGAGAGCTGTTGAGGACCAAAGCTAAGCTCCAAATCGCGCAGGGTCAAGTGAAAAATGCTATAGACACATATACTCAGCTTCTTGCTATTCTTCAGGTTCAGAGAAAAAGCTTCAGATTGGGGGAAGATCTCAAGGTAAGCAAGTCTTTGCCTTATAAGATGAAATGGAGCTTTTCAACAAATCTTTTTTTCATCTGTCTTATTTGACGCTTTTAAAGGTTGTAAGGGGTTTTGCGAGTAAAATGACTATAAAGCTTTTTATACATAAAACCCTGTAGAGCTTGAACTCCTTATGAACTATGTATCAATTAACAAGATGGTTATCTATTGTTCAGTCTGTCTCTGCTAATACAAAATTTCCATGGCTATTGAAAGCCAATAGCGCTACCCTATCATTCAGAGATAAATGATCTCTTAGAAAAAAAATTCGCCGAAAAATAAATGGGTTACTTTACAGTACAACCGACGCCGAGTGTGCAAGGCGTATGGACAGAGGAAAAAGGTTAAACAATTATAGATAGAATCGGGAGAATTAAGTGAGGGACTGAGCACATGTAGCATGCCGTATTGCTTCCTAAAACGAATTGCTTGGAGATGCTTGGGTGTCTCAATTAAGCCATGCTGCTCATGCAAACACACCGAACTGGGATATTTGCAGGCCAAAGCACGTCTTTATTTCTCATTTGAAATGCTCTTGTTTGTTTCATATGGTTACATAATGCATGCCTGTGCAATACAGCTTGTCCATTTGGTAATTCAGGAGAGGTTTTTCCCTTCTTTGAGTGTTTATGCGGGGGAGGGGTTGGGTAGGTAGGAGAGGGGAAGGTATTGCCTTTATCAGTATCTCTCTGACCTTGACAAGTGTGACTGCTATAAACAGTGGTTTTTTTCTTCTGGTATTACTAGCTAGCTTTGGCCTTCGAGATGGAGGGAAAGTCTTGAGTTGCTTAGCACATTAGTGGTTTGCTCGACATAATGGGAGGTGAATGACAACTGATATGACCTTAAAGCCTCAGTTTAAACCTTAGGCAGATGAATATGTTGTGCTTCTCTTGCTTCTTTTAATGTGCAACCTTGCAGACTTATGACTTTTTCACCTTGTCCTTCTTAGGGATAAATACTTCTCTGGTGTAGTCCGTTTTGTTGCCTTACTTTTCTTAGAATAACATTTTTTTGTGGAGGAAGAAGTAAAAAGTTGATTTTATGTACATAACAGGAGCTTGGAAATCATTGCAGAACATTGGAGCTGGAAACCTGGCTGGACCTTTCTTCCATCTACATTAAATTATCTCAGTGGCAAGATGCAGAGAAGTGTCTTTCCAAAACTGAGGCCATTAGTTCATATTCAGCTTGTAGATTGTATACTGCTGGTAGATATATCTCACTCATATTCTCCCTGGCTGTGCTCGTTATTCTAAACATATGCATGTAACTCAAAATGTTCACGCCTGCTGATTTATATTCATGAGAAAACCAACAAAAACATAATTATAAGTCCTTTAATTATAGTCAATTTAACTATTCTCGAAATGCGACAGCCAAGGGATGGAACTTTCTAGGTGGATGATGTAATGTTGGATCAGTGATTCATAGGATTGGGACCTTATCCAGTGTTATGGAATAATTCATCGGTGTTAAGTAGTTTTTATCTACTCTCTTAAAAGTTCATAAAGTCTATATCTGATTTTATGGGACACGCTTCTATTTGAAATGCTTTAGATGATCCACTTAGTTTTATAGAAGCCCCCATTTTACCTATAGCCAAGTTTCAAAAACTAATTTCAACCTTTGTGTGATGTTTTCCCCATTGAATGTACTTTGTCCAAAAATTCCTCTATTAAGTGAATTTTCCCTTTCACTGCTGTGTACATAACTTGCAAGTCATACGATTCCTTGATTTCCATTAAACCTTCTCTTTTATATCCTAGGATGTTGAATTTGGATATTATCTTTTAGGCCTTTAGTGTTACCAGCAGAGAATCCCATAGACGTCTGGTGCTTCAGCTATATACAAGTAAAGGGACACGAAAATTTAACTGATCGACAATATCATATGTGTGGATGTGGGGGAATCAACTTCTTGTTTACCGACATTCTTTTGGTTATCGACTCCAGCATCTTCTACATTAAATAGTTACTGGCGGTCATAGGTGTAAAGGTCATCTTGCCAAGTTTTGAGGTTTTACATGGTATATATGCATCTCATGTTCTTGATTCGGCTACTTCTTGTAGTCTGTCTTACTAGTTCATACTTTTGGTGGCTATAGCAAATTTTGATGTCTATGGTGGCATGGTGAACACTATTTTATTCACACTTGTCTGGTTATGAGCAACTAATTCTTTCTGCCAGTTAGCAGGCCGTTCTGATCATGTAGCATACTTTTGGTGTCATACTCAGGTTTGCTTAACCAATCGAAGGGCCTATATAGAGCAGCACTGGCAGACTATTGCAATGCTTTGGCTGTTGATCCATCCCATGTACCAAGTCTGGTATCAAGTGCAGTGGTGCTTAGGAAGATAGGTAAACAGTCTCCTGCAATTATTCGAAGCCTTCTAACAGAAGCGCTACAGCTTGATCGGATGAATGCTTCTGCATGGTATAATCTGGGCCTGCTATACAAAGAGGAAGGCTTAGGTTCAGCATCGGAAGCTGCTGAGTGTTTTGAAGCTGCTATTCTTCTGGAAGAAACTGAACCTGTTGAACCATTTAGATGACTTCCTGCCTGTACATAATTTATTACAGATTTTCAAGTTGCAATCTGTCATCTAAATATCTAATGAATCCATCTCCGGAGCTGTGAATGTGTAGTGCAATAAGAGTGGGAAGAGTGTCAATTTTTCTTGACCATGTTTTTGAAGCTGGTAGTGCAGGTGCGTCAAAAGAGTTCTGTACTGTACTGCATAGACCTTATTGCCTCATGTTTGCAAGAACAAAGTCCTAACCTTATTGTTCTACAGCCACCTCACAAATAGCATTCTTGAGGGGTCCAACATAAAAGGGCAGTCTAGTGCACGAAGCATCCTGCATTCACGTGTTGGTCTAAAGAAGGCCTGCCCCCCAAGAGGGTGTAATATAGACCCGTCACAAGAATCAATTGTTAATTTCATAGCTTAAACCAGTGACCTACATGTACACATAAAGTGTCCAAAAATACATTTGATATGGGTCTGAAGGTTGAACTGAAACAAATTTGAATTAAAATGTCAAAATAAAAAATGAGCCCAACTTTAAGGGTCAATATATTTGGCCTTAAACAAATCGAAAAGATGGCAGAGTGTCAGTATTTGTGTGCAGTTGTCAGTACTCCTTTTGACAATGATCCTACAATTTTTAACCCCATTTCTCTGATATACATATGCATTCAGTGAGTGAATGTTTGTCTTTTGGCTTTTTAAGGCAATGTTGTCATAAAATTGTCAATTGGTATTTTGAAAATAAATAATAAATCAGACCGATTAGGGGCATTTTGTTTTAAGAGCGCCAAAAGAAAAACAATTTTTAAATCCATAAGCAGAACACCAAGTTTAGAATTTTAACCTCCAAGAAATGGTACAATAACTGAAAAATCACAATTCAAAGCACAATGTTGTTCCAGTTATCTATTCAAATTGTAATTAGTAGATTATGTCCTCCCTCCCAACTGCTAGTATTGACATATTGAACTTTTTTTACTCATTTATTAACCAACTAAGAAGAAAAATATTATAAAAGTTTTGAAATTCCTAGGAAGATAGAATAAATATTTCATTTTTACATCAGGATGTTATTACTGGTTCGAAGGGGAGCCTTGGAGTAACTGGTAAAGTTGCTGCCATGTGACCAGGAGGTCACGGGTTCAAGCCGTGGAAACAGCCCTTTGCAGAAATGTAAGGTGAGGCTGCGTACAATAGACCCTTGTGGTCCGGCCCTTCCCCGGACCCCGCGCATAGCGGGAGTTTTAGTGCACCGGGCTGCCCTTGCCCTTTTGATGTTATTACTAGTTCATATTTCACTGGTCTTTATATCATAGCCACCCATTCAGGTTCTTTTTTCATGCTCCCTCCGTTCACTTTTACTTGTCCACTTTAAAATTTGCATGTCTTTTAAGTAATAATGATTGATATGAATATTTTACCATAATACTCATATTAATTGATGTTTAGTATTAAGTTTTGAAAATGATCTGAAAAATAGGTAATTAATTCTAGGGAAAATTAGACAGAATGTCAGCCTATAAAACTTATTTACACTCAAATTAGCCCAACTTACTACAAATTACCCAAAATAGCCCAAAATAGATAAATTTGTGCTTTTTGGGCACATCCACTCGCCGTTCTCCTATTGTTCTTTTGTCTCTCTTCTTCTTCTTCTTCTTCTTCTTCTTCTTCTTCTTCTTCCTCCTCCTCCTTCTTCTTCTTCCTCCTTCTTCTTCTTCCTCCTCGTTTCTTCTCCTTCTCCTCCTCCTCCTCCTCCTTCCTCTCCTTCTTCCTCTTCCTCTTCCTCTTCTTCCTCTTCCTCCTTCTTCCTCTCCTTCTTCCTCTTCCTCCTCTTCCTCTTCCTCCTTCTCCTCCTCCTTCCTCTTCTTCTTATTCCTCCTCTTCGTCTTCCTCTTCATCCTCTTCCTCTTCTTCCTCCTCCTTTCTTCTTCGTTGTTTTTTCTTTTTAAAAAAAAATTGACGTACCATAAACATGAATCATTTTGAGCAAATTATATATCAAAAGACTCAAAATATTGATAGGAACTCATATTTAAAATTTGGGACTATTTAAAGAAGATTTTGAGTTAGACGGGATTGAAAAAAATTGCAAACCAAGTTCTTTAATGATTGTTGCACTTGAATTTAAGCTTGGCCTTTCACCCTTTATTTCATGGAACGATATTAGAGTTGCACCCCAAATATCACGTGCTTATGCTGTAACAAGGACATGGAGGAAAATGAAAAAGAAAAACAGAAATAGAAACATGGGCAATATCCATAGAAATTTCAGCTCACCCATTAAAAAAGTTATTGGTTCTCAAAATTATTGTCATTATGTGCTTCTTTTGATGACTTGCATAAAGGTGGATAATCAAACTTAGCAACTTCATTATGTGCTTTTTTGGTGACTTGCATAAAGGTGGAGAGTCAAAATTTATTCCATTAACAATCACATAAGCTTTGAACTGTGGGTCGTGATCTGTTCCATCTCTCATACAACAGTATTTTGGAAGTGCCCATTTCTTGTTTTGGCATAATTCTTGCAGCTTAGACATGAACATGATTCCTCTGGCTTCTGCTGTTCCTTTTTTATACAAAGTCTGTTTTGTCTTTTAAGTTTCAGATCTATATGTACACATAGTTATACATCATGTATACATGATTTATACATAATCAATACATTACATATATTTACGATCATTTTTTATTGTACATTTTTTATACATACTTATATATCATATATGCACGTTTATACACCATTTCTACAATATTGATACATTACATATACATTATATAACTATTTATATAATATCGATACATTATATATATTTATTAAGTATACAGTGAATATACACATGATACAATATTGATACATTACATATACACTATATAACTATTTATACAATATCTATACATCATATAACTATCTATACATCATACATACTTGTTCATACACCATTTATACAATATCGATACATTATTTATACACTACATAACTATTTATACAATAA
The DNA here is from genome assembly GCA_003996215.1 of Jaltomata sinuosa. Taxonomy (NCBI): domain Eukaryota; kingdom Viridiplantae; phylum Streptophyta; class Magnoliopsida; order Solanales; family Solanaceae; genus Jaltomata; species Jaltomata sinuosa. Next base: position 30,447 of record QJPP01001583.1, on the reverse strand, counting down.
TGATACATTATATATATATTGCATATATAACGTTCGAGAAGTTATATATGAATTTTCCTTGGTGATTAATAAGATTATTAGTTATCAAAACAAAAAAAGGGTCGTTTAGCCACGATTTTTATACTGTTTAGCCACGGTCAAACCTTCAAAGGAAAAGAAAACACAATAGGTTATAATGCCCAAAAAAGAAAGAAAATTTGCTTGGTTAAGGAGAAAAAAAGGCAAAATAAAAGTGAAAAATGCAAAAGTCAGTGGCATTTTTTGTTTGTTTGTTAGAATAATTATTTTGTGCATTTGAAAAGAATAAAAAGACATTGAACAGTAAGCAACACGAGAGAAGCGGGGGTGGGGCCAGGGAGAGTGGTTATTTTTAATGTAAAAATAAGTGTGGCTATTTTTTTACAAAGTATTTAGTTTTGTGTATATATACGAAAATTTCCCTTAATTCTAAGTATAAAACATGAAAAAGTTCTATCTTTTCTTGATATATTAAAAGTGCTAAGTAAAAATAAATTTTTTTTTTGAAATAGTGGACAAATAAAAATGAACGGAGGGAGTATATTGAAAATTGGAAAAGACTAAAAAGATACTCACTCTAGTCCAATATAAATAAATTATTGAGGTATGACATGACATTATTGTATTTCATTCTTATCTTTTGAGGATGTATTATTGTAATTATAAATAGAGCTCTTTTGGCTCATGAATTACACACTCAAATAAGAAGAAAAACATTCTCTCCTCCTTTCTATATTTCTTGTTTAATATTGTTCTACATTATTCATATTTTACAACACGTTATCAGCACGATTGTCTAACTAATTAAGATCCTCTTAAACCGGGATTATCTTTTTCCTTAAGATTTAGTCAATTTTCTTTTCGATTCAGGTACACATTCCTATATTTATAATATCTCTAATAGGACATTCATAAGTCTTTGATCTTCAATTTAATTGGTACATACGTGACTTGCTTTAAATATTACTGTGATACTTGCCTTGATATGATAACCAATATGTTTCGAGTTTAAATTATAATGCTAACATATATCCACTAACTTATATATAATTCTGAATTAAATTCTATACAAATGTGAGAGCATGCTAGTTAGAATACTCTTTGTGGTTATTATTTGTGTCTTAAAGAAGCAGAATATTAAATAAAATTTATAATTTTTTATCCTCACAAACTTTGGACGTTAATTTATTTCCTATAAATTGTGGAAGGATACATGCAATATTAATGAAACAATGCTTTTATATTTTCATGTTACATATGACAATTATATTAATTCTTTCTTCATGCCATCATGACTATAATTTGTGTACTACATAAAAGTATATTGTAACACTTTTAATTAATTACTTTCACATAATTTTCTTAAATATTTATTATAATTAATTGGTGAATTTGCTTAGAATGGTTATAATTTTTAATATTTTATGAGTTCACATGCTTTTATGAATTTATGTATTTCAACATGTATTTTATTTTCTACTCATATTATATTTTATTCATTTGAAACATTATTTACTATTTAAATAAATAGATAAAAATCATAAGAATAAGACATTAAGTTCGTGTCTTGATGCACCTTGATGATAATATGTTGAGTTGGATTCTCAACACATTATGGCCTAACACTGCTTTATGAGGGTAAGACATCAGGTTCATGTCCTGGTGCATCATGATCATAAGATGTTGGGTTTTAGTCCCAGCGCATTATGACCTAACACACATTATATGGATAAGAAATTGGGGTCACATCCTAATGCACCATATTGATAATATAATGATAATTAAGGTAAAATAATGCCTTATTTTTTTGAAGTCCATCCCATTGGATTTGCTCTATTCCCTGAAGTGAATGTGGGAGCGATAGATCAAAAGTCTAAAAGAAAACTCAATAACTATCAGGGTCATATGAATAAATATGGGCATGACAAAGAGACGAAATAATCATCATCATCATCATGATAATAATTAATAAGAGAACATTATGAGTTCTCAAAAATAATCCTTCAAAAGTTAAAGGTAATATTTTCCATCAATGTGGTATGAAAGGGCAGTAGGCACGTGACTGTTATTTGCTCAAATATTTTGTCAAGCTTTATCAATCCTCCATCAAAAAAATAAAATAAAATGAGATCACACTTGAACTTTCAAAATGACATTGAGACGGATCGTAGGAATAATTATGATAAAGTTGAGACAAACCTTGTCAATAAAGATAATGATTATGAAGGCCTTTCTGGTATAACTCATTTAGAAGCTGACGACTTTCTTGAGGATCATAACTGAAGACTTGCCACTGAAAAATGAACCATAATAGATGTTGTTTCATGAATTTTAATTAGTTTATATTTTTTTTATATAAAATATATTATTCTGTTATTTTCCACATTTCTAATTTGATTCTTAAAATAGCTTATGTCATTATAAGCTTTCAAAATTTCTAAATAAATGATTTTATGTTTTATAAAGAATATGAATACTCTCCCGTCTTCAGTTGATCGCATGAATAATGAGGAAAATATATGTCTTTTGGATAGTGCTACAATGCACACCGTATTAAAAGATAAGAGATATTTTTCTTATTTAATTATGAAAGAAGTCAATATTATAACAATATCTGGTAGTACCAAATTAATTAAGGGCTCTAGAAGAGCGACCTTATTATTTTCTGGATGGTTGCATTGACTATTAATGATGCATTATATTGTAGTAGGTCTGTCACAACCCAGACCGCCGTGAGTGGCACCCACCCAACCCCCGGGTGAGCGAACCATCAACGACCCCGAAACTTAACCGTTCTAACAGCTCAAAACCAGTGTGCAAGAAAATAAACTAGCAATAATTAACCAAATCAACAATAATATAAATATACCTGCGAAAATCCCTCCCTAGAACTTGAAAGTCACCGTACCAAAACATCTACCAAATCTGTCTAGAATACGGGGATGCAACTCCAATGTAAATGAGCACAGTTTAAGCCCGAAAAAAATGGGCTATAACTAGTATGAAAGAAATCAAGGCAGCTCGATCAAAGCAGCTCACCCTTGATGTCTTGATGCGTTAGGCCTACAGGTGAGGTCGTGCGTCAACCGCCGGAAGATTGCCTGTACTCACAAGAAGAAATGCAGGTGCAGAATCAGTACACAACCACTGTGTACTGGTAAGATCATCAGCCAGTTCCAAATAGCAATATATGAACAAGAAAATAGTCAAGTAAGAGTACAGAAAACATGTAAACAAGCCACAGGTATCCCTAACTACAAGTCTCTTCCTAGCTTGTCCCCACATATAACCCACCCTTATAACCATTACCAACAATCAAATGAAATCAGTAATTATACCATTTAACATATCCCGGGTCCACCCTGGGATCCCCCTAGGCAACACCTAAGTATTAAACATGCAACCCGGTCTACACCAAGACCAAACTCACAGACCAATAATAATAACTTGGCCTCTCAAGGACCATATGCAATATCACCAATCATAAACACAATCCCGTCCACTCATGGAATCAAAATCAAAATGCATAATGTAAAAGTAACCCTGTACCAGGTATGGTACCCGAGCCAACCGTTAGTATCCCATACCAGACGTGGTACCCGAGCCAACCGTTAGTATATCCCATACCAGGCGTGGTACCCGAGCCAATCGAATGTCACACAAAATCCACAGTCACAAACAATGAACAATCAACACTTGTAAACCAACAAGCAATAACACCTAGTTCATTTCACCAGACCGAAAACATGACTTTTGGACATTCCTAAACCATTCCCTAAGCAATGCAACTCATACAAATACTTAGGCAAAAGTACACAAACATACAATACATACAGAAATCAATAACCATCACCTACCTCGAATTAGTCCAAGCTCTACTCAACCAGAGCTTTCTCATTTCTCAAAGTTCTTACCGGTTCTTGGTCTAAACAATGCACAATAACCAAGAATCAATCTTTATGGCCTACAATTTACCTGGATTATGCAAAATTCTAAATCTCAGGCCACCCATGATTATCCCACCCTTTTTCCAGGCTTTCTCACTTTTAATTCACCTAGTTCTACCATTTTTATGGATACATTTAGGGAATTAAAGTCACATGATCATAATATAGAAGAATTAACAACAACCAAGAACTTCTATCCTTAGAATCCCTCTTTTCCTCCGAATTTCACCATTCCTAGGTCATCCCAAATCTTTCTCCAAGTCTACCTCTAGCAATTCTATAGCATAGTAAATATAATACGGAGTTTGAAGAGAGAATCCTTACCTTTAGGATGAAAAATAATAGAAAACGGAGGAAAATCGCGCAGAATCACTTTGCCCTTCTCCCAAAATGTGTTGAAAAAAACTGACTATTTTTGAAAAATATTTCTGCATTAAATCCCGTCACGCTCTGCTATAGTGGTCTATTCCGCTATAGCGGTACCGCCGTAGCGGAGACGACCGCTATGGCGAAGGCTGACCGCCATTGACTTCCGCTATAGCGGGTAATTATTTCGCTATAGCGGAGGTCGCCGTGGTGGAGCGATAGCGCTCGTCACGGGCAGTAGCTCAAGAATTCCCAGAAATCCCCCAAAAAGGGTCCATTTTATAACACACTTATTTCCCTGACATTTCAGAACAACCCTTTCGCGTCAACCTCGATACCGGAAGTTCTACTTACCCGAATTCGATTCTGAAAAGTCCTCCGGACTCCTTTATGTCTTAGCTAAATAGAAAATTAGCTCAAATTAAGATACTTTACCCAATACTTACCCGGATTGTACTAGCTCATACCTCGCTCTAAAACTGACCGAGACTAGCCTAGCCCAGAATTTCAAACTCCCAAATCTGGAGTTTTCTAACTCTAAAAATTGGCATGAGTGGTTTACCCATAACAACGGATTTGGTCATTAAAATAGATACCAATTTACTCATCATTCATCCCCGAATGATCAAACCCAAAAATATGAAAAGTAAGAGCGAAAAGAGTAGTACATGTATCCTCAAACAAGTGAGGGTACTTGTACCGCATGTCCTTCTCAGTTTCCGAAGTGGCTTCTTAAACAGGACGATGCTTCCATTGAACCTTTACCATACTGATCACCTTTGCACTCAACTTTTGGGTATCCCGATCAGGAATCAAAACTGGTTCCTCTTCATAGCGATGATCCTTATCAATTAACACATCATCCCACTTGATGATATAGTCCCCATCCCCATGGTATCGCTTCAGCATGGATACATGAAATACTAGATGGACACCCGACAAACTGGGCGGCAGTGCTAATTTGTAAGCCACTGGCCCTACAATCTCAAGAACTTCGAATGGACCAATGAACCGAGGGATGAGCTTGCCCTTTTTACTGAACCGCATAACTCCCTTCATCGGTGACACTTTCAAAAGCACTTGTTCACCAATCTTAAAATTTGTGTCCCTTACCTTGCGATCCGCATATTCCTTCTGCCTGCTTTGGACAACTAGCAACTTGGTTTAATGTCTCTTACCTTTTCTTGTGCTTCCCTTACCAAGTCCACGCCCAAAGGGTTTACATCGCCTTTCTCAAATCATCCAATAGGCGATCTACAACCTCTCCCATATAGTGCCTCAAATGATGCCATGTCGATACTGGAGTGGTAGCTATTATTGTACGAGAACTCGCATAATGGTAGAAACTGGTTCCAATAACCTCCGAAGTCAATCACACATGCTCTAAGCATGTCCTCCAATACCTGAATCGTCCTCTCCGACTGACCATCAGTCTGAGGATGGAAGGTTGTACTAAATATGAGTTGTGTACCCAACTCTTCATGTAACCTACCCTAAACCTTGGAGGTACACTGCGTACCCCTGTCTGAAATGATGGACAGTGGTACCCCATACAACCTCACAATCTCTTTTACGTAGATCTTAGCCAATTACTGCGAATTGAAATCCATTTTGATCGGAATAAAATGAGCTGACTTGGTCAGCCTGTCAACAATGACCCAATAGAGTCATACTTCCCTAAAGTCTTGGGAAGACCCACCACCAAGTCCATGGCTATCCTATCCCACTTCTACTCTGGAATGGGCATCCTCTGAAGTAGTCCTGCAGGTCTTTGGTGCTCATACTTTACCTGCTGATAATTTTGATATTTGGACACAAAATCAGCTATGTCCCTTTTCATCCCGGGTCACCAGTAAAGCCGCCTCAAATCCCTGTACATCTTGGTTACACCTAGATGAATCAAATACCACGAGCCATAAGCCTCTACTAACACTTTCTGAAAATGATATCGTCAACCCGAGGAACACAAATCCTTCCTCTGAAATTTAACACGCCGCCAAAATCCAATGTGGCATCCCCGGACTCTCCGAATATTGCCTTGTTTCAGAGCCTGCTCAACTGCGAATTCTGAAACTGTTTGGCCTTTATCTCCTCTATGAATGTGGATTTGACCTCAATACTGGCCAACACCCCACCTTGTTCTGAAATACTCAAGTGTATGAACTTAGATTCCAATACCTGAATCTCCCTCGCCAGTGGTTGTTTGGACACCCCCAAACAAGCCAAACTGCCCATGCTAGTTGTCTTCTAGCTCAATGCGTCTGCCACCACATTAGCCTTACTCGGATGGTACTGAATAGTCACATCATAGTCCTTTAACAACTCCATCCAACTTCTCTGCCTCAGGTTCAAGTCTTTCTGAGTGAAAACATATTGTAGACTATGATGATCAGTGAACACCTTACACTTGACATCATAGAGATAGTGTCTCCAAATCTTGAGTGCAAACACCACCGCTGCCAACTCTAAGTCATGAGTCGAATAGTTTCTCTCATGAACTTCAACTGTCTAAAAGTATAGGCTATCAGATTCCTATCATGCATCAACACAGCACCCAAACCAGAATGTGAAGCATCACAATAAATAATAAAGTCCTTACCCTCAACTGGCAAGGACAAAATAGGAGCCGTGGTCAAAAATTTCTTGAGCTTTTGGAAGATCTCCTCACACTTGTCGGACCACACAAATGGTACGTCCTTCTGAGTCTGCCTTGTCAAGTGAGTAGCAATAGATGCAAAATCCTTGACAAACCTCCGGTAGTAACCTGCGAGTCCAACAAAACTTCTCACCTCAGTCACAAAGCTAGGCTGGACCCAACTCTTGACTACCTCAATCTTCTGGGGATCCACCATCACCTCCTTTTCTGACACTACATGCCCCAAGAATGCAACTGAAGTCAACCAAAATTCACACTTGGAGAACTTTGCATAAAGCTTTTGGCGTCTCAATATCTCTAACATAACTCGGAGATATTCAGCATGCTCCTCCCTACTCTTGGATTAGATCAAAATATCATCAATAAAAATAATGATGAACGAATCCAAATAAGACTTAAATACCCCATTCATCAAACTCATGAATATTATCGGCGCATTAGTCAACCCAAACGACATCACTAAGAACTCGTAATGCCCATATCGAGTCTGAAACATAGTCTTAGGAATATCCTCGGGCCTAATCTTCAACTGATGGTACCCTGACCTTAAGTTGATCTTTGAGAACACAAATGCACTTTGTAACTGGTCAAACAAATCATCAATACGGGGTAAAGGGTACTTATTTCGGATGGTAACCTTGTTTAACTGCCTGTATTCTATGCACATCCACATACTACCATCCTTTTTACTTCACAAATAATACCAGAGCATCCTAAGGCGAAGCACTGGGACAGATAAATCCCTTGTCTAGGAGTTTTTGAAACTGAGTCTTAAGTTTCCTTAACTTTTCCGGAGCCATATGATAAGGAGGAATAGAAATTGGGCGAGTGCCCAGCTCTAAGTCAATACAGAAGTCGATATCCCTGTCCGAAGGAATACCAGGCAAGTCCTCTGGAAACACCTCTCGAAACTCTGAAACAATTGGAACTGACTCAATAGATGGGGACTTCACACTATCATTCCGGAGATGAGCCAAAAAGGCCAGACACCCTCTCCCCACTAGCTTCCTAGCCCGAATGAATGATATGATCTTAACTGGCTTAGGCCTGTACACAACTTCCCACTCTAGCCTATCCTTACTCGAAATCTCTAGAGCCACAGTCTTAGTGTTACAGTTCAACACAGCAAGATACGGGGATAACCAAGTCATGCCCAAAATGATATCAAAGTCAACCATATCCAGAATTACCAAGTCTACCCAAGTATGCAACCCCACAAACAGAACAAAATAATTACGATAAACATGAGTCACAATTACCGACTCTCCAACCGGGGTAGGAACATGGATAGGGGAATCAAGGATATCATATATCAAGTCCAGACCCAAAGATATGTTCACAGACACATATGAATAAGTAGAACCTGGGTCAAAAAGCACGGAAGCCATCCTATCACAGACTAAAATAGTATCTGTGATCACCGCGTCTGATGCCTCAGCCTCGGACCTTCCTGGAAATGCATAACACTGAGCCTGATTATCAATCCGAGCTAATTCCTTGGTCGACTGTGCCACACCCCTGCCCGCACCGCCATTACCACTGTCTCCTCAGCCTCTCTGAAAGTTACCTCGCCCACCCTATGGACGACCTCTAGCATGATCGCCTCTACCTACCGGGACCACAGCATTAGACTGCTGCTGAGTTTGATTACCAGTCTGTCTGTGAGGGCACTCCCTCTTAAAGTGGCCCATATCACCACAATGGAAACAACCACGATCAAGTGTAGGCCTGCTGACAAATGCGTAAGAAGCTCCCTAGCCTCTAGGAGCTGAAAACTGTTGATTGGCTCCCAGAAGACCAACTGTAGTAGCTTGCAAAGCTGATTGAATAGGACAGACAGAATACACCTGCTGATTGTGGCCTCTGGAGTGCGATCCACTGAAGTTCCCATCATTCTGGGGCCTCTTGGCTAACACTTTAGCCTGCCCCACCTGCTTGACCCCTTTTAGCTTCTTAACATAATCTGCTACTTCATTGAAGCCCTTGCCTGCTGAAGTCATGTGTACAGATAGCACCTGTAAGTTTGTATTCAAGCCCTTCACGAATAACTGAATCCGCTCCTCCTCAGAACCCAACAACTGTGTAGTAAAATGGGACAAGGAATGAAACTTAGCCTCATAAGTAGAGACCGACATGTTACCTTATTTCAGAGCCAGGAACTCATCATTTTTGTGATCTCTCAAAGTATGAGGCACGTACTTCTCCAAGAAGAGAGCGTGAAACTGCTCCCAAGTCAGTGGGGGCAAAATAGATGATCGACATTCCATATGAGACCTCCACCACTGCTTAGCATCACCCTGCAGCTGAAAAGTGATGAACTCAACCCCATGTTGTTGCACAATGCCCAGCTTGTGCAGCCTCTCATAATAATCCAATATGAATTCGTAAGCATCTTCCTTTTCATTGCCCTGAAATGTAGGAGGTTTTATCTTGAGAAACTTGGTCAGCATCTCATGTTCATTCCTTGTCATTACCGGGCCTAGCATTGGCCTAAAGAAATCACCAGTGCCTGAAGCTTCATCCATTCTAGAAGCTATAGCAACTGCTGGCTGAGTACTCGGAACCTGATCTGCAACACCCGTGGGGGTGGCTCCGGCACCAACCAAACCACTCAAAAAGGACCACACCTGCTGAAATGCTTTGGGTGTGATAGGGGGAAGGCCTTTACCTTCTGTTGGTGCTGCCTCCGCCTGCTCTACACCCTCCTCAATCGCAACCTCGACCTCCTCTTTTACCTGATCCTAGGGTGGGTGAGGGGTCGCCTCGCGTGCTCCTGCAGCTGCCTGAGATCCACCCCTAGCGGGTGTGGCTCTACCTCGACCTCTGCCCCTACCCCTGCCTCTACCTCTGACAGTCGGGCCCACTGCAGGGACTGTTGGTCTTGCTCCGTTGTTCCTTGTATTAACCATCTGCGGACAGAAGAGCGAACAAAGTCAGATACCAATTTGTATCACCAGATACCAATTGGAATCAAGTTATAGCACGAAGGAAGAAAGAAGAGATAGTCCCAAAGTCCCATAGCCTCTAGAAGAAAAGTACGGACGTCTCCGCACCATTTCACAAGACTCTACTAGACCTTGTTTTAGTACGATGATATCAACAAACTTAGGGCTCTGATACCATCTTTGTCACGATTTAGACCACCGTGAGTGGCTCCTACCCAACCCCCGGGTGAGCGAACCATCAATGACCTCGAAACTTAACCGTTCTAACAGCTCAAAACCAGTTGCAAGAAAATAAACTAGCAATAATCAATCCAATCAACACTAATATAAATAAACCTGCGAAAATCCCTTCCTAGAACCTGAAAGTCACTGTACCAAAATATCTACCAAATCTGTTTAGAATATGGGAATGCAAACCCAATGTAAATGAGCAGAGTTTAAGCCCAAAATAAATGGGCTACAACTAGTACAAAAAAAATCAAGGCAGCTCGATCGAAGCAGCTCATCCTTAATGTCTTGATGCGTTAGTCCTATAGGTGAGGTCGTGCATCAACCGCCGGAAGATTGCCTGTACTCACAAAAAGAAATGCAGGTGCAGAATCAGTACACAACCACTGTGTACTGGTAAGATCATCAGCCAGTTCCAAATAGCAATATATGAACAAGAAAATAGTCAAGTAAGAGTACAGAAAACATGTAAACAAGCCACAGGTATCCCTAACTACAAGTCTCTTCCTAGCTTGTCCCCACATATAACCCACCCTTATAACCATTATCAACAATCAAATGAAATCATTAATTATACCATTTAACATATCCCGGGCCCACTTTGGGATCCCCCTAGGCAACACCTAAGTGTTAAACATGTAACCCGGTCTACACCAAGATCAAACTCACAGACCAATAATAATAACCCGGCCTCTCAAGGACCATATGCAATATCACCAATCATAAACGCAGCCCGGTCCACTCATAGAACCAAAATCAAAATTCATAATGTAAAAGTAAACCCGTATCAGGTGTGGTACCCGAGCCAACCGTTAGTATCTCGTACCAGGTGTGGTACCCGAGCCAACCATTAGTATATTCCGTACCAGGCGTGGTACCCGAGCCAACGAATGTCACACAAAATCTACAGTCACAAATAATGAACAATCAACACTTGTAAACCAACAAGCAATAACACCCAGTTCATTTCACCAGACTGAAAATATGACTTTTGTACATTTCTAAACCATTCCCTAAGCAATGCAACTCATACAAATACTTAGACAAAAGTACACAAACATACAAGAATCAATAACCATTACCTACCTCGAATTAGTCCAAGCTCTACTCAACTGAAGCTTTTTTTTTCCCTAAGTTCTTGTCGGTTTTTGGTCTAAACAATACAAAATAACCAAGAATCAATCTTTATGGCCTACAATTTACCCGGATTATGCAAAATCCTAAATCCCAGGCCACCCATGATATCCCACCCTTTTTTTAGGCTTTCCCACCATTAATTCACCTAGTTCTACCATTTTTATAGATACATTTAGGGAATTAAAGTCACATGATCATAATATAGAAGAATTAACAACAACCAAGAACTTCTACCCTTAGAATCCCTTTTTTTTTTCAGATTCCACCATTCCTAGGTCATCCCAAACCTTTTTTCAAGTCTACCCTTAGCAATTCTATAGCGTAGGAAAGATAGTACAGAGTTTGGGAGTAGAATCCTTACCTTTAGAATGAAAAATAATGAAAAACCGAGGAAAATCACCCAGAATCGCCTTGCCCTTCTCCCAAAACGTGTTGAAGAAAACTGACTATTTTTGGGGAATGTTTCTGCATTAAATCCCATCACACTCCGCTATAGCGGTCCATTCTGCTATAGAGGTACTGCCGTTGCAGAGACGACCACTATGGCAGATACTGACAGCCGTTGACTTCCGCTATAGCGGTAATTATTCTGCTATAGCGGAGGTCGCCATGGCGGAGCGCTAGCGCTCATCACGGGCAGTAGCTCAAGAATTCCCAGAAATCCCCCAAAAGGGTCCATTTTATAACACACTTAATTCGCTGACGTTTCAAAATAATCCCTTCGCATCAACCTCGATTCTGGGAGTTTTACTTACCCGAATTTAATTTTGAAAAGTCGACCTAACTCTTTTATGTCTTAGCTAAATGAAAAACTAGCTCAAATTAAGACACTTTACCCAATCCTTACCTATATTGCCCTAGCCCATACCTCGCTTCAAAACCGGTCAAGACTATCCTAGCCCAGAATTTCAAACTCCCAAATTCGGAGTTTTCTAACTCTAAAAATTAACACGAGTGGTTTACTTGTAACGACGGACTCGGTCGTTACAAGGTCTCAAAGAAACCTGTTGAGTTTCAAAGATATTCGTCAAAATGAATATCATGTACCAATAAAGGAAAGGTTAAATACCTTTATATTACTACAATAACAACGAAAAGAAAATAATACCTGAAAAATTACTCGTATTTTCCTCCGGCCTATACTACATCAGTGTTAGTATAGTTGAATCTCATGCCATAGTAAACAAGAAGCTTATGAGTCCTACTAATTTTATTATTTGGCATGACCGGTTGAGTCATCCCGATTCTAATATGACGCACAAAATAATTGAGAATTCACATGGACATACATTGAAGAACCAAAAGATTCTTCAATTTAAGGAATTCTCTTATGATGCTTATTCTCAAGGAAAATTGATTATTAGATCTAGGGGTGGGCATGGTATGGTGTTTGAAATTTTGGTATGGTAACTTTGGTATTCGATTTTTAAAAGTATTATACCATTATCATACCAAATTAATTCGGTATGATTTGATATTTTGAAGTTTGATTTTGATACTTTGCAATATAGTAAATCGATAATCATAGTTTGTTCAACTTCTACTAATATATAATCGTATAATAGAGTATTATGACTTCGACTTTTTAAAAAAGGGGTATCAATTTTATTAAACTAACACATTACACATATAGAAATATATATATTCAAAAGAAAGTACAAACAACTCTTTTTGTCAATCAATTACATTTAAAAGATATTTCAATCAAAATAGAGTAATCAAAGTTTCAACTTCTAAATATTTAATTTATATTAATACTAAGTTGTATATTTGTTAGTATTTTAATAATAATAATAATATATATATATATATATATATATATATATATATATATATATATATATAGACACATATATGTTATTTATGCAACTATATACTTCTGTATGGTATTCGGTATTTTGGTATGTTATTTCTAAATATCAAATACCTATCAAATACCAAATAAATTTAAAATGTATATCATATACCATACCAAATACTATAATATCAAAATCACGGTATCAATTTTTTTTTGATATGGTATGATGATTCGTAGATACCATACCATCCCACCCCTAATTTGATCATCAACAATAAAAGTTGAGATTGAATCCCCTATATTTTTGAAACGTATACAAGGTGACATATGTGGGTCCATTCATCTTTCATGTGGACCATTCAAGTATTATATGATTTTGATAGATGCATCTACAAAGTGATCACATGTATGCTTATTATCAACTCGTAATATGACATTTGCAAGGTTGTTGACCCAAATAATAAGATTAAGAGCATAATTTTTAAATTATGCGATTAAGATAATTTAGTTTGATAATACCAGTGAGTTTGTAACTCAGGCTTTTAATAATTATTGTATGGCAACTGAATAACAGTTGAGCATTATATGGCTCATGTTCATACTCAGAATGGTCTAGCAGAATCGTTCATCAAGCAGCTTTAGTTGATAGCTAGATCATTGCTTATGAAGATCAAACTTCCCCTTTCAATGTGCAGATATGCCATTTTGTATGCAGCTGCACTTGTACGCAAAAGGCCAACAAGTTATCATAAGAACTCTCCATTACAGTTGACTTTTGATCAGGAGACAAATATTTTCTATCTTAAAATATTTGATTGTGCGGTATATATTTCAATTACTCCACCTAAATGCATAAAGATGGGTCCTAAAGAAGGTTAGAAATATATGTTGGTTATGAATTGTAATAAACCTCATAGCGATTTTTGAATTTTCATGTGTTTTGATTATTTTTCCCCCTTTTGTAGTTGTATTATAATATTTGTGATCTGCGAGAGTGGGTGGCATGGATTTTGAGGTGTTTGGTTGGTTTCTATGCAAATTTTTTATTTTGGAAGGTTTTGAAGTTGATATGCTTGACTTTGGTCAGCATTTAAAGATTTAGATGTCGTATGAAAATTTTGTCAGTTCTGTTAGTTCCAAAACACCATTTTTGAGCTAGTAGCACTGTTGATTTGGGTCTCGAGGTGTTTGGACACATTTTGAATGATTGATTGAAAAGTTGAAAGTTTTTACCTAGAACTAACTTCGGTCAACATTCATTAGTAATGACCTCCATTGGTGAATTTGATAATTTTATTGAGTCCAGAATATTAATTTTAGTCTAGTAGCATAATTAATTTATATTGATAGAGTTTTGAGCAAATTCTGAGAATTCGATTGATGAATTTTTAACCTTAGCTTGTTGCGTGTTCTTCACGTTCGCGAGGGAAAGGCCTCGTTCGCGGAGGTGGGGGTTTATTTGTTCATCACTAACGTGAGGAGTAGGGCTGGGTCGGGATTTCCTATCGCATTCGCGATAAGCCGGTCGCGTTCGCGATGGTAGGCTGGGTCGGTCCATCGCGTTTGCGACGGGCCTTTCACGTTCGCAAAGAAGGAAGGCCTAGTAGTATTTTAAATTATCTTTTTCGATCATAGACCTCATATCTCAATTTTTAGAGCTTTGAAACTCATTTTGAGGAAGATCAAAAATGACTTTTTGGAATTTCTCATCGGGTACGTTTCTTAAACTATTTTTACATATTCTCCAATGATTAATTTATGATTTCACCTTCAAATCTTGATTTTTTAACTTAAAATTTTGAGATTTTTCTTGTAAAGTTAAAGATGATATTTTGATGGTTTCAAGTTTAATTTTAACTCTGTTTTTTATGAAATTTCATATTTAAAATTCTTCAATTTTGGATAAAATTAATTTTTCAATAAAATTCTAGTTTTACCTTTGGGAGCTCAGGGTTCACTTTGTAGACTCGGATTAGAATCTTAGCAATATGGGTATCATTAAACTCGTGTTTATGCGTTGAACTTATTGTTGATAGAGTGATTGCATTTGGAGGCTATTTCATAAAGAAAAGACTCAAGTGTGATCGAGTAGAGTCATGTTGTTCGGCTTCGAGGAAGGTTATGACTTAGCTTTCTTCAGACTTTGCTTGGTGAGAATTTATCGTGTAAAGCATGCCATGGAATGAGTAACTTAGTGATTATAATATAGACTGAGTTGATTTGTGTTATTGTGATACTTGTGTGGGGGCTTGTGTTAATAAAAAATATGTTATTGTGATGCCAGTGTGGGGGTTTGTGTTGATTATGACAATAAATGAGATGGTTTATCATTGTGATGCTTTGGTGATATAGGAATTGAATCTCTATTGTGATACTGAGGCTTATAGCCAGTATTTTCAGAATGATCACGATTCTGAGATCTTCAATATAACGGTTGCATCTGATTTTACTTCACTATTGTGATATTGAGGCTTATAGAAGGTATTTTTGGAATGATCATAATTTTGAGGTGTTGGATATAATAGTTGCATCAGGTTTTAATTTAGTTTTGCGTTCATGCATATTCATACATCTCATGGATCATGAAAACAGTGAATGATTTAATTTTTGAAAAGAAATGCGTTAGAAGACTCAATTTGAAAAAAAATGAGTGATTTTAGTTTTGATTCAAGTACAGATTACTGATATATATATTGATGAGAGTTGATTAGTATATGATTCTCGTGAATCCTCTATGAATCCCGTCTTGAAAGTGATATAAGCTCAGAAGGTGTATATGATAGGTATGATCATTGCATTTTATTCATATCATTGCATTACATTAGTATTTAAATTAATATTATGATTAAGATATATCATGATATTATTACTGAACTGCTGAGATTTTCTCGTGTGCAGATTTATTTTAATATTTTTTATTCGATATAATAACTGTTTAAGCTCAATCGATCGATGGTGCCTACTGAGTACAAGTTGATCATACTCACTCAGACTTTTCTTTATCCTTCTGATGTAAATCTTGGTACGAGCAAACTCCGTGACTGAGATTGTGCGTGCAGTTGATATTTGAAGTTGTGGTGAGATCTTATCTTCAGAGACCAACCCAATTTCTTCTATCTTTTATTTCTGTCCTATCTACTTTATAGACAGTTTTATATATCAATTTTGATACTCAATTTTAGAGGTCGCTCTTGTACTTGTGATAGTTGAGTCTTGAGATTTTTGATGTACTGATATCTCTCTAGTTTCAGTATATTTGGAGTTGTTATTAGTAAATAATGTCAATATTTTGCTATTGTCTTTATTTTTGAGTGTTTGCATTGGTGAGTTTGATTTATCTATCATGAATGGGTTGGAAGAGGTGTCATCACAACTCTTATAATTTTGAATTGTGATATGAATCTACGTCTATTATCAAATATCTAAAATTTATGACAGGAGATTTATTTACGATCAGATTTGCGGATTGTCACTTTGATGAGTCATTTTTTTAATATTAGGGGAAGAAAATAAGAAGAAACAAAAAAAGATAGACTGAAACGCATTATCGCTATCTCATATGAATTCTCGCACAATTCAGTGTGAATAACATGTTTCAAAAGATTATTTATTTGTAAAATATTACAAATCAATTGCCTGATGCGTTTACTAACTTTTCAAGGTTTACTAAATCACATATTCTAGCGGCAAATACTCCGAATCGAATTGATGTCCCATCAGACATTATGACTATGAAAATGAATCTAAAACACGCATGAAGCGTGATAGATATATTGATTCAAAAGATAAAAAAATTCGAAAAAAAAGAAGAAATAAATGATCAAGTTAATCAAAGGAATGAAGTTACTCATAAAGAGTCCCAAGGCATAATAACTGATAAGACCTTGTCAGAAAAATTTTAAATTCCTGAAATAGTTAACAATGAAGAAATCTCAATAAGCTAAATTTTTACGGAAAAGATATGAAATCGAAATGATGTTAATGTCAATAATATTCTTGCATATAATGTTGTTGTTAAAGTTATACAAGAAGATGAGGATCTTGAATCAAAGTGTGTTGATAAATGTAGATGGAGGAGCGACTGATCAAAATGAAAAGTCGCAATTGAAGTAAAATTAGCTTCACTTAGAAAAAGCAAAATTTTTGAACCTATAGTACCAACACCTGAAGGTGTAAAGCTAGTGGGGGTACAAATGAATCTTTGGGCGAAAATAAAGTGTTAGATATAAAGCATGACTTGTGGCATAAGAATTTTTGCAAAGACCTGGTGTTAATTATATGGAGACATATTATCTCGTAGTAAATGAAATTACTTTTCGATATCTGATAAGTTTGACAGTGCATGAAAAACTTGAATGCGCTTGATAAATATGGTCACAACCTATTTATATAATTCACTAGACAATAATTTTTTAATGAAGATTCCTGAAAAACTCAAAATGTCTGAAGCATACAAAGACTCTTCAAAAATTTGTTCAATAAAATTTCAAAAATTCTTATACAGATTGAAACAATCAGGAAGAATGTGGTATAATCGTCTTAGTGAGTATTTGCTTAAAGAAGGGCACAAAATAATCTTATTTGCTTTTGTATTTTTGTTAGAAGGTCTGAAACTGAATTTGTCATCATAGCTATTTATGCTAATGATTTGAATATCATTGAAACTCCTGAGGAACTTTCAAAGGCAACAAAATATTTGAAGAAAGAGTTTAAAATAAAAAAATCTTTGGAAGATAAAATTTTATTTTAGCCTACAGATTATGCATTTAGAGAATGAAATATTTATCTATCAGTCTACATACATTGAAAAGATATTAAAGTGATTTTACATGGATGTGACACATTCATTAAGCATTTTGATGAATGTGAGATCACTTGATATCAATAAAGATCCACTCCGACCTCAAGAGGAAGATGAAAAATCTCTTGGTGATGAAACTCCATATCTTAATGCAATTGGTACGCTAATGTATCTTTCTAATAATACAAGATCAAATATAGCTTTTATAATGAGCTTATTATCAAGATTCAGTTCCTCAACAATAAAAAGACACTGAAACATATTAAACATATTTTCAGATACCTCAGAGAAACTATTGATACAAAATTATTTTATTTTAATGAATTCACTTCACAAATGATTAGTTATGCAGATACAAATTATTTGACTGATCCACATAAAGCTTGATCTCAAATAGACTATCTATTTATATATGGAAGTACAATTATATCATGGCGTTCAACAAAACAAACTCTAACTGCTATATTTTCAAATCATGTTGAGATAATAGCTATTCATAAAGTCAATCGAGAGTGTGTATGTTTGAGATAAATAACTCAACATGTTATGAAATTATGTGGTCTTTCCATGAATACGAAGATTTCAACAATATTGTATGAAAATAATACTATCTACATAGCTCAATTAAAGAGAGGATACATCAAAAGAGACTGAACTAAGCACATTTCACCAAAATTCTTTTTCACTCATGATCTTCAACAAAATGGTAAGATAGATGTCCAACAAATATGTTTAAGTGATAATCTTACGAATTTATTCACAAAAGTATTGTCAACATCAATATTTGAGAAGCTGAGATATAAGATTGGATGCGCCGTCTCCAAGATATCAAGTAAAGTTTTTATCAGGGGGAGTGAAATATGCGTTGTACTCTTTTTCTTCTTAATCAAGATTTTATCCCAATTAAATTTTCTTGGTAATGTTTTTAATGAGGCAGTACTCAAAACGCATTACAAGATGTGTGTACTTTTTTTTCTTCATTAGAGATTTTTTTTCACAATTTCCTAATAAGATTTTAATGAGGCACATTATATATGGACATCCAAGAGAGAGTGTTATGAATACAATGAATAGTGAATTTTTCATTTATTCACATATGTTGACACCCAATTTTGGTCCTCCTTTTTCCCATAATTAATTTTTATATGCTTCTTAGTCCCGAGTACTTTTCCAAAATAATTTTCTTATTTTTATATTAATTTTTTATAAATTTTGGCACCAATAATCATTTTTTAAAATGATTTCCTTTACTTTTTGTAATATTAATTAGTAATAATATTGTATCTTATAAATCACCCCAAAAATATTTTATAATTCATTCTTTTTAATAAGATATTGGTATAGTAACTTTTATTTCAAACTCTAAATGAAATTTGTCGTATCGCTATAACATTTCCTAAATATTGTTCTATCGATTGAGGATTGCGATTACGCGTATCAAAATTATGTTTAAGTCAACTATATACGTATTTGAAAATTAATTGGGATGAAAGAAAGCATCGTTAAATTAATTAAGTGGAAAAACGATTAGGGAAAATTACATTTTTTTTTTCTACAAACTAATTCATTTACCAAGTTTTGGGGCCAAATCCTTATTTGTTTCAGCCAAAAAAGCCCATTACTAACCCTAACCCGACCCAATTTCTCCTAACCCACCACCCGACCCCCGACCCGGCCCAAACCCCTGACCCGGCCCAAAGCCATCAACTAAACCCACCCCTAATCTTTTCCTCTCACTCTCCACTCAGTCCAAACAAACATACCCCTCATCCCTTCAGCCAAACCGACAGACCACCCCCCAAACCCTTTCTCGCCGCCTCACCCACCAAAGACCCGCCGGATTTCGCTTCGTACCGGCGGGCAAACGGCGACAACGCCCTTTCCCGTCACCTCGCGGGGTCTTTTCCCCCTTTCCAGAGATTTTTGCAGCCTCGAAAAGACCACCGCCGCTAGACCACCGGATAATGGCAAAATCCGGTGGTCTTCACCCTTCTCTCCTCTACTCCTCCACCTTTATAGCCATCCTCTCACCCTTTTTGTCATCTCAAAAAATCGAGCTGTAAAGCTTCCCCACCGCCGGTTACATACCTCGGAAAAGAGGAGACCCAGCAGTTGCCCGACGGATACAAGTTTAGTCCGACGGGTCCGAGCTCTACACCTCCGACCCGTCACCTTCTTTTTCAAATAAGCCTGAAAAAGGTAGGCATCTTCTTTTTCTCTGACTTTCATCATTTCCCCTTTGCAACTTGGCTTTCCAAGAATTCAAATTTTGAATTCTTGGAAAGAAACGTTGAAGCCCTAAAAATTTTGGCTATAAAAGGACGAATGAACGACCAAAAAGAAAAAGAAGAAAAGAGGAGAACGAACAGCCACTCTCTCAATTTCTATTCATCTTGTTCTCTAATTTATTTCTCTCTTTTTGTTCATCTCGGAATACTTCGAGTTGAAATTGGAGTCGGAATCGAAGTCGCTAGTTTGAAACTCGACACTTGACGGCCTCAATCGCTGCCCAACACAAGGTAAATCCTATCTCGTCTTAATTACGTTGCACTTGGATTTTGTTAATCGTTTGCTATGTAGTTACTCGGGATGTTAGTTGGTTGATTTTAGGCGTTAAAAATGTGAAACGAAAATCAGTTTCTGGCCGTTTGGTTTAGCTTATGTGATTGTGAAGTGTTTACAATTCAAGACTTGGTTTAATTGTTGTAAATGGTTGGTTGTTTGGTCTGAATTATCGTGATTAATTTGAAGTAAAGTAGTTGTTGGTTTGTTCAGTTGCATTTATAGTTTGATGATGTATTAAAGAGTATTTTGCAACCTTCAAATAGCTCAAAATGAACTATAGGAAGGTTGGAGTCCTCATATATATTCATCGAACTATTTTGAGGTCACTGTGATGTCGTTCTTGATACTTCGAACACATTAATGGTTTACCTACGTCTTTGCTTGTTTTTATGGTACGGGAAGCCTTTCATCTTAGCGTGAAAAGGTCTTTAAAAGGCTCAAAACTTCAAGTATAGCAATCTGCCTCCCTTTTGCTCGAACACTTAAAAATGCATCAATTGTTAGTTACACTTTAGGCTAGTTGTTCACTTCAATGGGATTTTGAAACTTCTCACTTTAAGTTTTGAAAGATTGGCTACCCTTTTGAAGTTTATCGTATGTTTGAAGTCTACTATTATTGTTTGATTTCACATCATGAATATGGAAGTAGTAATTTGAGTTTTAAGGACGTAAATAAGCATGAGGTTCACTACTAAATCAAGTATGGTTTCGTTTGACTAGTTTCCTGTACGCTTCAATATTGAGCAGGTTTAAATGTTTTCAATATGAGTTTGATTAGCTTATGAAGTAGTGTCAAACCATTCGAAAATAAATAGTGATTGTTATTTTTTCAAGTAAGCGGGTGTACTCTTTAAATTTCTAAAAAATATTACAACTGTTCTCTCTGAATTAAGTCATGGATGTAACTGCTGAAAATAGGTTTGTTTCATGTTTAAAGAGGTGAGTTCTTTATAAAGGTCTTTCACAATTTCACGCGTAAGTATGTTTAAACGGGTTCATGTTTAAGGTAAAAGTAGCAATCTAGACAAATATCCCCTCGTAGTAGAAGCTGCCGTATTTCTTTATAAAATGACTTTGTCGAATTTGCATCAGTAAGTGTGTGTGTTGATCACCTAGCAATAAACTAACCGAATGGGGAATAATCCTAAAAGGAGTTCAAGAACATAGGCCATTCTCCTTTAGCCAAACTCCCTGCTGCATCTTTTTTTTTCTTTTAAAATGCATCTCATGCATTCACATAAGCTCATGATTTTAAATGGTATCACTATAGAGTAAACATAGTGTTAGTTTCCTGTATGTTTCCAATATTGTAGAGTTTTAATTGAGTCGTCTACCTCGTTCTTATTCCGTGCTGCGTATAATGTCGAGTATGTGATCGTTTGTTAAAAATTCTGTTTCAGCATTACTACACTATGACTGTATTTCAAATTAGTAAATTAGTCTCATATGAATCATAAAGGAAGAGGTCGCTGATCCTATGGTTTGTCGAATGTGTGTTTCACTATGTTGCTCATTTAGTTTTTCTTTCTAGGATTTGTTAAAAATCTGCTTTGCTTGTTCCCTGTTTAAAATTTCCGAGCCAAGATTGTTTATTCATGACCCTTCAAACCACTGAGGATACATGTTCGTTGCTTTTTTTTGTTAATTACTTAAGTTATGTTTCCTACCAGGATAGTCAATAGGTAGTTGGATGCCTTTGGTTCTTTTACCTAAGCTTTGTTTTTTTTTCATTATGTGTTTATCTTCCTTAAAGCACAAAAGGCAACTAACTCTTATCACATAGGGATCACATTTCTTAATCTTAATTTAATATATCCGTACAACATACATGAACTCGGAATTAGTTAGAAAATTATTCAACTAGTAAATGTTTCCATCTTGCTGCGAGGAATTACTCTCGTGTGCATTTTTAAATTTTGAAAAGAGATAGTCTAATTCACTTTGCTTGATGGTGTGAGTAAAGGATTTTGATTTTTTTTTACACGTTTTGGTCATGAGTTTAAGCAAAAACCTAAAGGCAGGTTTGTGCGTTATTTCTCAACCTTGTTTACTTGAGATATACCACTGCTAATATGTCTCTTATTAATACGATTTTATTTTCTACTTAATTGGATTCTAATCCTTTACTCTTTCTTTGTTTCATGTACACCCCGGAGAGTTGGAGTTCTCATTTGAAACTCAATCTCGGCCCAAATATGTTTTGGGTCGAACAACTATTAGGAACTATCGCGGTGTTCGGAGTCACTCATTAGGAGACTAGTTCCTCCAAAGGAACTTAACATACTTAGTCCTTTATTTTCTATATGCTTCTCTTATTACTTGAATTTGTTTGACTAACCTTGTATTATTTGGATATGCACTTTTGTGACTTCGATTAACGTTTATTCTTCGGCTTACCATTTTGTTTGATTAGGGTATTTAGTTTGAAATTTTGAAAGAGAATTTCCTCCACCCTTTTTAGTTAGGCAAATGTTTCGGGTTTCCCTTTTTAAATACTTTGAAATTAGTGGTTAAACACTTTCAAAAAATAGTAATAAAAATGGTAAATAGTGCAGATTTTTTAGGATTAATCAATTTAGGCTTTGTTTCAAGAAAAACTTGTTTCAAATAACTCGCGGTAGATTTTCAAAAATCAAAAATATTAATTAGCGATTCAATATATTTCAAACAAATATTTGGTCATTCTTAGGCCTTAGATTATAGAATGCTTTATCTAATTTAGGCACGCCTTCTTTATATTTATTAATAACTCATTTATTCTCTTATTCTAACCCCAATATTTTACAAATATTTTGGTTATACTCTATATCTATTTTGAGATTTCAGATTTTTAAAGCCTCAAAACACAAGGTATATATGTCATATGCTATCTACTACAAGGTATATATTTATATTTTACTTACCCATCTTCCTACTCAAATTATGCATATATTATTGTATCACAATTACACTTACGTACATGATACTTTCTTTCATATTCAATGTATGTTTATTTTTACTTTACAAATAAAAAGTCTTATTTATATACAAATAATTCTCGTTCTCTACTCAAGTTTTCAAATTGTTCTTTTACATGAAATATATTTACAAAACAAATATGATTTGCTCTTATATCTTTTTCTCTATTACCGGTATACTTATTTCTTACATACTTTTACTTATCCAAATCCTTTAAATGATAAACTTTTCATATGATTTCTTATATTTTTAATATACATACGTCATCTTTACTTTCTTTTTAATAAACATGTCATAAACTGTCTGAAACTTCAAGAAATACATATTTTTTTACTTTACAAAAAGTATTTGTATAAATAAATGTTTTCATTTTTTTTTACATAGCTTTTAAGTATATATTCTTATAAATCATAAAATTCTACATATTTTAATGATAAGAGTATTACTATTAAACTTTCATATATTTCAACATGTACATAGATATGTTTCATCTTTTTACCATAAGCATATTTTATATTTTTGCCTATTGTAGTGGCATGTGTCATATACTTTGAGTTTTTCTTTAAATTAATAAAACATATTTTTATCACCTTTTTAGCAAATAATTCAAAAATAGTTTTTACCAAATATGTTTCTAAACTGAGTTTAAGGACTATCTTCGGATAGGCTCTGAAGGGTGCCTAACACCTTCCCTTCGAGTAACCAAAACTCTTACTCAGAATCTCAAACGTTTCCGCAGACTAAAAACAGAGTTTTACATTAAAAAATGGTTTCCTAAGTTTCCTAAAATTTAGGTGGCGACTCTAAACCCTTTCCAAAACAAAGGCAGAAGAGCCGAATGTTGCAAGCATATTTTGGCCAGTCCGAAATAGGGCGCGACAGAATGGCGACTCTGCTGGGGAATAACTTATGTTTTTACCTTAGCATGCTTAGTTTATGAATATTATTTGGGATATTTGTTTATTTGCAAGTACACTATTTGCTTTAATTACGTTTATATCGTTATTCGTTTGGAAGGACGCGAGCCAAATCCAAACTTGTGTTCCTTATTTGTTTGATAAACACTACTTGTTGCTGCTTTCTCACTTGCATTTCTCTATCGAGTCTTTGGCCGTACATATTTCACACACTGTGGTACACGCGGAGGGTTTTATGCCCTCCCAAACCTTCTTTTGGATTCCTTAGTTTCAGAGTCGGTGCAATTAGGTTAGTGTGCCGTCTCACAGTTGTTCAAGTCCACTCTCAAATCTAGGAAAATACTATTATTCTAGAAATAAGTCATGTTGCATAGCCTTAGGCAGGACGATCCCGGGGATTGACACTGCATTTAGGGAACCGCCCTTATTGTCAATGGGTTTTTCATAAAACCCAGCGACATATACTGTGTGTGTGATTGATGTAAATGATCCAAACTAAAACACATGATGGATTTGGGATAAACAAACTTATCATACCCTTTACCTTTTTCTTTCAGATGAATATCAACCAAAACTTACCAAACATCCAGATGGTTATCTCAGCACCTGACAACCTAAAAAAGTGGTGGCGAAACATCCGCGTAGCGCATGGGGGTGAGGTACGGGAGCAGCTGGGGGTTTTGCTGTCGCTTATGGGGATCCAAGCTGACAAAACCCTCACCACTTTATTAATGGAATTTTGGGACCCAATCACTGTGACCTTCAAATTTCTGGATTTCGAGATCACTCCTACCTTGGAGGAGATTAGTAATTTTGCTGAACTACCACTAAGGGAACGAGTGCCGGTACTCCCATCACCCATAAAGAAGGCAGACTTTCTGAGGCTGTTAGGATTACACATTTTTCCATCACTGAGAAATGTGGAAGGAGGAAAGGTGAAGTTGTATTACCTCTTCGAAAGATACGGTCGTCTCGAGAGTTTTGACGAACACCAAGGTGAATTCGCCTGTACCCGCAGACAGTGGGTATACATACGACCGAAGGTCTTTGTGTTGGCTTTTTTGGGAACTATGATCTTCCCGATGAGGTTTCATTGCATCGACCTCAATATCCTGCCAATAGTGATGAACGTCTTTGCAGAGCCGCAAAGACTTACCTTGGTACACATGATCCTTGCTGAGATGTTTCGATCGTTGTCCGCATGCACACGGGGACACAACTTCTTTGGAGGCTGCAATTTGTTATTGCAAATTTGGGATGTAGAACACTTCTACCGCCGCCACCCACAAATGGACTACTGTATCGACGCCTGCAACAGGATTCAGACTCATAAAGAGCACATGAGATATTGGACATATGCACCCACCGGAGAAGAGGAGTGGCGCACATTCTTGACCAACCTTACCGGAGATTTCATCCAGTGGAGATATCCCTGGATGACAGGATTGGCCTTCATCAGAGCTCGATACTTGTATTTCATCGAGTTGATAGGACTGGGAGGCATCCAGCCATATGCGCCTCTCCGTGTTTTAAGACAGTTCGGCTTGGTCCAGGACATACCTTTATGGTCAAACATGGCATTATATGAGGACAGTTACGGTGCCGTGATACCAACGGTACAAATGATGAACTTGCAGGCTGAATGGGATTATATGATCACATTGCACATGGGAGGAGACAAATGGTGTACGCCGGAATACTAAGGATTCAGGGATTTGGCAGATGTCCAGTGGGTCAGATGGGTTAGGGAAGAGGTGCTTCCTCGCATGGAGATCACAACACCAATGTACAACCAGATTATCCCAGACTCCGCCAACTACTTGATAACAAAGGTAGAGGAAGATCCCGAGGATCCAGAAGAAGATCCGGAGGAGGAGCCAGAAGAAGATCCCGAGGATCCAGAAGAAGATCCAGAGGAAGAAATGGGGGAAGACTTGGAAGAGGATCCGGAAAAAGACCCTGAGGAAGAGGATCCGGAAGAAGATCTCGAGGAGGCTTCTGAGACCGGCTCCAACTTTTATGATCCTAACGATGGAGGGATGATGGAGACAGACTCAGAGCCCAGGTATCATCATTCCGCTGGATCTCCAGAGTATCATCCAGCACCACAGGATGACGGTCCTACGTGGCCCTAGGTTATCCTTTCCCATTGTACCCCTTTCATATTCCCTAAAGGTGCCTCATGGCCCATCCCTTTGTACGCCCTGGTGGCCATCCCATGTCTTTCATTTTCAGGCTCCCATCAGCCTATCTATTGTAAGCTTTCAAAGCCACATTTTGCTTAATGAAAAGTCATGTTTATCTCAAATCCTAAATGTGTTCAAAACGGATCATTTATTATCAAATTGTATGCAGCGTAGGCCTACCTCTGGCAAAACGAGGCTCCATATTAGGACGCATTTTTGTATGAATATCGCCAACTTGGCGTATATATTTGTTATATATTCCAACATTTCCCAAACTAACATAGTTTCCTTTTTCTTTCCTTTCTTTTCTTTATGTTTATTATAAACCCCCCAAAGAAAGTTGATTTGTGTCGATTTGCAAACTGGCGGAATCGCAATACAACCTCCGATCTAAAGGAAAAATGAGCGAAGAATCTAACAACGCCTCGATGGTACCGGTAGATGGCGCCGAAAGTTCTCGAAAACTGATGGACACTCAAAACGACGAACAAATGGCCAACATGGCACAAGAAATTGAGATCTTGAAAGAAGAACTACGCCAAGTGCGGGATTTGACTAAGCTTACAGCTGCTACCTTCCCCGCTCAATTCCAATTTCCAAATGCTGAGTTGCGGCCGGTCACTCCCGCCGACTTAACAAACACGCCTAAGCAAACACCGCCTGTTCCCACTTATGCTCAAGATCTACTTGCTCGTTCGCCCGCTGTTAGGGCTGCACCTAATCTTTCCTTGCCTACGCAGAACTTCACTGTTCTAATTCACCCAACAATGCAGCACATACCGGAGGCACATGTCACTTGTGAAATGCCTGTTCCACCGGTATATGCTACTGAAGCCCCTACTTTCGCAACATCCACGGCTGTCAAAGTACCATATAAGGTCGATCAGTACGTAGGATTGGAGAGGGATATCCGGTCAAATGAAGATAGGTCGATAGCAGCTCAACTTGAAAGTTTGAAAAGGGCTTTTAAAAGCATGCAAGTTACCAGGGGAACCGAAAGTCTGGACTATGATGACCTATGCATCCACCCAGACATCGATATGTCGGTCGGGTACAAACCACCAAAATTTGATGTATTTGATGGGAAGGGCGATCCCCACGCACACCTAAGAGCCTATTGCGACAAGCTGGTCGGCGTAGGAAGGAACGAGAAATTGAGGATGAAACTGTTCATTTGAAGTCTGTCGGGAGAAGCTCTAACTTGGTACACTCGCCAAGACCCTCGCAAATAGCGTGATTGGCAAGAAATGGCCGAAGATTTCATGAGTCGCTTCAGGTTTAATACCGAAATCACTCCAGACAGATTCTCACTTGCCAACATACAAAAGAAGCCATCTGAATCATTTCAAGAGTATTCATGGAGATGGAGGACTGAGGCTGCTCGGATCCAGCCCCCACTTGACGAAAATGAACTATCTAAGTACTTTATCCGAGCTCAGGAAGGCGTCTAATTCGACAAAATGATGTCAATGATGGGCCAAAAGTTCGCTAATTTGGTCAAGATGGGAGACTTCATTGAGGAAGGTATTAAGTCCGGAAAGATTCAGTCTATGGTCGCACTGCAAGCCGCAAGCAAGGCCATACAATCAGGTTGCATTGGTGGTATCAAGAAGAAGAAGAAAGACATCTCAGCCGTCACACCTTACTACCAGCACGGAGGATCATCCTACTGATACCCTAACAACTCCCAAATTATCGCACATGTTCCAGTATATAGTACCCAGCCACACTATAATCTACCTTGAGCTCCGGCACACCAAAATCCACCGAAGCCGTATGCCCCTGTCCAGGCTCCAGTTCACCAAAATAGACCAGCATATGCACCAAGACCACGTCCTAATCTTGAAGCCAGAAATGCCCGCACCTACACTCTTATTGCCGAGCCTTTGGCTCAATTGTTTGAAAGGTTGAGGGTAGCAGGTTTGTTGCAGCCGATTGAGGGAAGAATCCCTGATCCGATACCATGAAGCTTCAATGGAAATAAGCGATGTGCATACCACTCGGGAATCCAAGGACATGACACGGAGGAGTGTTTTAGCTTGAAGAACCAGATCGAGTCTCTTATCAGAAAGGGAGTAATTAAATGCACCGATACTCCTCCAAATGTGAACAACAATCCTCTACCAGATCATAAGAATCGAGGAGTCAACATGATTACCCTGGAGGAAGAGTATGACTTGGAAGGAGCTATCGTGCCTATCTGGAACACAGAAGAAGTTGCCGCCACATCGCCAGCACAACCCTTTATCACAGTTCAGTTGAGAGAACCTTTGACTATTCAAACCTACCTGCCGAGAGTTGTGGTAACCACTATAGCCGCTGGAAAACCTGACTATGACACTAAAGCAGTCCCATGGGACTATCGGACGGAAGCCAAGGGCAAGATGATAGATGCTGCTGTGGCTCACGGAATGACCAGGTCGGGAAGGTGTTATGCCCCGGAGGATCTAAATCGAGGGGTTCCCGGGAAAGAACAAAATCCAAAGAAGAATGTTACTGATGCAGAAGCCACAGAATTTTGGAAGAAGATGCAGTCTAAAGATTACTCAATCGAGGAACAACTAATGAAGACACCAGCCCACATTTCCATTATGTCCTTGCTAATGAGTTCTGAAGCCCATAGGAACGCTTTGGTACAAGTTCTGAGCGGAGTTAGCGTACCAAAAGAAACTACAAATGACACATTGGCTGCAACAATTGGAAAAATGGTGGAAGTGAACAAAATCTCTTTCCATGATGATGAATTACCAGCAGAAGGGGTTGGCCACAACAAAGCGCTCCACATCACGGTCAAGTGCTGTGATAAGATCATAACTAGAGTTTTGATCGACGGTGGTTCTGGATGCAACATCTGTCCTTTCACCACATTGAGAAATTTAGGTGTGAATATGGGAGAGATAAGGGAAAGTCGTGTGAAGGTGAGAGCTTTTGACGGCGCGCAGAGAAGCGTCATTGGAGAAATCTATCTCACATTGCAAGTAGGTCCAGCTGAATTCCCCATCTTATTTCAAGTGATGGATGTGTCGTCCAACTACAACTTGTTACTAGGAAGGCCATGGGTCCATATGGCAAGAGCAGTTCCCTCCACGCTCCATCAGTGTGTGAAGTTCGAGTGGGGTCGCACCGAAGTTACCATTCACGGGGAGCTCAGTCACCCCATCTATTCCGTGAATTCTGTTCCAGTAACCAAAGAACTGGATGGAGCCGCTTTCCATGCTCTGGAGATCATGCAAGCTGTAAAAATTGATGAGAAAATAGAGCCTGTAAAGATGGAGATGTCGAGAGCAGCGAAGATGGTTGCGTCAGAGATGTTGAAATATGGGTATCAACCAAAGACAGGGCTCGGACCTAAGGCTGACGGTATAATTGAACCAATCCAGCTAAAACATCAGAAAGGTACCGCCGGGCTAGGGTATAAGCCTGCTTCAGGAGGAGTCCGCAGTGCAAAGTTTGGGGCAATGGTGTTCGTGCCAGGACAAGTCCTAATCCCAGATGAAGCAGTTGATGAAGACGTCATTGAGGGAATAGGAAATCTATTTGTGGCCATGACCGACGATGGACTGGAGAAAGATATCAAGAAACTGACCATCCGTGATGCCGAGCCTGGAGAAGTCTTGCAGAACTGGACCATCAGCCCATCCCTGTTTCGACAGGAGTCCTGGTAGTGTGGAAATGTAGTTTTATTTCAAAATGTTTTTGCATGATCAATTGAGGCTTGAATCATGCCTAAGCCCTTTTTGCTACTTGCCTCTTCTGACAAGCTAGATTGCTTTTTAATAAAAAGTCTTCATTTTTCTTAAAATCTATCTTTCGATTGTTTAAAATAACTATTTATTTTCACTTACCTTTCATACATTTCAGCGCTAATATTAGTAAAAATCATCGTACAACGGTTATGACATGTAACGAAGCCATTGAGCAAAGT